>CM077578.1:984274-1515783 GCA_039657325.1 Stephania cephalantha
AACATGCTTTGACACCAAGAACCGAATAAGAAGAGGAAACGGGGAGGACTCAAACTAGTACAAAGAAATGTGGATGCCCTTTCCTTATTAACATCAAGGAAAATGTTGGTTCTTTGTGGTATGTCACTGTCATCTGTGGGAGGCACAGTCACGACCCGCCAAAAACTTGGACGACCACTCATTTGCAGGAAAATTGGATAAGGGTGAGCAGGTAGTTGTGGTGCAGATGACTAAGGGTAATGTGAAGCCAAGAGATATCCTCAACACGTTGAAGCAAATAGATGTTAAAAACGTATCGACAATGCGGACAATATATAATGCACGACAAAAGTTCTGAAATGAGGATGCGGGTGGGAGGACTCAAATGCAACAACTATTGCACATATTGGAGAATAATATGGCACATTCAATACCTCCAATAGCTCATTGTCAGCGATGGTTGTGGCAACCATGTCTTCATCTTCATAGCTCGGGTTGGCGATCACTGGGTGAGACACTTTAAGGAACCAAGGTAGATAGTCCGTTGTAGCTAAAAACTCGAACTGTGCCTTGTCACCGCGAACTTCGGGGGCCAACAAATGGTTACGCCAACGTTCCCAATTGTCTTGTTGGAACTCATACTTGACAAAGTATTTGAGTGCAGATGGGCCTCGATGTACTTCCAATGGGGTGGTACGGATGATCTGGTATAGATTGCACGTGGCCAAACCGTCTCAAAATCCTCTCCAGATGGTAGGGCTCCACCACATCCATGTACTTCAATGTGCTACTATAGAAGGCCATCGCGTGCACAACTCCATTATCCCTGTAATTAACATAAGGGTCTCAAGTGACCTAATCAAACATAGATAACCATAATTAGTAACCATAAACTAAATTTAACATTTACCAACAAGATTGGCTAAACGACTCACCTCGCTTGGCCGCAACTTGTCCAACGTCCTCCTAATGGACCCAACCTTGTCAATATTCATCACGGTCTCGTGCTTTTGAATCCATCTACAGACACGAGGTTGCACGTAGTCCATGTATTTTGCATTGGGTGTGGCGAGCCCGAGTTTGAAATGGTCGTACACCTATCCCTACAAATACATACAACGTTAGTTAGTGGGAAAATGCAAAACGTAATTCTAATTATTCAAGAAACAATGTAAGTTGATTTAAAAATATACCTCAAGTAATGTGAGGTAGCCGGCAATCTGAGATACTTGTACTCTGGTGGCAGACCCCAAGTGTCGGTACAAGTAGGCTAATGCAGCTGCACCCCATACATACTTTCCCACGTCATCCAAATCTTCTAGAAGCTTCAACAACGCAATAGATACCCGAGATCCACTCTTATCCGCAAAAAGGGTGCAAGAAAGTAGGTACAACAAATACGCCCGGGCTATGCATTCTACAGGGGGATAAGTTGTGTTCCTCAAACCAGCTTTGGGGCACCATCGACTCTTCAACCAACATTTTCGCACTGCGAGCCCCTTGCTGATCTTCACTTCATTCTCAGCATCTTCGATGCTAACCCCAAGTAGTTTGGACACCCAGCTTAATCGCATCCGAGCGAGATTCCTCGGTGTACCTCGCAAAGTTCTCAACTGCAACCACTTTGCCCGTCACATAAATCTTCAGGAGAATGCTCACATCCTCCAAGGAGATCGACATTTCACCGAATGGTAAATGAAATGTGTTCGTCTCCGGCTGCCACCGCTCCACAAAGGCAGATATAACCTCCTTGTTAGCCTTGCGGTATGAACAGTTTATCAGCGGTTGGACTCTTGTGAGGATTAGTTGACTGACTAGGAGCGCAAGGGGGCCTTACTATCGCGGTTTAAAGGTTAAGTAAATCTCATATTAACCTTTACATTGTATGAGTATTTCTCGAATATATATTGCATGCACGGTTTATCGCTGCATATTTGTTGATCATGCATTTATGAACACGAGGAGAATGAGGTCTTTGGGGGTCCCGTTGGGTTCATTGGCTATATGTGTGGTAGGATGAACCCCGTGGTGCTCTGCGGTTGGGGTCACTGATCATTGTAGACACTTGTTTATGATGGATTATGATTGTGATGCTGGCGAAGATCATACCCCATAGAGAGTTGGGGGCTCGGCTTCTCGAGAGACTTCCTCTCAAACTCATGAATTTTTATTACTGTTAACCCACCATTTTTGGAGAAGACGTCTTATGATTGTGGTCGGTCAACAAAAACGAGATGGATTGCATACTTGTATATTTATAATTTCTTGTGATATTATTGTTCGTTTAAACTTTTGGAATACTATGCATTTGGTTATTACAGGTGTACTGGATAGTGTGAGATTTACTTATCTGACATTATCGAATTTTTATAATTGAGTAATGACAAGTACGAACGACGACAAAAGGAAAGATGCCAGTTTCGCAGTGACTTGCCTAACTCCTATAACTCTCCGTATGTTGGTTTTTGAATATAATATATTATATAAATGAGGTTTTTGGGCTCGTGTATGAATAAATATCATATGGAATGGTTTGACTGGTTTTGGGACGGATTGAGATTATTTAGAGCCAAGGTAATGTTTATTTAAGGTTTTTGACCTTTTAATCAAATTAATATGATTATATGATTCTGTTAATGCAATATAAATGGTTATGGGTGGAATGTGAGTCATTCGACATTTCCGCTAAAGCTGAACAGGTTTGTTGAAGGTTTTTGAAGGCTGGGATTTTTCGGTGTAGGTTTAGAAATAGAGGAGATGCTGACAATTTTTTTTGACGATTTTGAGGATAATATAGTTAACTGAAATGATATTTGGGGATAATAATAATTAAACATTACGAAATATAGAGATACAAGATTCGCTTTCGAATTCTTCGTGGTTAGTGAAGAGTCATAATTGATAATAACTCTGATATATTTTAATTATTTATTGATGGTGAGGTTAAGGCTACTAGGTTACCAGTGGATCAAGGTAATCTAGGCCGGTCAGATGTCTAATTAAGCGGGGTCTGACAACGTTGGTAGTATAATACTAGAATGACAACGGGTATTAAGTTACACTCCAACATACATTAGCCCACAAAAGAGCTCCCCACACGGCCTTGACCCACGTGTGATGCATCAAGATTTGTGTGTGCTCATATCTCGAGGTGCGTATAGACGGCTCTAGTGAAACGATGTGCGTTAGGTGTGACTTCCTCGTTATTATAACACTTATCCAAAAAAAAAAACACTATCCATTTTTTTCTTAAAATAAAATAAAATTAGAAATACAACAATAATATTACACCACAAGATACATTAATTCACCTGAACCGTCCATACAGCTTCGACCTAGATGTTATATGTTGGGATTTGTGTATGCACAAGTCTCGGATGACTCTTGTGAGCCTGCGTGTTTTGCCATGTCACATGTCCTTGTCGTTCTACAACTTCTCGAAAAAAAAAAAAAAAAAAAAAAAAAAAAAAAAAAAAAAGAAAAAAAGAAAAGAAAAGGGAGGGTTCGTTTGGCGGATAAAAGAGGGAGAAGGCGGAAGAGATACGAGAAGTTAATCAACTATAAATTCAGAGAGAGAGAGAGAGAGAAAGAGAGAGATTGCGATTTGCGAAGAACACCAACAATGGCGAATTAGGGCACAACATTCAACACTGGTTGGTGAGTTTGATTTGTTTGTTCAATTCGTTCGATTGATTGATTTCTCTCCGATATTCTCGACCGATTGGATCTCACCATAAATCGATTTCAACAGTTTCTGGATTGGATTCGGATGAGAGAGCGAGCGATCGCGCCATGGCTCAGCAGTCATCACGCCTCCATCGCCTGCTCACTCTGCTCGACAGTATCCTCTCTTATTGTTCATTCATTCATTCATTCATTCATTCTTTGTTTGTTGAGTTTTGAATTGTTTGACGTTGATTATCGTGTCGTTTCAATCGTTTCGTTGGCGTTTTGTGTGTTTCCTTGATTGGAATTCAGCTGGTTCGACCCAAGCGACCAGATTTGCTGCAGCGCGGCAAATTGGGGATATTGCGAAGTCGCATCCGCAGGACTTGAATTCTTTATTGAAGAAGGTGAGTGAGTGATTGTTTCGGCTTCGATCGATGCGTTAATTAATCGTTTCTATGATAATGGGTACCTGTGAATGTGTCCTGCCAAGTCTATGAGTATTATCAGGGGTTTCACAAAGTTAGTTATGTTAATATATCATAGGGAGAGGTGTTGCATTTCAAAGATCAGAGCTTTAGATAATATTTCTTAATCTTTCGAGGGGTGTAGCTGTTCTTCGGTAAGTTTGTTAGTTAGAAATCTATATTAGTTGGACTTGGGTATGTGTATTAGGCATTGCTTCAGAGTTTTAGACTAGGTTTTTTTTTATTTTTTTTTTCTAATTTAAAGGTTACAATTTGGTTAGTGGGTACTGGTAACATGCCCGTTCTCCAATTCGTAATGCGAGGTCTGTTGTTGTATTATTTAATCTCTGTTAAAGTTTAATGGATTGGAGAAATACCAATTTTCAAAAACAAAGGAGACATTCAAAGTTGTTCAAACTACTGGGGAATTAAACTTATGAGTCATACTATGAAACTTTGGGAGATGATAATTAACAATAAACCAAAAAGATAAACAACAATATCAGAGAATCAATTTGGCTTCATGCCTAGGAGGTCAACTATGAAGGCGATTTTCCTTGTAAGAAGATTGTTGGAAAAATATAGAGAAAAGAGAAAAGATCTTCATATGGTATTTGTAGATTTAGAAAAAGAATATGATATGGTTCCTCGAGATGTTCTTTGGTGGGTTCTAGAAAGAAAAAGAGTGCATGCGTGATACATAGACACTATTAAGGATATGTATGATGGAGTAGTAACGAGTATAAAGACATACAAAAGAATTTCCCGTTACGATAGGACTAGATCAAGGATCGGCTTTAAGCCTATATCTCTTTACTTTGGTTATGGATGAACTAACTAGGCATGTTCAAGAGATATACTATGGTGTATGTTATTTGCATATAATATTGTCTTAGTGGACGAAACAAAAGATGAAGTGAATAAGAAATTATAACTTTGGAGGAATACATTAGTATCTAAAGGCTTTAAGTTGAGTAAGACGAATATCGAATGCATGCATTGTGAGATTTTTAAAATACTAAACATCGAGATGATGGAGTGGTAAAATTAGGGGAAGTAGAAGTTCCTAAGGTGATCCATTTTAGATAAGTAGGATCAATCATACAAAATGATGGTAATATTGAGAATGATGTCACACGTAGAATTCAAGTTGGATGGAAGAAACGGCGGGGTGCAACAGGGGTTTGTGATTGTAATGTTCCTACTAAGTTAAAAGGATAATTTTGTAGGACCGCAATTAAGCCAGCTATGCTCTGAGGAGGTGAATGTTGGGCGGTAACACAACAACAACTACATAAATGAATGTAGCAGAAATGAAGATGCTTGGGTGGATGTGTGGTAAAACTCGTAAAGATAGAATTAGAAATATAGAAATTCAAAGACAAGTAGGAGTAGCACCAATTGACACAAAGATTAGGGAAAGGCGGTTGCAGTGGTTTGGTCACCTACAAAGACGGCCTACAAATGCCCCTACGAGAAAACTTGACTCAATAGAAACTGAAGAAATTCGACGAGGTAAGGTAGACCAAAGTTAACTTGAGACTTATTAATTGGGAGGGATTTGAATGGTTTGGAAAGCTCACCATCGATTGCTCTTAATCAAGCACAGTGGAAGAGTTTGATCCATGTAGCTGACCCCAATTAATTTGGAATTGAGGCTATGTTGTTGTCGTTTAAGGGATCTCTTTAAAAAAATATTTACATTTAATTTGTGTTTGAAATTTGAAAAAATTAGCTAACTTCCCTTAAAGTTTTGAGATTTTTGTAGAAATATGATGGCAGAGATGGAGGAAATTTGATGTAGGACGCATGCTATACTAGAAATGTATGGACGCTAGGTTTTTGTTTTTTGTTTTTTTTAATTTATTTCTGGTTTCTATTTCAGTGACTAGGGATGTTTGAGGGTCTAATTAGAGGATGCATTGCCCTTGACTTATTTTGATGTTTTATAATTGATCAAACAATAAATATTTTAACGCTTCTTCTAAGAACTTCCTAACTTGGAAGTGGTGGTTTTAGAACTTTCATTTGCTCTCTGGAAAAAAGCTGTCTTACTATAGTTCTCTATTTTTTGTTCTTCTTCTATCCTTTTGAGTTGTAGTTCTTAAAACTCTTTGGAACTTTTTTGCCGTCATTTTATATGGTCGGTTTCTATTTTAAAGAACTGTTGTTCTGTTGACAGAAAAGGTTTATTTGATGCTTCTTGTGTTCAAACGTATTTATGTATCATACTTTAGTAGGATCTCTTGCAATCCTCTTCATTATCACCTACTTCGAACATGAAGGGTTTGTCTCCTTGTTGTGTAGGTTTTTTTTTTTTTTTTTTTAAGCTTGGGAAGTTCTTTTTTTCAGTGTTTTAGCTTTTAGTTGATTTGACACAAGGAATTCTCTTAAGGAATATGGGTTAAGCTATTTGATACTCAGTGGCTTTAAAGTTTTTGCTTTCTTGGATTGTAGGCACTGTGCAAGAACTTTCTAGTATATGGGTTAGCTTCTATAAGGGAATATCTGCCACCTCTCAACTTTTGGGATCAAATCATTGTTTCTTGTGAATCACAGGTTTCTCAGTATCTTCGTAGCAAAAGTTGGGATACAAGGGTTGCTGCTGCTCATGCTATTGGAGCAATTTCTGAGAATGTTAAGCACATATGTTTAAATGAATTATTTTCATTTATTGAGTCAGAGATATCAAAAGCTGGAATATCTTTTAGTGTTGAGGATGTGGTTACTTCATTTAGAAAATCTCATCCAGACATTGCAGCTGGTCTTTCTTTCAGAAGGTTAAGTGGATGTTTTGAGTTAGCTTTTCTTTTTTTCTTGAGAGAGAGAGAGTGATTAAATACATCCAACCACTTTCTTGCATAACTCCTTCCAATTATTTTCACCGTGATCAGAACTGAATTTCTTTGTCATAATCTTTGTTTTGTTCACAGCTTTGATATTGCTAAAGTCTTGGAGTTTGGAGCTCTCTTGGCATCTGGAGGACAGGTAACGCGTGTTCTTTGTGTCTTGTGGACCTTCAATTTACTTTAGTTTCTGCTTTTGGGGTATTCTTATGCATTTCTTCGGGAAGGTGTTCATCTTCTTGTATATTGATCTTGCTCATTAAAATTATATCAGCCTATCTCTGAATTTGGTAATGTTTTGTTTTCTTTTAAATTAATCCAATTTCTTTATCTATTCTTAAATTTCTCAGCGTCATATGATCAAGGAGTATAAAATCTATTGAGTTGTGGCTTTCACAAAGTCAACTTTAAGATTCCACTAGCCTTTTTGTGTCTTTGTATTCTTTTATTGTCTCAGTTGCAATGCGAACAACATCAAGTGTTTGTCTAGCCTTCTTGAACACTTAAAAATCTTGTGTTAGAGAAAGCCAATCTGCCACTCTTTTGTGCATGCTAATAAACTTCTAGTAACTAAAACTGCCCGACTCTTTAGCAGAACATTAGGATCTATGTGCCCAGGCATTTTAAGCTTATAGAAAGTTCAAGGGTTGAATTAGGATCTATGCTTGTCCATTTGATTTACCCATACAGTGAGAAATGAAGAGGCGATCCTCTAGTTGGCTAGTGGTTCTTTGACTAATCAATCACATGGATGCTTCAGAAAGGTAGATGCTACCACATATGTGCCACGCGTGTTTTCCTACTAGTTGGGCTTTCCTTTGCAAGATATGCTATCTCTACTAGATCATTTTTTTCATGCATTGTGAGTTTGCCTGGTTTTCTATGATAAGCATCGCGGGAAACTTAAAATCTTCTTGCCTAGGTAACTTAAAGAAGCGTGGGGGTATTTTTTATGCAGGCTTTTGTAGGTATGTGCTAAAAGAAGAAAGAGATTTGCAATTTCTCTGTCATTTCCATATTTCATTTGGTTAGAAAAGGTTTGGGGGTCTCTGGCACTAAGGATTTGGCTATGAATTCTCTCTGAGAGTTCATTTAGTATAGATTAGGGTGTTTTCGGCCAAAGTTGATTGGAGAGAACCCTAAAGACTGGTCGTTGGTTGATATTAGTGTTGTCTAGACTTGGTGCTTCTCAATTAAGGCGGTAAAAATATTTACTTAGAGGCCCTTTAAGATTTATGTGAATTAGAAGTCGCATGTTATATACAATGTATCAGTATAACTTTGCTCTCACGAATAGTTCCACATATCCTTACATAGGGATAAAATTTGTGCAAATATAAGAAGGATTAAGATTCATGCACAAAAAGCCACATATTCTATACATTTATAACACACAAATATTTGATATTTCTATGTACCCCTACATAGAAATAAATATTACACCAATTAACAAGGTTGAGGATACTTTGAGTTTATTCTCTATAATGTAAGAGGGATGAATCACATTCTCCAATTTTTCCTTTTTTTTAATTGCTTTGAAAGACTTAATATTCATGTGACAAATATACAGATATCTGCTGTTGGTAAAATTATAAATTTATAATGCACTGCCGATGTAGGAGAAAAAAAAGGAAATTGAAGTTACCAGATGATTTTGCTTGACTAATTGGTGTTCTTTATTATGGAAGAGGTGAGCTTTGAGGGTTGTTTGGATTTAGGGTTGAGGAGGGATGGGGCTTTCACCTCTCTATTAGGTTTTTTTTTTTTTTTTTTTTTTTTTTTTTTTTTTTTTTTTCTTTTATTTTCTTACAAATCCATATTCTTTTTGATATTTACTTAAACACGTGCCTATTTTTACGGTCCTACCTATAAGTTAGCATTGAGTGCCGAAAATGCTTAAGGTGATGATGCTTCACAACACTGGTTGATATCATTAATGTAAACCGAAATGTTAAGTTCATTTCTTCTAGAAATCTGAAGGGAGATTTCTTCTTGTAATGCACAAAACATCATGCGGTCTTGTTTATTCTTTCTTAATTTCTTTTTCTTTTTTCATATTCCTATTATTTATTTATTTTTTTGGTAAGATACCGAGAGAAATCTTTCAGCTTGTTTTGACTTGTGAGTAGTGAGTGGTACTGCCATGTGAAAGAGAGAGAACATATTTGGTTGGTTTCAAGTGCTTTGCAATATCATATGATTCTGTTAAACAGTTCTTTGGAGTGGACGAGATGTGATTTGATTCTATAGTAAGATCTGAAACTGTGTTCATTCGTCGTATTTTTTTCCTTTTTATTTAGAACTGGCATATGCTTGTCGAGAT
Organism: Stephania cephalantha; assembly: GCA_039657325.1. NCBI lineage: Eukaryota > Viridiplantae > Streptophyta > Magnoliopsida > Ranunculales > Menispermaceae > Stephania > Stephania cephalantha. The sequence continues at coordinate 993,556 of CM077578.1, forward strand.
ATGTTGAAAGCTAATAGGTTTTTTTTTATTTTTTTTTGGTTGCATTCTCCTTGTTCTATAGACGTTGATTTTGTATTCACTCACAATCAATCTGTTTCAGGAATATGACATTGCCAATGAGAACGGGAAGAACCCTACAGAACGATTAGCTCGGCAAAAGCAAAATCTTCGGCGCCGTTTGGGTCAGCTTATTGCACTTTAATATTTGCTTGTTCGAATTGCAGCTTTGATTCCATTGCAATGATTTTCTTTGATATCATATACCAGTGTCCCTTTCCTCCCCTCTGCAACGTCCCCGAACTGATTGAAATGAAAAGCAAAAGAGGGATATGTAGATGCCTTCGGGCACTTGTAAATGCTTTATTGCTATAGTTGGTACCTTGAATTTTGTTCGTTCTTGTGTTTGAATTTTATTGATGCAAAGATTAGGGAAGGGCAGTTGCGGTGGTTTGGATACCTCCGAGGACTATGACTACAAGTTTGAGGAATGAATTTAAAGGAATAGCTAGAAATGAAAAAAAAAAAAAAAAAAAAAACCACCTACGAGGTCCGAAGTCATTATACTTAAAAAGAGAAAGAAAAAAACATTAAGATGGCATATGCATAGTAAATATAAAATACTTGAAATGAGTTTATACATATCTAAGGTGTGATGTTAGTAATAAAATCTTATTGTTTAACTTGGTTTCCTATTAAAAAATCTGTCATGCTTAGAATATGTTCAAGAACAACAATCATTTTCTAATTTAATGATAGACTTTTTAATCATTTTATTGTATATTCTAATCTGTTTAAAGTACATAATGCTCAAGTGAAGTTATACGGTTTTTCTATGGTCTTTGAAATTTACCAAATTTCCTCTGATCAAATAGGCGATCTAGAACTAACTCTGAATTTTAAGAAACTGAAGTTCGGGCGAAGTTGAATTTTGGATCAAGTATATTATGAGTATAAATAAATAATGTCTCTGCTGTTTAGGTCCTCTGTATAGCCATGCTACTGAATTTTGCATATTTTCTCTAGTAGAATAAAAATATATAGTCGAACCAAAATCTCAGATAAGCATCCAAACAAATGAAAGACCTAAAATTGAACCAACTGCTTGTTCCCTTCATTATTTTTCCAGCATGGAAACAAGGTTTTACTTTAAAAAACTATGAAAAAAAGAATTCCAATTTATGAATAATGACTAAGTTGCCGCAATTGTGATAGAAGTGAAGAGTGAAAACTTTTCTCTCGGTTATGTATGACGGTGACAAGTCTTATTCAAAAGCTCCAGTTTTTGAAAAGACAGAAAAAACTCATGCTTTTCATAGTGATACATTAAGAAGTTGACTAAAATTGTTGATGTTGGAAAGATCTTCATAAACAAAAAATCTATGGATTGAGTTAATAGTTTTTATTCAATGTCTATTGATTTGACTTTAGTTGTAAAAAGTTTCTTAGCTGGGTTTGTACAGAGAATCAAAATTAACCCATTTTCGAATTGGAAAAAGGACGTGGATTTTGAACTGAAGGATGTAAACATTTATTTTTCATTCATTATGTACCATTTAACTAAAAGCAGATTCCTAGTGTGTGGTTATTATTTAGACAAATTGTGGGTTGACACCCAGCGATTTGCTTGATGTGTTTATACTACTGACGGCTCATGTTCAAAGATTCATGCAGTCACTTATGTTGCTACTTCTGATTTATGATATTTCTGGTAGGCAGGTTTAAATGGATGTGAGCAGTTTATGGATGTCAATGACATGATTGCCGATGAAGATCTTCTCGAGAACAAACCTAACTCCCATATGGTCCATAGTTATATTATACCAGGGCATGGGAACCATATCAGACAACTTGTAGCAAATATGGTTCCCAATTTCAGCTCAAAAAGGCCTAGTGCAAGGGAATTGAATCTTCTGAAAAGGAAGGCTAAGATAAATGCAAAAGATCAAACAAAAGTCTGGTCTGAGGATGGAGAGTTTGAACTATCGACATCTCAAAGTTCGACAGTGCCAAATTCATCAGGTTCTAACAAGGTATTATTGGAAAATCTAACCCCAGATTCTTAGATCATGAAAATCATTCATGGGAATCTATGTTTGGCTTTCGTTATTATTCTAATGAGATGGTGATTTCTGAGGAAAACTAATTTTTATTTACTTCTATCTCTGGCCTTTGTTTTTGTACAATTTATGTTGCATAATCTCTTTCAAAGTTACGAAATGATTTCTTGATTTTTTTTTTTTTTTTTTTTTACTTTTCACTTGTTTTTTTTGTGCGTTTTTTGGTGTCCTCTTGGACATCTCTTTTGTCCTATTCTAATTAAAGCCATTTCTATATCTCCCTAAAAGTTCTTGTCAACCTTCTTGAGCATGTTGTTTGAGTTCTGTGGCCCTTTTCTAATTGATTAGTGGTTGTGAATGATAAATGATCTTCAATTATGATGAAAGTAATGGTTCTTATATCGAGGCTTAAGCAAAAGTGCATGGCTAAAGACAATGAACTGTGGATTAATTTTTGAAGAGGAAATTGTATGACTTGTATCTATGCAAGTGTGGTGAATATAAAAAGGATCTCCTTGGTTACCCAACATAGGTAAACATGTATTCCTAATCTCTCGCCTGTACATCCCCTATATTCACATTATATGAGCCCAATTCCTTAACCAATATGCTGAAGGACATCCTTTACCAAGTTTACAATTGGACACCCATTCGGCCATTGGTTGATTCCTGCACCTACTTGTATTTAGCTTCAAAAAACCCTATGAATTTCTTTTTATCTTGATATTTTAAGTCGCCATCATTCGCATGGCCTAATTTGACTATCTTTTCTCGTGAGCTTGACATTGTTTTGCTGCAACAATACAAATCCTTAATCCCAAATTAGTTGGACTCAACCATTGTTTAGCATAAGAAAATGACGTAAAATATATGGCCTTATAATTTTGTCCATAGGAAACTCCTCCCATCTTCTCCCTTGCAAATTGCCAATAAAGAAGGATATGCCTTAGCCTCTCACCACCCCTCTTGCAAAGAAAACAATAGTGGGTGAAAGCCACTTTGGACATTTTCGTTGGAGAATGTTTAAACTGTTAATAATCTCCGGCACAACACCCAAAAATGTTAATTTCAGTCGGAATGAAAGCATTCCATGATGTCACTAATTCCAGAATAGGTGGTTCATTAGGACATTAAGTGCGAAAGGTGAAAGATTTGCTAGCGAAGTGTCGGGATGAGTCTAACTTCCCAGTCCATTTGCCCTCTCTGTTTGCGTAAGTTTAATTGGTTACGAAATATCCGAGTGATGGCTAATTTCTTTTCTTTTCCTAATTGATGGATGTCTCGTTAAGTGGAGGTCCTAACAGGAAAGGGAATCGTATTTGAGGAAACAATGAAATGGGTTTACATTGTGCATAATATTCTATATAAATCTGGGAAACCGACTAATTTCGCGTCTTTGTCTCATGTCATGTTCCTTGCCAAGTCTAACTTCATTACCATCACCCACTTGAAGCTTAAAGTGATTGGAAAGAACTGGATAAAGAAAATCTATAAACTAAACTTCCATTGGCTGTGGTAATGGATGATGAAGCCACTCCCACCATCCTTTGATTCTTTCTTCTTCCATGTCTACTCTTGATGATCTTGGTCCAAAGCGCACCAGGTTCTCTCGGTAGTCTCCATAACCATTTAGCAACCAAAGCCTGGTTCTTTCGATGTATGTTACCAATAGCCAACCTCTCTTTTGCTACTGATTTATGGACTGGCATTCATTTTAGTTGGTGGAAAAGTTTTTTTTGTTGATCTCTTTTTTGCAAAAGATCTCCGGAATCTCTTCTCGATGTCCTTAGCAATGATTCCTAATTATTTACATGGAGATAAGTACTGATAGGCAAAGCATTAATAACTCCCTTAGTGAGCATGAGCCTTCCTTCTTTTGAAAGAAAGTCCATTTCCAAAGGTAGAAATGTTTATCAATTCGTTTAAAGAATTGAATTGAATTGTGGATTTATGTAAAATATTAAGCAAATAGACAAATATATTATGCACAAAAACATGAAAAGATTTATCTAATTTTGAATAATACTTTAGGAATGTCTAAACATTGTAATGATAGCTACTTAAAACTAACTTCTAAGACAATTAAATTGAATACACATTTCCATTTTCTGGTTAAAATGTGTAAAGCTGTTGATAAAGAAAACCCTGTATTCATGAGTTTAACAACTGCCCCAATTTCTGTGCTTTTTTTTTTTTTTTTTCTTGTAGGCATCTATAAATGGTGTTCTAGATGAAGAAAGCTTTGAGTATGATGGTGATGGAAGGTGGCCTTTCCAAAGTTTTGTGGAGCAACTTACTCTTGACATGTTTGATCCCAGTAAGCTTATCGTTTTCTTCTGTCAGCCTATTTTCATTGTCGATGTATTAAATGACTACTAATGTTGTATTTTATTTGTTCTGATGTTACTATGTTTCAGTTTGGGAGGTGCGCCATGGTAGTATGATGGCTCTTCGAGAAATCTTAATGCATCAAGGTGGCTCTGCTGGAGTGGTTTCTCCTGATTTGTGCTCCAATAAGAATTTTTTGTTTGAGATGGGCTATGGTCAAAAGGCGGTTGCAGTGAAGAAGGAGCGAGCCCTTGATCTGAATGTACAAGATGCACAGGAGTCTGAATCAGACAGGAAAAGATTAAAGTTGGAAGGTGATCTAACTTATAATTCAACCTCCTTGACTGGAGACGTTAGCTCAGATATTTATGTGACGTTAGAGGATGGCAGAGCGAGCTCAACTTCTTTGCAGGTCAATGGTGTACATAACATTGTGTCAATTAAGAATGAGCCACATATGTATCCCGATGACCTTGACGTTCCTTCGAATGAAGATATTGACACATTTGAAGAGAAGAACTTAATTGATTCTCGCTCAATCTCAAAAGTGAATACAATGAAAGATATTTCTGGAAATTGCAAAATGATGAAAGTTGTCAATCTAACAAGACTTTCATGGATTAAAAATTGGGAATTTCTCCAGGATTGTGCTATACGTTTCTTGTGTGGATTAGCATTGGATCGGTATGCTTTTCTATTTCCCTTTCATTTCACATTACAGTTTTTCTTGTTGAATTATCTTAACAGTCTCAAAATACCAATGAATTATTTTTATATTTTTTTTTTATGTGAGGTCATGATATAAGGCAGTGCCCTTAACTTATCTGCATTTCCTCTAGTCTTAAAGCAGTAGTGATTTTCTTTCCTGTCCTGCAGTTAATGTTTATCGATCTCTTAAGTTTTTTTTTTTTTGGATGAGGTCATAATTACAAATATATGGTTAACTTAATTTTTTCAGGTTTGGAGATTATGTTTCAGATCAAGTTGTTGCTCCAGTTAGAGAAACTTGTGCACAAGCACTGGGAGCTGTCCTCAAGTACATGCATCCTTTTCTCGTTCATGAAACACTCAACATTTTGCTACAAATGCAGGTATAGCTGGTTTGTTCAGATATGTTTTATGGTACTTTTCACATCTATTGGAGCTTCAGGTTGTGAAAATATTCATTTTTCCCTCACGATACACCTCTTTCATTCCTCAGTTGTAAAAGAGGATGCTCTGAATTTTATTCTTCTTATTCTTTCAGTTTAGATCAGAGTGGGAGATTCGTCATGGCAGTATGCTAGGTATCAAGTATTTAGTTGCAGTTCGACAGGTAAAACTCTAATCCCTTGCCGTTGCTTTATTTATGCATCGCTTTCTGATTTTGGCTACCTTATATTGCTCTCATTGATTTTGATGAAATCGTATGCTTTGACTATGCAATGCTAGCCCATCTTTTCATAATTTTCCATGGAGGATTTGGTCATGGTACTAGAAATGAAGTAGGAGGATCCATCTTAGAATTTTCTTTAGCATACGATATAATCTTAGCTAATACTAATTTTAAGAAAAGAGAGTCACACTTGATTACTTTTAGTGAACATAATAAAAGTCAAATAGTTTTTCTTTTTCTTTTGATGAAGGGATAGAGAAATATGTAGAGATTGAAAAGTAATCCCTGGTGATGCACTCACTACTCAATATAGATTCGTAGTACTCGATATTAAGGTTAAAGCCTAAAATAACGAATTGATATGAATAAAAGAGATCAAGATCCTAGAACAAAGTGGTGGAACTTAAAAAATAACAAACAATTAGAATTTAGAGAAAAGCTATTGAAAGAAAATGTTTGGAACCTTGACGTAGATGCCAATACGTTGTGGCTATAAATGAGTAGTTGTATAAGGAGAGTACTATTGGACGTGTTATGCATATCCAAAGGCTTTAGACCTCCATAGAAAGAAACATGGTGGTGGAGAAATATGGAGGTAGAAAAAAACTGGGAACTGCCATGAGGAGCTTCTTAATCTTTATCATTTAATGATGAAAAACTATTTAAATATTAAACATAATTAGTATGCTGTTCAAGCTCTGGCTGATCATTCTTTACATCCTCTCATCTGGTATAGTTCATTATTCTCTTTCAAAGACTATGTGAAGAAATGTCTATATTTTTAATAAAAAAAACTATAAGCTAAAATATGTTCAGATTAGAGAAATTTGGGTAGGTTTCTTGTTCGCCCTTAGCATTTTTTATTTTTATTTTTTTACAAGACTTAGCATGTGTACCACATCTAAACAATACCGAAGATTATTCTTGGCTTACTACCGTAAGATATTTATTTAAACTGTCGACAAAGTAATTCAAATTATATGAAAGTTGCATTTCTTTGCCATGCTATTTTAATTGTCATTGTAGAAGTAGATTTTGGTTGTGTGCCATTTTTTGGTAAATTATTAATTGTATGGAATTTCATTGTTTATTTTTTCTCCCAAAACTTGCTGAGTGGTGCAGTCATTCTCATTCGGCCTTGCTTGTGTGTTCCTCATTGATTGAGTTTTTCATTCTGGTCAATTTGAGTTAGTTTATAATTGCTGGCAACCAAAAATATTTGTTATCATTACTTTCATTGTTGTTCTTATTGGTCCCTTTTTTGTTGGTTACAATGATCCTGTTTATTGTCTCAGGATTTGCTTCATGATTTGCTTGGTCAAGTGCTCCCTGCTTGTAAAGTTGGCTTGGAGGACCCAGATGATGATGTTAGAGCAGTTGCTGCAGATGCTTTGATACCTGCTGTGGCTTCAATAGTTTCTCTTAATGGTCCGATGCTGCATTCCATTGTCATGCTTATGTGGGACATACTGCTTGACCTCGATGACCTTAGTCCATCTACTAGCAGGCATATAACTAAACTTATTGCTAGTATCACCAATTCAATTATCATGTTGAGTAGTGTTAGACTGTTAGTGCAAAGGACATAACTGATCCGGAGTTCAACTGTGTGGCATCCATTTAACCATATGCTAGTAGTACTTAAACTTTTGGAGGCACAAAAGAATGAAGTAAAATAGTTATCTAACAAATAGTATATGCAGGTTTTGTCTCTGTTATTGAACCCTCTCATGCGTCCACCCAGTAAAAATTATTCTGCTGAGCACTTGATTCTTTGCTTGAAAATGCAATATTGATTCAATTTGATATTAATATATATATATATATATATATATTAAAGTTAACTTGGAATAATTTGGAATTCAAGGAATTTGAAGGTATAGGGGTAGAAAATTTGGGATACATTAATCATAAAAGATTACCAAATCAAAATATCACTGCACTCAAACAAACTGAATGAAAATGTTGATCCATGTAGCTGCCCCGAACTAAGTTGGTACTGAGATTTTGTTGTTTAAGCTTTCTGTCTGCTTGAATGTTCTCATATCGATTCTTTGATTTGATTTTGCATTTTACGAGTATAATCTATAAACATCTTTGCCAATTAAGAAGATTTGGTTTCTTAAATTCTTGGTTGTGACTTCTGACCACTTTATTTCTTTGACAGTTAGTGATTAATTTGATCCAGAAGCTTGTTTAAAACCATGAACTATTCTATGTTGCAGTGTTATGAACCTCTTGGCAGAAATCTATTCTCAGGAACAGATTATCCCAAATATGATGGGCTCATTGGCGATGAAAGAACGGCAAGGTCTTGATCTGAATGAAGTAGTAGGGGTTAATGAAAATGAAGGAATTAAGTCTGAGGAAAATCCATACATGTTACCAACCCTGGCCCCAAGATTGTGGCCGTTTATGAGGCATAGCATTGCATCCGTTCGCAAGTCAGCTATATGCACTTTAGTAAGTCTTTGCCCTTCTCCTGGACTGTTTTAGTTGAACTCAGGTTGCTTTGCTATGTTTTGTTTCTTTTTAGTGCTGGAAAGTTATGTTAATCTGCCATCTCTAGTGAGATCTATCAGGCATCACTTGCTTAAAAAAAAAGTTGGGGGAGGTCCTAAGTTCTATTCATGTTGGAGTCACTTATCAAAAAGAAAAGTTACGTTAACCCCAACTCCATGTGATGATGCTAAGAATTACTTAATCACCACATAAGACGCAAATGATGGCCAAAAATGGTGTGGTTGGAAACTATTGACAAATTCAAATATGATTTTGGGAATAGGGTTGTAGAGTTTTAGTTTCACAATTGTACTGAGGGACGGTTTTCTATGAGCTACAAAATGGAATAGGAAGAAGTTAGAAACAAGGCGAAAAAAGAGGGGAAAGCAATGTGCAAAATTGTTAATAAAGAGTTTAAGAAAAATTATTGAAATTAAGGAGATCATTGAGGTAGGTGGGAGAAGGAAGAGGGAAGTGAGGGGGTGGGTAAAAGGAAGATGTATGTCTGTCCCTAGAACAACTGATTGCTGGAAATGTTATTCATTTCTGAAATTGAATAGCTGGTATCACAGTATACTTATGACCTGATTTCATGATGCCCTTTGTCAAATTTGCTAAAATTTAATTGCACAGGAGCGGCTGCTTGAAGCTGGGAAAAGATTGTATGAGTCTACTGCTTGTTCTTTCTGGCCCTCTTTTATTTTGGGTGATGCACTAAGGATTGTTTTCCAGAACTTGCTTTTAGAAGCAAATGAAGAGATTCTACAATGTTCTGACAGAGTTTGGAGGCTATTGCTTCAGGTTTCCAATTACTTGTTCTATTTCTAATGAGATCTCAGAAAAGCTAATTTTGTGATTCTCACGTTCTCTAATCATGTAGGGTCCTGAAACTGACCTGGAAGTTGTGGCTAGATCTTATTTCTCTGACTGGACTGAGCTTGCGTCTACTTCATATGGTTCGCCCTTGGATGTGACAAAAATGTTCTGGCCAGAAGCCCTCCCTCGGAAAAGTCAATTTAGAGCTGCTGCTAAAATGAGAGCTGCAAAACTTGAAAATACTCACAATGGAAACTATGATTTTGATTGTGGAAAAGGAATTAATATACAGAATAAACATGAAGTTGTTCCTACAGGTTTGATGAAGATAATTGTTGGTTCAGATGGGGAAAAATCAGTCACTCAAACACGTGTAGTTACTGCAACTGCATTAGGTGTTCTCGCTTCTAAGTTGTCTCATGGATCTCTATGTTTTGTGACCGACTCGTTATGGAGGGATCTTACCTCTTTATCTGGGGTCCAGAGGCAGGTACCGTTCTTTCTGTTGTTTTTAATTGGTGTGGATTATTTTGTACCTCTTGGCATAATAACTGGTATTGGGACTTCTTTCTTAGGTGGCTTCTATGATCATTGTCTCTTGGTTCAGAGAGCTTCATCTAAATAGTTTATCTGGATCACAAGATGTTAAGGTTGGTGTTGCTGATTGCCTTAGAAAATGGCTATTAGAGTTGTTAGCTTGTACCGAGCCTGCATTTCCTACTAAAGATTCACAACTTCCTTATTCTGAACTTTCAAGAACATATTCAAAGATGCGTAGTGAGGCTAATCTGTTGTTCACAACAATTAACTCTTCCGAAGCTTTGAAGGACATGTCAGCTGACGTAATTCACCCTGACACCGTAAGTGTTGATGATGTCATCAACTTTGCGTCAAAACTTTCACTGCCAATCAGCCAATTGTCTGGGAAGGAAAATGTTGAAAAACAAGTCCTGGACGACTTGGATTCCTTGAGACAGCGACTGCTGACGACGTCAGGGTATTTAAAATGTGTTCAGGTGTGTGAGTTTTTATTTTTGTAATGATGTTATGTTCGAGATGTATCATTAACATTTTTATGAGTGGTATGCTCCAGTTTAGTGCATAGTGCTACTGGTAGGTTTCTGTATTGGTCAGTTCCTACCGCCATTTTATTTATTTATTTATTTTTATCTTTTTGGTTTTTGGTTCTGTTATATCTAGTGTGGTCCAATAGCATGTTCTTACTTCCATATCATTTTGACTTGAGAAGGATCTTTTTCCTTTTTTGACACATCATAATGTGGTTTAAACTTCTTTATTGTGTTGGGATTTTCTGCAGAGCAATTTGCATGTGACTGTTACTAGCCTTGTTGCTGCTGCTGTGGTGTGGATGTTTGACTTACCTCCAAAACTTAATCCAATTATTTTGCCTTTGATGGCTTCTATTAGAAGAGAGCAGGTATGATTAATAATCTAAGTTTTTTCTTTAGCACATGTGTACGAGTTATTTATTTATTGGCTTAGAAACCTATTTATTTATTAATTTATAATTTGTGCATGGATGTAGGAGGAGAATTTTCAAGAGAAGGCAGCCGAAGCACTTGCTGAGCTTATTTCTCAGTGTATTGCTCGTAGACCAGGTCCCAATGACAAATTGGTGAAGAATATTTGCAGTTTGACATATATGGATCCTGAGGAGACACCCCACGCAGCAGTAATTAATTCAATGGAGATTATTGAGGAACAAGATCTGCTTTTTCTGGGAAAAGGGACCAGTAATTTGAAGACAAAAGTCCATTCAACTGCTAGTACTGAGGACCGATCAAGGGTCGAAGGTTTCATTACTAGGCGAGGATCAGAGCTTGCATTGAAGCATTTGTGTAAGAAGTTTGGTGCTACGTTGTTTGAGAAGGTTCCCAAATTATGGGATTGCCTAACTGAAGTTCTTAAACCAGAAAATCCAAGTGGTGTTCCGCCCTCGGAAATAACAGTCGACTCTGTTGAAGACCCCCAGATCTTGATAAATAATATACAGGTTTGTAAATGATTTCTTTTTTTGCTTCATAGCTTGAGCCATTGACTTAGTTCAATCTTCTCGACATTTGAACTTCATTCAATTCATGATTTCACAAATCTTCTTGTATTGAATTGGGCTTTCCTTTTTCTTGTCATTTTCCCTGCTTGCTTTGTCTTCTAATTTAAAGTTTTCCTACTATTATTGCATTTTTGTCTTTGGAAAGTTACGGACTAGATTATGCATGAGTGGATAGTTGACATTTTTCTTTCTTTCTAAGCTAGTTTTGCTTAGTGACTAATGGATTTGCTTTTGTGTCTGTGCCTTTGATTTGCGGTGCTTATAATGTATACTTAACCATGTCACAAATGGTTTTGCATATGTTCCTACATTAATTATATTGTGTTGGACGACAACTTACCTCTTACATTGCGATCTCAAATTTAAGACCTCAAGGCACGGAAACTCCTCCATTTAGGTGATGCTTTATGCGAGGATATGAATGAGAATCCTGATCCTACCAAAACAAAAATGAGAATTCTGATCACTTTTACAAATTCATGCTAATTTATTCATAGATTGTTTTACTTTGCTTTTCAAATTTGTTATAATATTTTTCTGCTGTTGAATTGGACATTTGTTATTGATGCTGACCTCTCATTCACTCAAGTCAAGACCAAGGATCAAGTATTCAATTTCGCCTATGACTTTGTCACTTAAAATTCGGAAATAATTCAGGGAAGTTTAATCCTACCTAGGTAGGTTTTGTAGAATTTTATCACTAAAGTAAAGTGTAGATAACTTCATGTAAGCGCTAATAAGATCCAAAATTTGTCAAAGCACGTTAAATAAACATGTTTATAATTTTTTTAATTTTCTTTCTTTATACCTAAAAACAAAGAATCTTAAGTTCAGTTTTAATAGTTTTGTCACTTTTAGAATTTCATTCTTGTTATTTTGGTATAAGTTAGAATTCATTCCTCGACGTAGGTTTACATCATCTATTATGCTTTTATTCTGTAAAAGTATCTTTCAAACAACTTGGCATTGGTTGAATCTTGTTACGTACAAGTTAACACTGAAATTTGTAAACCTGTGGTTTCTCCCTCACGGCACCATGAATTTTGGTAAAATTTTGGTTCATTTAATTCTTAATTTTTTTGAGAACCATTTAATTCTTAAGTTGGTCTGTCAAAAAAACCTAAATAATTCAGGGAAGTTCGGAAAATTTTAATTCCACAAGATTCAAAACCAACTGGCATATGGTTCTGGAATTTGTTGTGGTGTGTGATGTTAAACTGTAGGCAGCATCTGTAACTTTGTTAATTAGTTCTGAATTTATAACTGAAATACTGCTTCTCCTCAAATCTTTTTTCTTTTCCTTTGGTTTCCAAAATGTATAGACTTTTGAGGCATCTTAGTGGCATGCCATTTGAGGTCTTTTTTCATTTTACAGGTTTTGCGTTCTGTTGCTCCTCTACTTGATGAAACTCTAAAGCCAAGATTACTCTCACTTCTTCCATGCATCTTTAGATGTGTCTGCCACACCCATGTTGCTGTCAGATTAGCTGCTTCAAGATGTATTACAACAATGACCAAGTCGATGACAGTAAATATGATGGGAGCTGTGATCGAGAAGGCAATACCCATGCTGGAGGACAGGTCCTGTATTTATGGGCGACAAGGTGCTGGTATGCTTTTGTGTTTGCTTGTTCAGGGATTAGGAGTTGAGCTGGTCCCATATGCTCCTCTATTAGTAGTGCCTCTCCTTCGTTGTATGAGTGATAGTGACCCTGCAGTTAGACAAATTGTTACTCATAGCTTTGCGGCTCTTGTGCCTCTCCTTCCATTAGCAAGAGGCCTTGCTCCACCTGTCGGACTCAGTGAAGACATATCTGGAAACAAGGAAGATGCACAGTTTCTGGAGCAACTACTCGATAACTCTCATATTGATGACTACAAACTTTCCATTGAATTGAAAGTGACTTTGAGAAGGTAGTTATTTGTTTATTTGTTATTTATTCTTAGCAACAAATTTATTATTTCGACCAGTTTTCTGCTGCGGCAGTTATTTTGTTACTCAAATCTGTTATATTTATGGTCTGCATCTGCATAACCATGAACTTCCATAATGCTAAATTGCTCTTGGTGGATGCACAAATAAATTCTTTGATTTGTTTTTCCTTGGAGTTGCTCAGTGTATATTTCAATTTGATTCTATTTATTGTATAATTTGAATGAATTCCTTTTGTCTTCTTGAATATAATTCCTTAAAAAAAGAAAAAGAAACACGAGTTGTGCTGATATAGGTAAAAGTAGTGAAGTAACATTTTCTTGTATGCCAGGTTCTGTTGATTTTAACTCATGCTGTATTCACTTGTTATGACTCATGCTGTAATCGCTTGTTATGGCTGTGATGCAATTTTTTAAAAGAGGTTGCTCTTATCTTCAGGTATCAACAAGAGGGTGTTAATTGGCTGTCGTTCTTGAGACGCTTTAAGCTTCATGGGATTTTATGTGATGATATGGGGCTGGGTAAAACATTGCAGGCATTAGCAATGGTGGCATCTGATCTAGCAGAATTCCGTGCATTGAACAATGGAAAAAATCTTCTATCTTTAATTATTTGTCCATCAACACTTGTTGGACACTGGGCATATGAAATAGAGAAGTATATTGACACTTCTCTGCTGACACCTCTACAGTACGTTGGTTCTGCCCAGGATCGTATTTCTCATCAAAGTCATTTTGAAAAGCATAATGTCATCATAACATCTTATGATGTGGTTCAGTAAAGATATTGACTATCTTGGACAACTTTATTGGAATTATTGCATTTTGGATGAGGGACATATTATCAAGAACTCAAAGTCCAAAGTGACTAATGCAGTGAAACAATTGAAAGCAGAGCACCGCCTAATATTGAGTGGAACACCAATTCAGGTCTCTACCATTGACCTCATTTTATTGGGGGGTTTTGAGATTGTAATTTGATTGCGAGTTCTTTAAGTGTGCATCATTTCTAAGCTTGGTTTAATGTTTTGTTGCAGAACAATATCTTGGAGCTATGGTCTCTTTTCGACTTTCTAATGCCTGGGTTTCTTGGAACTGAGCGACAAGTGGGTTTCATGCTTTTAATTCTTTTTGTTATTCTCTTCCAAGTTTTCTGTCTTTTGGCTACTCTGAAACCTTTTCTTCTGATGGAAAAATTATTTTAGTGGAAAACAGTGAAGCAAAACACTTGTTCACAGGGTTTGTAATAGCTTGAGTCGCTATTGAAGTGATTTTCCTTTCTAATGCGAAGCGTAATTATGCGTAAACCTTGAAGTGGTGTTAGGTATAGTTTCAAAAATTCATTGTTTGGAGTAGAATTCACAGTTTTTTTTTTTTTTCAAAACAATCAATTTAGAAAGACCTAAAACAAGCATAATACTTTTTTTGTCAGTAACAAATAAAAGTTGTCGCAAAATACTTTTTTTGTGTGCTTAGGAAGGCCTAGTAGAAACGATGAATATGAATCACATTATCATACTCTCTCAAAGAAAAATAACAAAGAGTAATAATCAAAATATAGAAATTTCTGGTATGAGTTTGTTATTATTTTTTTTTTTGAAAGGAGGTATGAGTTTATAATGGCATTAATAATGAGATACACAATGAAAATACTTATAAACTTGTATAAATTTCTGTATTATCAAAACTCTAATATCCAAAATTCCAAATAGAATAAAAAGTAATATGAAGTTCAAGAACCTTCAAGTGTCAACTTTCAATTTTCCAATATGAGCAAAAATTTAATAATTATAGATATAGAAAACTTTCAAGTTCAACCTCAAACTAGAGTCTTAATAACTGATCATCAACTAAGACAAATATTTCTAGAAAAACTCCATCAAAATCTTAAGAGGTGGTTGAAGGCCGGAGATAAGCTCCCTGGAGGTTGTAGATGGGTTAGGGCCAGAGGAGATGAATTGGGGCAGATTTTGAGAGCTACAACTTGAGTTTGATAGGGAGTTGTACATATTCGTTTTTAATGTCAGAACTCTTTGTACTTTGTAACTGCCCCTAATTTTTGGTAACTTATGGTGCTGCTTATGGAAAACCTAAATCCTCATGGTAGTCCTAAATCCTAATTGCTTTACATGATGTCTTGGAAACTAAACGTCCATGTAAAGGTTGGTGTTACTGAAAGATCGCATAAAATCAAAATACTTTATTTTTATTTTTTTAAAAAGAGAACTCCATCGCAAATTTAAGTTGTTCGTCTTAGTAATAAAAAAAAAATATTTGTCTTAGTATAACAACAACAACAACAACATAGCCTCAGTCCCAAATTATCTGGGGTCGGCTACATGGATCAAACTTTTCCATTGTGCCCGATTAAGTGCAATTGATGGTGAGCTTTTCAAACCATTCAAATCCCGCCTAATTAATGCATCCCATGTTAACTTTGGTCTGCCCCTACCTCGTTGAATTTCTACAGTTTCTATTGAGTCAAGTTTTCTAGCTGGGGCATTTGTAGGCCGCCTTTGCAGGTGACTAAACCACCGCAACCGCCCTTCCCTAATTTTTATATCAATTGGTGCTACTCCTACTTGTCTTTGAATTTTTATATTTCTTATTCTATCTTTACGAGTTTTACCACACATCCACCTAAGCATCCTCATTTCTGCTACGTTCATTTTATGTAATTGTTGTTGCTTTACCGCCCAACATTCACTTCCATAGAGCATAGCTGGCCTAATTGCGGTCCTATAAAATTTTCCTTTTAACTTAGTAGGAACATTTCGATCATAAATCACCCATGTTGTACTCCGTCATTTCTTCCATCCAGCTTGAATTCTATGTGTGACATCATTCTCAATGTTACCATCATTTTGTATGATTGATCCTAGGTATCTAAAGTGGTTTACTTTAGGAACTTCTACTTCCCCTAATTTTACCACTCCGTCATCTCGATGTCTAGTGTTTCTAAACTCACAGTGCATGTATTCGGTTTTCGTCCTACTCAACTTAAAGCCTTTAGATTCTAATGTATTCCTCCAGAGTTCTAATTTCCTATTCACTCCATCTTTTGTTTCATCCACTAAGACAATATCATCTGAAAATAGCATACACCATGGTATATCCTCTTGAATATGTCTAGTTAGTTCATCCATAACTAAAGTGAATAGATATGGGCTTAAAGCCGATCCTTGATGTAGTCCTATCGTAATGGGAAATTCTTTTGTAGCTCCTCCAAATGTATTTATACTCGTTACTACTCCATCATACATATCCTTAATAGTGTCTATTATCTAGCATGCATTCTTTTTCTTTCTAGAACCCACCAATGAACATCTCTAGGGACCCTATCATATGCTTTTTCTAGATCTACGAATACCATATGAAGATCTTTTTTATTTTCTCTATATTTTTCTAACAATCGTCTTACAAGGAAAATTGCCTCCATAGTTGACCTCCCAGGCATGAAACCAAATTGGTTCTCTATTTGTCTTAGTATAAGCATGAATTTAAAGTTTAAGTCTTATCTACCAAAATTTTGAAGGATTTTTGTGAGCAAAGCTCTATAATTCCTGAAGAGGATTTTTCATTAGCATGTCAATGTAATTTATGTGAATCTTAAATCTTTATTAGCATATTAATCAATTGTGGCTATGCCCTCTGTTTTTTTTTTTTTTTACAGTTTCAAGCCAGATATGGAAAACCTCTTCTAGCATCTAGAGATTCGAAATGCTCTGCCAAGGATGCAGAAGCGGGGGTACTTGCTATGGAAGCATTGCACAAGCAGGTAATTCCTGAAGTACTTATATTGTTGATACGAGGCAGTGAATGTTTAACTCACTTCCATACAACAGGTCATGCCTTTCCTCCTTCGGCGTACGAAAGATGAAGTCCTGTCCGATCTACCGGAGAAAATTATCCAGGACAGATACTGTGACTTGAGTGCTGTTCAGTTAAAGCTTTATGAACAGTTTTCGTCATCTGATGCAAAAAAGGATATCTCCACTTTAGTAACAGCAAATGAATCACCGGATACCATAGAACCAAACAACACTTCACCAAAAGCATCTTCTCATATCTTCCAGGTATTTCATGTACTTTTTTTTCATTTTGATATTGATGGCTGCAGGATTTTCTGGTTTGGTTTTTCATTTTTTAAAAAATATATTTCTATAATGCAGGCAATTCAGTACTTGCTAAAGCTTTGCAGTCACCCATTGCTAGTCATGGGTGAAAAGTTTATAGATTCAGCCTTGAAGCTTCTTAAAGATATTATTCCTGGTACAAGTGATATTATTTCAGACCTTCACCAACTTCACCATTCACCTAAATTAGTTGCGCTTAAAGAAATACTAGAAGAGTGCGGAATTGGCTTAGATGCATCAAATTCAGAAAGTGCCATTGGTGTTGGACAGCACAGAGTCCTGATATTCGCACAGCACAAAGTAAATTTTGTCTTTCTTATTTGTCCTGTTCTGTACTTTGGGCTTTCAGGTTTTTCCATTTATGATTATTCATGCTCGAACAGGCTCTTCTGGATATCATTGAAAGAGATTTGTTTCAGACGCATATGAAAAGGTCAGCTGACTTCTGAATTCGTTGATATTTTGTACTGTTCATGTTCTATTTACGTTGAGTAGAATTTCATATTTCACATCTTTATATATCATTTTTCTTTTCTGAATGCACGAAGAATATTAGAAGAAGAATACTGCTTTTCTTTTCTTTTCTTTTTTTTGGTAGTGTAGAATATTGTTTTTCCGAATGCATGAACATGAAACAATAGGTTTTTGTGAAGATTTGGTAAAGATGTACAGAATAGTAGTGCTTGCTTTTGCGTAAGATGGGTTTTTGAAAATTTTAATGTGAATTCTCAGTGCTTACCTAATTTACACTTCCTATTGCCAAGGGTGCGTATGCATCACTTTTGCGATCTTATGGACAATAATCTGCACTCTCTCTTATTGATAATGCAGACGTTTGGATTTGGTGGCACTCTTTATGATTCTCTGATATGTTGTCTTGTTTCAATGTGCAGTGTCACTTATCTGCGACTTGATGGTTCAGTAGAACCTGAAAAGCGTTTCGAGATTGTGAAAAATTTCAACTCAGACCCTACTATTGATGTGCTGCTTCTTACAACACATGGTAATATTTTAATTATATTACGCTGGGAGGTATTCAAGCCAGATTGTTGACTTTAATTTCAATTGATTTTGCAGTTGGTGGGCTTGGTTTGAACCTGACATCAGCTGACACACTAGTTTTCATGGAGCATGATTGGAATCCCATGAGAGACTACCAGGTAATTAATGACTTAGTTTTTTGACGCCGCCGTTTTCCTTCTCTTTTCTTTTATGAGTACAATCTTTGCCATTAAGCACAAGAAAGTAAAGTGTATAAGTGAAGGCAATTGGGATTTCCACCATATGGTAAATTTCACACTACTATAAACAACTTACTTGTTTCGTAGGCTAGATCAAATAAAATAGTCAATTTCAGGGTTAAAAAAAATTTAAGCTCATATTTTGCTCAATTCGAGACATTTGCTTTCTCTAAATTTCTAATCACCATTGATTAGTATTGCTTAATGTTTTAGGCTGCAACCAAGCTAACTCTGAAGAACTTTCACTATTACACTTAGATTACCATCAATTCCTTGCTCAGTGGCATATCATCATCTGATACAAAAGTCAAAGAGAGAGTCAAGAAATATGGAATGTGAAATTTAGGTTCTCGTGTTGATTGAAAGGGGGAATAGGAGGATGTCAACCGTAAAGTCACTACAGGTGGGTTAAATGGAGGGGTTACGGCTATCATATCCCATTGGAGCTGAACAGATGATTTTATTGGATGACTATCAGGCTAGCTGTGATCTATGGAATTGAATACTGGGCAACACAAAAACGTCAATAAAATATAAATATCTATAAGTGAGAATGTTGAACTTGAACTTGATATGTGGTAAAATATTAAGAAGCGAGGAGTAAAATCCCTAACGGTCTAAAACAGAAAAATTGTTGTTTCAGTAATTAGTATTTGTCGAAAAATCTAAGAAAATCAATTAAGATGTACATATTAAACTTTATCTCGAAGTGAGCATTTTATTGTTTTTCCAGATCAAGCAATGGATCACTTAATTTTTTTTTTTATGAGACAAATAGTCTTTGCTTGTTAACATGGGATTCAACTTAAATTTTTCCATGGATGGATTAGGACATTACCATCGTGTCGCATTCTATTATGTTATTGTATTATTTTGGTCGCCATGTTTAACACAATGCATTTGCAGGCAATGGACAGAGCCCATCGATTGGGTCAACGCAAAGTCGTGAATGTTCATCGTCTCATCATGCGTGGAACGTTGGAAGAGAAAGTTATGAGCCTCCAAAAGTTCAAAGTGTCAATCTCCAATGCTGTCATCAATGCAGAAAATGCAAGTCTCAAGACTATGAATACAGACCAATTGCTTGATCTATTTACCTCTGCAGGAACAGCCAGAAAGGTATTTATACTTTTAATAACCACGAGTTGATTTACATGCATTTTTTTTTATTTTTATTTTTTTGTTTGGCCTAAACCACCCGGTATCCGGACTATCCAACTACTCCGGGTTCGCCTTAAGTCGCGCACCGAAATGGTTGGGGTAGCTTCCAACGTTGGCGTTTCCATTCCAGGACTCGGAACTCGAATCACTAGTTAACAGACATAAGTGCCAACCAAGTGTTGGTAGATTTACATGCATCTTTTACTAGTTAGTAAATCGAAGAAGCATATTGCGATATCTAAGGAATTACATTGTGAATTCCTTTCCTCATTTTGTTTTCTTCTTTGGATAATGTGTAACGGCTGCTTGGCGCATTTGTAATTTTCCGACATTGAGAGTTGCCTTCTCTCTCACATGAGGAAGTGTTCAACTAACGTTCAGTCTTTATTTTCTCATTTTCGCTTCTTGATGTTACAGGGTGTTGCGGGTTCGAAGGCTCCTGATGGAAACTTTGACGGAGAACCAAAGTTGCCCGGAGGTGGGAAGGGATTGAAAGCCGTGTTGGGCGGATTAGAGGAGCTCTGGGATCAATCACAGTACACAGAAGAATACGATCTCAATCAGTTCCTCACGAAGCTCAATTCCTGACCAGTCGTCAGATGTACAAAAAATGTATATTGGCAGAGGAGTCTACAGGCTCAAGATTTTGACGTCGCCATGAATTTCTTCCCTTTTTGTATATGTGTATTAAGTTGGGAGAAATCGGCCGGAGCGGGAAGCGGAGTTTGCCGCTCAGTCCTGGAGAGACTCGAGGGGAGGAGAGGAAGGAGGGAAAAGAGAAGAAATTGTAAATTCTTGACGCTGTATATACATGGGCTTCTCATCATAATCAGGTTGCGAAATGAATCTCATTTTTTTGAGCTAAAGATGAGCCGTCAATTGCCTTTGTTTTCAATAATCAAGTAGTAGAATTTAATGAGAAGCTCTTTCTGAAAATTCATGGATCAACACAATGGTTTTATAATTTTATTCGACCTGGATAAGAGAAGCTACATTAATCTGTGCAGTGTTTGGACAAAATTCTCCCATCTGAATCAAGGTTTAAAAAATTGACAAACTTCGACGAAGTTCGGTCGGGCGAAGTTTGTCGATTTTGAGGTGAGCAAATCGAAGTTTAGAGGCAGTACAAAAATTGTAAAAATTCGACTCAACTTCGGCTAACTTTGACCGAACTTTGAAAACATCTATAGAAGTTAATAAAATATGAAGTAAAATTGTTATGTTTCATGGAAGTTGAGCAAACTTCGACTGAAACTTCGACTAAAACTTTGCTTATGATAGAAATATATTTAAAATTCGGAATATCCTTCGGTGACATGAGTTTATGCATTATTGTTGTATAATTAAGTATAGTTCTAGCATCTCTACGAACAAAGTTGAGTTTTTTACCCTTTAAAGTGAAATTTCGTAAATTTTCGTACACCGGCGAATTTTTCGCCGGTGTACGAAAATAAACTGCATAAATACAACAACAATATAGCTTTTTTTTTTAAGAGAAATCGAAATTTCATTAATATTCATGGCTCATTACAGGACCAGACATAAAATCAAGTACATTGATTCGCTAATCTTATTTGTTCAAATAAACTGTTAGTAATTTGGCTATAAATGTGAAATTGAAACAGTTTGACAATCAGGGATTGTTTTCTACAATGTTAAAACTCATTACAACATACAAAACTACTAAAACCACAAAATGAATAAAACCTCGTAACAAGAAGAAGACAATTCAAAGACTTTCAACTAGAGAAGAAAACTAACTATAAAATAAAATTAAAGACAAGATCAATCCAGCGCGTCGCACAAATCTACGCAACACCGTTTGATGAAGATGCACCGCAACAAGGATGGACTAATCTATACAAATATGATTAAATGTTGTTTATTGGATGAACAAAGTGCAAAAGAGATTTAATTGGAATCACCGCCGATCGAAAAGATGATCGGCGGTAGTTCAAGAATAAAAATCACAAAAGTGAATCAGAAAAAAAAAATTAGGATTTTGGAGAGAAAGAGGGGCCCGTAAACTTAACAATAATATAGCTTAAATAGCATATTAGTTGGAGTCGGCTACATAGATTAAACTTGTACAAATATAAAATTATATTAAGGAAAATACTAACTGGTAAGTCACATCTCAACTCCCAATACTAACGATCGTCCACGTGGCTTTGGCTCGCGTGTTATACATCAAGATTTGTGTGTAACCGCATCTTGAGGTGTGCACAGGCGGCTTAAAGACTCGGTGTGACTTTCCTATCATCATTCAAGCACTTCTCTTACATTAAGCTTGGGATTATGTGGGTCTGGCACATGGGGACTCAGGTTCAATTCTGCGTAGCGTCAAAATTATCCTGGCTACTCGAGGACGCTTAGGCTGATTGCACGAGAGTCTCGTTGGAATAGCCAGACTCACCTACATACCACCAAATATCAAAAAGACATATTAGCTCACAAGAGCCTTTCATGTGACCTCTACCTATGTGTTACACATCTGAATTTGTGTATACTTGCATCTCAAGACACACTGTATCTTGTGGTGTGACTTGCTATCCTCATTCTACCACTAAAAAAAAAAGGGCCGCTAAGGGCACCCCACCAATTCATGAAGGCACCCATGTATTTTGTAATTCTCTCAGCTAAAATGGAAATGACCATTTTGCCCCTTAATATATAGTGACTCAAACCCCATAAACCATTTTGCAAGTGAAAGTGGGGCACCCCACCACAACATTGATCACAAGTGAAACCTAAAGCCACATTGTGTTTGCCGAGCGTGTATCGATTGTTGCGGCTTGACATCATCCGACAGCGAGGTAACAATGTTTGCCAACCTAATAATGCTTTGTAGGAACTGTATTTTCGGTCAAAAACTGAGAAAATGATGGTTTGGTTTGTCAACGTAGGGCTTGGTAAATTCGAGCAATCCGAGTTTGTTTGCACTATAAAATGGAAGATGTATCTTGCATTGGTGCAAGAGGAGCTAGAACAAGAGGTAATTGTTGAAATTTAATGTGTTATATATGCGGTTTCTCAAATTTTCAGTCGATTTTTGCACGGGCGCGAATGATTCGGCCTTGCAGGACCGAGAGTTGTAGAAACGTCTCGGTCGACATCAACCGAGACTTCTTCGTAGTTCACGTCATGCTGTGAACGAAACGAAGGCATAATCTCGGTATGGAACGACCGAGACAATGCTGTAGGTCTCGGTAGGACACGACCGAAACTATGCATATATTCGCGGATCTGTACAACCGAAAACGTAGTTTTTTGAGTTTTTGGTGAATTAACTGTGCATTTCGGTTGATCATAATGTTACAATGTTTGTATTGTAGGTAATGTCGGTCTCTACTTTATTTCAAGACTACAAGGATACGTTTATACACTTTGTAGCCATTCCCCTCTAGAGAAGCGGCAATTTCATGGCTTCAAATGATAGGCCGGGAGAACATGTTTGTGTTAGTGACGAAGCACTCTGATGCCGGGGGCATTAAGCGCAGAGGAAGAGTGAAACTTGCGTGCGAGAGGTCTGGTACATATAGGGAATGTCTCAAAGAGTTGGGAAGGGGAAAGCGACAAAAATTGCTTCGAAACCAAGAAATGAAGAAGAAAAGGAAAATGGGAGGACTCAAACTGGTACGAAGAAATGTGGATGCCCTTTCTTATTAACATCAGGGAAAATGTCGACTCTTTGTGGTATGTCACTGTCATATGTGGGAGGCACAATCACGAGCCCGCGAAAAACTTGGACGACCACTCATATGCCGGAAGATTGGATAAGGGGGAGCATGAGGTTGTGGTGCAGATGACAAAGGGTAATGTGAAGCCAAGAGACATCCTCAATACGTTGAAGCAAAGAGATGTTACAAACGTATTGACAATGCAGACAATATATAATGCAAGACAAAAAGTCCGAATTGAGGATGCGGGTGGGAGGACTCAAATGCAACAACTGTTGCACATATTGGAGAAGAATAAGTGGATGGCGTGTCATAGGAAGCATCCCGATATGAATATCGTCACTGATTTGTTTTGGGCACATCCTGATTCAATCAAGTTGCTAAGGTGTTTCTCATCGGTAATTTTGATGGATTGCACATACAAAACAAATAGGTATCGGATGCCTTCGTTGGAGATAGTTGGCATCACTTCAACGCATTTGACGTTCTCCGTTGGGTTTGCTTTCATATCCTCAGAGAGTCATGCAAATTATGTTTGGGCACTTGAGAACTTGAGATCCATCTTGGATGGGTGGCCTAAACCTGACGTGTTTGTGACGGATCGGGACTTAGGCCTTATTAGTGCCATCAATGTAGTATTCCCATCATCGTCTCACATTCTTTGCTCTTGGCACATCAACAAAGTAGTATTGGCCAAGACTAAGAAGATGTTTGGAGATAACGAAGGCTTCGCTCGTTTCATGGATAGGTGGACGAGTGTGATGTATGCTAAGTCCAAGGCCTTATTTGAAGTTAGGATGAATGACTCGCGTTCTGAGTTCGGGAATGTGAAGGGTCTTCTTGATTACTTGGAGAACACATGGGTAAAGACGTACAAGGAGAAATTCGTACCGGCTTAGACAAATCGAATAATGCATTTTGGGGAAACAACAACACAGAGGGTGGAGTCTGCGCATCCACTCTGAAGCTACATCTTGGCAGCAGTCAGGCAAATTTTGAGACTTTGTTGAATGTGGTTGATGGCATCCTTAGGATTCAACACAACAACATCAAGGCTTCATTTGAGCTCAATTTGAATGTGGTCCAACATGAATGTATTGATGTGTTATATCGCCGATTGCGTGGTTATGTCTCTCAACGGGGGCTTAAGTTAATTCGAGATGAATTGGAACGTGGGGATGACGTTGGACATGACTCAACTCGTTGTGGTTGCGAGATACGTACCACACACGGCCTTCCTTGTGCCCACGAGCTAAATTTCCATAAATTTGCTGGGACACCCGTCCCTCTCGAGGACATTCATGTGTACTGGCGAAAGTTGAGTATGATACCTGAGAATCCTGTGGATCGGTCTGGGTACAATGTGCACGATGAGATTGAAAGAGTCATGCAAAAGTTTCATGCTTGCACTGAAGAGGACGATCGCATCAGGATTATTCAGCAACTCAGGGAGATTAGTCGACCTTCATCCACACCGGGAGTGGTGCCACCTACGAAGATAAAGACAAAGGGAAGGACACCGGAGTCTTCAAAGAGAAAACACGATGAAGCCGAATTTTCGACGACGAGATTGCTTAGCGGATTCGAGTACGTTCTATCAACGGAAGATGCTTCTAGGTCGAGGAAGAAAAAAAGTAAAGTGGGTCCTAAAATGCGTCGTACAAGTCGACGCACCCAAAGTGCATCTAACGTTACTTACTCTCATTGCATAGAACCAGCTTGATTGCCATTTGTTGACAACACTATCGATGTGATAGGCGATGGAAATTGTGGATATCGGTGTGTAGCCTCCGGGCTAGGTCTTCCCGATGTAGACGGTTGGAGGAAAGTTCGTACAAGAATGTTTGATGAGTTAATCGGGTATGAAAGCCTTTGGCGGGAACTGCTTGGAACGAGTTACTAAAATGTCAAGACTGTCGTGCATTGTCCAGATAATCATGTTGGTGCCTCCTTCGAAGAATGGTTGACACTTCCAGACATGGGATTGCTAATATTAACGGCCTTTAATGTCATTCTAGTCAACCTCTCGCATGGCAGTGCCTCGACGTTTCTTCCTCTACGTAGTGCTCCACCGGCGTCGATACATAGCAGATTTATCATTGCCATGGTTAATGAAAGGAATATCCATTGGGTTAGGGTAAGTGTGTAGATTTTTTGTGAATTGGTTTTTTCTCATCCTTAATCGGGTATGTGACAATCGGTGATCTTTTGTACTTCTAACTTTAACAGGTGAAGTTGACTGTTAATGCACCGCTGCCATCCTTATATCCCGCGTGGGAACGATATGTTGAGGAGTGCGCTAAAGGATGGCTTGATGGAATTGTCATTCGTGAAATCGTGGCGGTCGTACCTTCTAAAGAAGGAGCTCTATCCGTGGTAGATTTAGATTCTCCATAGTTTGACATTCATGTTTGCCGAACCACCGATTTTTTTGTAAATATTATGAACTCTGACAATGGAAAGTGATGTAAAGTGGTGTTGTCTATAATATAAAGTGAGTTTATATGGACTCTTTGTTGTTAATATCTTATGATGTCTAAATTGATGTTGGTACTATGTTATGGTTTGTAGAGTGAGGTGGGTACAATGTTATGGTAGTCATTGGTGATGTTACGGTGTTTTCGTTTGTAAACTGATGTTGTAATTGGGTTTTGCTTGGTTATTGCTCCCAAATAACCCATCTCGGCAATGACAGTCCGTCAGCCACGCATACCTCTCGTCCGAAATCAACCAAAATAAAACGACAATTCTCGGTATGCTAATACCGAAAATCATTTAAACATATCGGTGTGACAAAGCCGAAAGTACTCTATGTTTGGGTCGACAGCACTCTCGGCATGTCCCAACCGAAATAAAACGACTAATCTCGGTGTTCTCAGACCGAAAACCATGAAAACTCCTCTTGATTAAAAGCCGAAATAAGTGGAGGTTTCGGGGACTACATCAGTCCTCTGTATGTCGGAGGGACATGGCCGAGACGTATCAAGATATCGCGGCTGTGCAGTTCCGGGACTTGTATCTTGGTTTCGGTCCTGAACGACCGAGACCAATTTCATGGCACATTTTCCACAATTCAAATGCACAAACATAACAAACATAGTTTAATAACTCAACAGTTCATTGTTCATAAGTAAACTGACTGTACTTTACTAACACCAGATCATGAAAACCGAAAAAGGGACATGGAACATGATTAACTATTCAATCCAAAAAATCAGGCAACGCTACAAACATGTCTGTCTACAGTTTTATAACACCAATGAAAACAGTGAAACAGTGCCAAATAATCCATCATTCTCTCAAGTTTCATGCCACATATAAAACCGATCAAGAACCATTCAACAAAACAATGAATTAATTGTTCATCAATACAAGAAAAATTGATGCAACTATAGCAATGTCGATGTCCATGTGCCTCCATTCCTTTGGCTTCTTGACATTCCTTCGTTGGTATTCCTTGCCATGCATCCTCTTTGGGGGGCGAGCAGCGGCCGAGCCGGGTGGTACATTAGCCGGGGTGGAGTGTGTAGAAGTGCTATCGTGATGGGACTGTCTACGGGCTGCTTCGGTAGGAGCTGATGTGTCGGTTGCACCGGTAGCGGTGGTGGGTGTCGTAGTGGAGGTCGTGGGACCGAAACTCCTCCCCGAAAGGAAATTGTCGACGTCACTCGCCATTTGCCTTGCAGACTCCAACGTACACAACTCCGGCGGCAATAATTTCCACCTTAACGCCGCGTCCAACGCCCGCCTATTACGCTGATCAAAAGAAAGTTAAATCCGTTAATGTAATACATATCGGCATTTAAAAGAATGGTTGGCTAACACTTCTACCTAATACTTATACCACAGTCAATACCTCAAGTAGCTCATTGTCCGCGATAGTCGCCGCAACCACGTCGTCATCGAAATACCTCGGGTTGGTGAGCAATGGATGAGAGACTTTCAGGAACCAAGGTAGATAGTCCAGTGTAGCCAAAAACTCGAACTCTGCCTTCTCACCGCGCACTTCGGGAGCCAACAAATGGTTGCGCGAACATTCCCAATTGTCTGCTTGGAAACCATACTTGACCGAGTATTTTAGTGCAGAAGGGCCTCGATGTGCTTCCAATGGCCGGTACGGAGGATCTGGTATACATTGCACGTGCCCAAACTGCCTCAGAATCCTCTCCGGATGGCAGGGCTCCACCACATCCATGTACTTCAGTGTGCCACTGTAGAAGGCCATCGCGTGCACAACGCCATTCTCCCGGTGATTAACATATGGGTCCCAAGTAACCTAATGAAACGTATACAAACAGAATTAATAACCATAAACTAAATGCAAGATTTAGTTTCAACAAGGGCATAGAATCTCACCTCACTTAGGCGCAACCCGTCCAACGTTCGCCTAATGGACCCAACCTTGTCTTGATTCATCACGGTCTCGTGCCTTTGAACCCATCTGCAGACACGAGGTTGCACGTAGTCCATGTATTTTGCATTAGGCGTGGCGAGCCCAAGCTTGAAATGCTCGTACACCCATCCCTGCGAATAGATACAACGCTAGTTAGAGAGAAAATGAATAGTAATCACAAAGGCAATAATTCAGATGACTCAGATGCATGCGCCTCGTCTTCGCCTCGGGCAACGACAAGATCTGAGTGTCGCTGCGCGTCAATGTTTGAACCCTCATCGTGCAATTCTAATTTCTTTGCACGCCCTCCACCAATCTTTTCCCTTCAAATCCACCTTCTCTTGCTTTTTCTCTTTCCGATAAGATGCCGTCGGGGGTCTCCGTCCGCCTCGCCCACGGTTAGCCCTCGACACCTCAATACCAACCTCCTCCCTAGTCACCGGGGCTTTCGAACGAGCCATACCTGACAAGACTACAACACCTAAGCGTCTGCCGCACAAACAGAAAAGAAATATAAAAAAAAATAAATTCAAATCATCCATTCCCATAGTCTCGGTCAAGCAGTATCGAGAACCAAATAATATTCTCGGTGTCATGAGACCGAGACCTCAATCTCAGTCTCAGTCATGCACAACCGAGACATTAGAAATTGTCTCGGTTGTGCATGACCGAGACAATTTCTAATGTCTCGGTTGTAAATCACCGACATGACATCCACTACACACTTCGAATTACTCTCGTGCGATGGTACCCGAGAGCACTAACAGCGTTACGCTATCTAACATAATAACACAATAATTATTTCGGCGACACCTGACCGATATACCAGACGCAGTCTCGGCCACTCATTGCCGACACTATAACGTCTCCTCTCTTTCCGAGAACCACGATTCCACAAAAATTTCCCTTAGGTCTCGGCCATGCTTGGCCGAGACTAAGCTATAGTTTTATGGCCTGTGTGGCCGACAACCACGAATTCCAGTTGCACCTATCATTGAATGCAACGCTACACAAACTAAACAAATAATCGACCAAATGCAACTTAATTAGACTGTCAACGTACCTCCAGTCGTTCTATTCCACACCTTGAGCCCGAGAACGACGACGATTCCGACCCCTAATGTCGACACCAACTCTATCAATTCGGTGAGCCTCCAAACTCGAACGGCGCAGCCAAAATCCGCCTACAACAGAGGAGAGAAGAGACGAACGAAGACAATCCGGGGAGAGACGAACGAAGACAATCAGTTTCTAGGGTTCATATGCACGGTGGTGGGCTGGAGGTGTGGTGGGGTGCCTCCACTTTGGTGGCAGGGGTATTTTCGGGATTTCGCCCCTGAAATTTGGGTGCCCTTCGAAATTTCGTTTGTGCCCTTAATACATGGGTGCCTTCATGAATCAGCGGGGTGCCCATAGCGGGCCTAAAAAAAGCACTGCTATATGCACCTCAATTGTTTATGAGGGCACCCCAAAATGCATGTAAATTGGTACACTTTTGGGGTGCCCTCATAAACAATTGGGGTGCACATAATGGCCCTAAAAAGAGGGTCACTAAGGGCACCCCACCGTTTCATGAAGGCACCCAGTTAATGAGGGCACTAACCAATTTACCCGGGGCACCCAAAAATTGGACCCGAAATACCCAAAATATCCCTAATTCAAAACTCTCGCACCCCACCACCCCCACCACCACCACCAGCGAACTCCTTGTGGAAGAACCCATTCGTTGAGGATCGACCATTGCGAGGATTCCGGAAATCGTGTTTTTCGTCCGTTCCGTGTGTTTCTCCTTCGTTGTAGGAGGTTTTTCCGGTTGTAGGCTCGGGTGTTGGGCGATTTCGTCTCCAAATTAGGGCTCGGTTGAAGTTCGTCGAACACACACATTTGGCGCGAAATCGATCGTTTGAAGGTACGTTTATAGTCTAATTAAGTTACATTTGGTAGAGTAGTTGTAATGTGTGTGTGGCGGTGTGTTCAATGGTTCCATTATTGGAAAATCGCGGTTCTCGGCCACACAGGCCAGAGAGTGTGTTTACTGTCTCGGCCAAGCATGGCCGAGACAGAAGGTAAATTTTGGGCAACTCGCCGTCTCGGCCAGGAAGGTCGGAAGAGTTCACAGAGTCTCGGTTACGAATGACAGAGATTACTTGCGTTATCTCGGCCGAGACATGACGAGAGCTACAATTAGTGTTAGGTAATGTTGTGTCGGTGGTGTACAACCGAGAATGTACTCCATCTCTCGGTTGTACAATGCCGAGAGGGTTAGAGTCGCCTCGGTCGGCACAGGACGAGAGTAAGGTAAATTGAATTGGTCAAGCCATGTCGGTGGTGTACAACCGAGAACGTTCAATTGCTCTCGGTTGTACAATGCCGAGATATGTGACCCCTTTTCGGTCAGGAGTGACCGAAATTATTGGTTGGTTTACGAACCTGCTTGACCGAGACATCAGAAATGGATGAATTTGAACATTTTTTTTTGTAATTTTTTTATATGTTGTACTGTTTTCAGGAATGGCTCGTTCGAAGGCGCCGGTGACTAGGGAGGAGGCTGGTGTTGAGGTGTCGAGGCCTAACCGGGGGCGAGGCGGCCGGAGACCCCCGACAGCATCTTACCGGAAAGAGAAAGAGAAGGAGAATGAAGATGTTAAGGGAAATGCAAAGGTAGATGGAAATCGTGCAAGGTTAGAATTGCACGATGAGGGTTCGAACATCGACGCTCGGCGACCTAAGGATCTTGTTGTTGCCCGAGGGGAAGAGGAGGGTCATGCATCGGAGTCTAGTAGCAGTGACTCATCGGCGGCGGGGAACACGACAGAAACTGATCGTAATGTACACGGGAGTAGTAGTGGTGGAGCTGGCCATAATGAAGGAGAGCCAGAAGAGTGCTGTTGAAGTGCGTGCTCCTTTCCCCGGTGGTCCTATAGACGGGGCGTTGTTGAAGAGCTTTAAGGATCATGTCGCATTAGCGATTTGGAGCAATGAGGTAATTAAACTTTCATTGAACGGAGTAATTTAAAACTCAGGGTTTTCACAAATATGACGAGATGTATTTTTTTGTTGCAGGAGCGTCCGGTTCTCAAGTGTATTAATCACGGAGCTCAGATACAAGAATGGGATTTACAGACGTGCCACCCTGACACGGCGGGACTTCAGAGGATTATTCAGCGTTCCGGGTTGAATACGCTGATAGACTGTTCATACCGCAAGGCCAACAAGGAGGTTATCTCTGCATTTGTGGAACGGTGGGGCAGCCGGAGACGAACACATTTCACTTACCTTTTGGTGAAATGTCTATCTCCTTAGAGGATGTGAGCTTCCTCCTGAAGATTCCTGTGACGGGCAAAGTTGTGGCAGTGGAGAACTTTGCGAGGTACACAGAGGAATCTCGCTCGGACGCTATTAAGATGGTCTCGAACCTACTTGGGGTTAGCGTCGAGGAGGCTGAGGAGGAGGTGAATATCAGCAAGGGGCTCACAGTGCGCAAATGTTGGTTGAAGAGTCGATGGTGCCCCAAAGCTGGTTCGAGACCCACAAATTATCCTTCTGTGGAATGCACAGCCTGAGCGTACCTGTTGTACCTTTTGTCCTGCACCCTATTTGCCGATAAGAGTGGGTCTCGGGTGTCGATCGCGCTGCTGAAGCTTCTTGAAGACTTGGACGACGTGGGAAAGTACGCATGGGGTGCGGCTGCGTTGGCCTACTTGTATCGACACTTGGGGTCTGCCACGAGACTACAAGTGTCTCAGATTGCTGGCTACCTCACATTGCTTGAGGTTTGTTATAAAATAGACTTACTTTCCTTTTGGTATAATAGTTACGCCAACTTGCATTTGTGGACTAACTAACATTGTATGTATTTGCAGGGATGGGTGTACGACCATTTCAAACTTGGTCTCGCCACACCCAATGCGAAATACATGGA
Organism: Stephania cephalantha; assembly: GCA_039657325.1. Classification (NCBI taxonomy): domain Eukaryota; kingdom Viridiplantae; phylum Streptophyta; class Magnoliopsida; order Ranunculales; family Menispermaceae; genus Stephania; species Stephania cephalantha. The sequence goes on from CM077578.1 coordinate 1,025,173, forward strand.
CTACGTGCAACCTCGTGTCTGCAGATGGATTCAAAAGCACGAGACCGTGACGAATGTTGACATGCTCGGGTCCATTAGGAGAACCTTGGATAGGTTGCGCCCAAGTGAGGTGAGATGGTTATCCATATCCTGTGATGAATGATGTTTTTGTATTTTTGGTTGCTAACAATGGTTGTTGCATTTTAATTAGGTCACTTGGGACCCATATGTGAATTTCAGGGAAAATGGAGTTGTGCACGCGATGGCCTTTTACAGTGGGACGATCAAGTACATGGATGTGGTGGAGCCCTACCATCCGGAGAGGATTCTGAGACAGTTTGGCCACGTGCAATCTATACCAGATCCTCCGTACCGTCCATTGGAAGCACACCGAGGCCCATCTGCGAACAAATACTCGGTCAAGTATGGGTTCCAGCAAGACAATTGGGAGCGATGGAGGAAGCATTTGTTGGCTCCCGAAGTTCGTGGTGACAAGGCAGAGTTCGAGTTTTTGGCTACACCGGACTACCTACCTTGGTTCCTCAAAGTGTCTCATCCCGTGATCACCAATCCGAGCCTTGAGGACCAGGACATGGTCGCCACAACCATCGCAGACAATGAGCTACTAGAGGTATTGAAATGGTTATATGTATTATGCATGTATTATTCATCCCGATATGTTTTACATTAACACTAACCCGATTAATTTCATCAGCGTAATAGGCGTGCGTTGGACGCGGCATTGCGATGGATGGACCTCCCGCCGGAGTTGTGTACGATTGAGTCTGCGAGGACAATGGCGAGTGATATCGTCAATTTCCTTTCGGGGAAGAGTATAGGTCCCACCACCACGACTACCACTCCGGCGACCGCAACCAAGCACAACCGCCACATCCGCCCCTACCGAAGCGGCCCGAGGCGCCCCAAAGCATGGTAGCACTTCTACACACTCCACCCCGGCCAATGCTCCGCCCGCCACGGTCGATGCTCGCCCTCCGAAGAGAATGCTTGGGAAGGAGTATCAAAGGAAGAATGTGAAGAAACCAAAGCAATGAGCAATGATTGTTTGAGGAACATAGACATTTATTTTATTGTTTGGCCGAGACTAGTTGATGAATGTTTGATGAATATGTTTTATGACACTTTTATGACAGCTTCATACCATTAAGTACATGGATGAATGGTTTATGACCGTTTCGGAAAGGTACTTGTATGTTTGATGAGTGATTTATGACAGTTTGGATCATTTGATTCATGTTCGTGGTGACATTTTGGACATTGCTTTACATTACTTGTTGTTCTACATTTGTTATAGTTGTATCTTGGTCAATTTTGATTTAGAATACATGGTTTTTTTTATTCAGAGGGTGTCTCGGTCAAGCAGGTCCGACACTTATATTGAATTGTCGGTACTGACCAACCGACACAAACGCTGGATTATCGGTGTGGCCTGGCCGAGAATGTCGGTGGATCCTGTATTTTCCAATGTGTCGGTCATTGATGGACGAAACCTTTTTGCGACTATCGGTGCTCGTAACCGTACATTATGTCAGTGCGTTCGGCCATTGGTCGACGAGCTATTCATGTGCATTTGTTGAACATGGCGACCAAATGCTCTCGGTGCGATGGTAACGAGATGGGTGTCAAACTCGCGGTTACTCATGGCCGAGAATCCCTGAGTATGGTCGCGCATAGGTCGACGAGAGGCTTAAATTTCGGCATCGTGCGACCGAGCCGTCACGTTACTTGTCGGCCCTGAATGACCGAGACTATACCGCCAGTCTCGGTCATTCAGGGCCGACACGTCACTTTCCATGGAAACTTAACTCATTATAGATCCTCCGTAACATTCAAACTAACTTTACGAGAATCAAAATCCAACAAGACAATTTGCACTGAAACTTAACTCATTATATATCAATATAACATTCAAACTCACTCAACAATTATCAAAATGTACAACAATACAACGATTTGCACCGAAACTTAACTCATTGTATATGCATATAACATTCAAACTAACTTTCTAAATTTCAAAATGTACAACCATAAAGATTGCTAGGTACAAGCTTTACACTACGGTGTACCTAAATCTACAACGGATATGGTGCCTTCATCAACGGTTGCAAGGGGCGCGATATCTCGAAATACGAATCCATCTCGCCAACCTGGCGCAGTCCTCAACATACCGGTCCCACGATGGATATAAGGATGGCAACAGTGCATTCACATTTCTTCGTACCAGTTTGGGTCCTCGCATTTTCCTCTTCTTCATCATTTCTTGCTTTCAGAGAAATTTCTCCCCTATATACCCTCTAAGACATTCCCCTATACGCAAGTTTTAGTTTCACCCTCCCCCGCGCTTAATGCCCCGACATCGAGTGCTTTGTCACTAGCACAAACATGTTCTCGCGGCCTATCATTTGAAGCCATGAAATAGCCGCTTCTCTAGAGGGGAATGACCTACAAGGTGTAAACTTGTCCTTGTAGTCTGGAAATAAGGTAGAAACCGCCATTACCTGCAATACAAACAGTGTAACATTATAATCAACCAAAATGTACAGCACAATCACCAAAAAACCCAAAAAAACAGGTTCTCGGTTGTACAGGTCCGATACTTTAATCAGCGTCTCGCTCACGTACGACCGAGAGTTACTCAGTAGTCTCGGTCGTCCCATACCGTGAACTACGCCCACATCACGGTCCTTTATGACCGAGACGTTGCTATACATCTCGGTCCTGCGAGGCCGAATCAATCGCGCACATCGACAGAAACTTCAAATAACCGCATAAAAAACACATTAAATTTGAAAATTTACCTCAAGTTCAACCTCCTCTTGCACCGTAGCAGTACAATCTTCCATTATATAGTGCAAACAAGTTCGGATTTGTCGAAATTACCAAACCCTACGTTGACAAACAAATCATCATTTTCACAGTTTTACTCAAATTCACAGTTCCAGCAAAGCATCGTATGGTTGTCAAACATTGTTACCTCGCTGTCGGATGATGTCAAGCCGCAAGAATCGATAAACGCTCGCCAAACGCAATGTCGCTTTATGGTTCAATCTTGGTGGTGGGGTGCCCTTGTTTCTTTCTCAAAATGGTTTGTGGGGTTTGAATCAATATATATACAGGGGCAAAATGGTCTTTTCTATTTTCGCTGGAATTTTTACAAATAACTTGGGTGCCTTCATGAAACGGTGGGGTGCCCTTAGCGGCACCAAAAAAAAAAGAGCTGCGTCTATCTATCTAATTTCAAATGAACAGATTAACAGTTGAAGACGAAGTGGAAGCGCAGCAGCAGCAGCAGCAGCAGCTCCAACGCAACTTCGAGAGTGAGAGAGTGGAGAAGCGATGGAAGCGAAGACGCAATCGCAGAAGAACACATGAAATCGGGCCTCCTCCTCGCCGTCTCTCCTTCCTCTTCCAAGGTCTTCGCCAGAGCCAACAACCCCTCCAAGGTCTTCTTCTTCGATTTCGGTTTCACTGAATGAATGAATGAATGCTTCGTGAATCGATTCGATGGATTTTCATATGTAGTGCTTCGGAGGTTGAATGCGAACATGTAATCTTGCTCAATTGAAGAAATTTAAAGAAGATTTGTGCAGAGTTTCATGATTTGGTTGTTTGAAAGTATGTTAAGTAGGTTTCGATTCACAATCTGCCTTGATTTAGGTTTTGCTGAACGAATGAATGTTTGGTGAACCGATTTGATGGATTTGGATTTGCAGTGCTTCGAAGGTTGAATGCGAACCAGTAATCTTGTTCAAATGAAGAAAATTGAGGAGATTTGTGCAGGATTTGATGATTTGGTTGTTTGCAAGTATGTTTAGTAGGTTTCGATTCACAATCGCGCTAGTTTATTGTTGCCTTGATTTAGGTTTCACTGAATGAATGAGTGTTTCATGAATCAATATGAAGAATTTGTTTTTTGTTTTTTGTTTTGGTGCTTTGGAGGTTGAATGCGAACATTAATCTTGCTCAATTGAAGAAAGTTAGAGAAGATTTGTGCAGCATTTGACGAATAGGTTTCGGATTTTGTCTCGAAAGTTTCAATTTCAATGGTGCTAGTTTCTGTTGCCTTGATTTTGGTTTCACTGTGTGAACGAATGTTTCATGAATGGATTCAATGGATTTCGCTTTTTAGTTCTTTCGAGGTTGGATGCAAAAAGATTGATCTTGTTCGATTGAAGAAAATCAAGATTCGTGCAGCATTTGATTTGGTTGTTTGAAAGTATGTAACATAGTATCTCAAAAGTTTCAACGTAGTCTCGGAATTCGAAGACGAATTTTGGAAGTTTTTTAAAGGTTTAGGTCAAGATTAACAATGACTTACTCTTCTGAATTGATCAACATTCAGCTATCTTCCTACTCTTCTTCTTTGTGGATGAGTATAGTTACCTTTGACATTTGTTCCATTTGGAGGTCTAATAGATATTTGACTGTAGGATTCCGATGCGAATCCTCCGAGGATTATGTCGAATGTGAAACAGAATTTGCAGTTCTTGAAGTTGTGGAAGGTATTCTAATTACTCGATTTTTGTAGCATGGGTTGTTGCATTGGTAGCTTGACTTTTTTGTTGAATTTCTAATGCTGAAGATCTTACAGGAATTTCAAAAGAAAAAATCCAATACGCCTAAGCCCGCGACAAGTTACCGAAGAAAGAAGGTTCGAAGGAGGAGCTTCAGAAGATGTAGAGATTTATCAAGATCCTACCACATCCCTTTACTAGTAATTTCTTGTTTGTTTCTTACTATCGATAAATGGTTCTTTTTTCTCCCGATAGCGAGTAATAAATGTTGGGTTTGCTTACTTACCTTTGGTTTTGCAGTACGAACCAGAGTGTGGAAACTGCGGTCCCAGTCTTGCTTGTCGATGGGTACAATGTTTGTGGCTATTGGCCAAAGCTGAAGAAGCATTTTGCGAATGGAAATCTCGACATTGCTCGCCAAAAGCTTGTTGATGAATTGATAACTTTTAGTACACTGAGAGGTTTTTGCTCTTGTACTTCTATGCTTTATTCTTCCTTTTTTTTTTCTTTCTCAATTTTTGGACAAAAGGCTTTCTAATTTTATTTCTTACGATTGTGCAATATTCCGATACTCTCCTATTTCATCTTATGGCCGCCTCAATAGAAGAACCTAATTTTGCATATCATGCAACGTGTAGAAGCCAACAATTTAGTGTGTAGGACAGAAATAGTTATTAAGCCAAAATACTATCAGTTAAAACACTGAACATGATAGAGTTAAGTGCTTAAGTTGGGGTTCTTACGCTGATGGTAGTCACCACTAACGCACTAACATTATCATTTCTAAAAAGTCTACAGAGGTAAAAGTGGTGGCAGTTTTTGATGCCATGATGTCCGGGCTTCCTACACACAAAGAAAGTTTTGCAAGGTTGGTATTTTGCTAGCCAATTATGACTATTACTTAATGTGTATTGATATTTCTCATTTTTCTCTGCCTTCAACCTCTAAATTAGTGTTGAAATATTGAATAGTGTTGCCTTTTGTCTAGGCTTTAGTGTTTTGCCAATCTTAGTTCCAACTTTCAGATTTGTGCTTTTCTAATTAAAGCTTGCTTTTTTTTTTTTTTTTGGCAATGCTACAAGAAAAATGCGTTAGTTACTGTATCTGACCAATTTGGTTTGGATGAAATCAATTTATAAAAAACTTCTTTTATTTGTTTGGGAAGATGAAATCTTCATGGAAGCATACACTTTAAGAAGGACGGCCTTCTCTGTACATATTCAATTTAAGAGTCTAAACTATGTTGAGCTGCTGTTTTCTTTCTTATCTGCTTTTGAAATGCTTGCTGAAACCCTTGGCATATCTTTTGTATATGATTTCTAGTAGTCTGAAATGGTGATGTTTGTAGTGGTGATTGACAGGGTGCGCTAGGGGTGGCAATTCGTGTCGGTGAGTCGTAAACGTGTCGTGTCATAAACATGTCATGACCCATATAATGCAAACCCATTACATGACATGTTTATTAATCGTGTTAATCGTTTTCGCGTCTAAGTGGGTCGTGTTAAACATGTCGTGTATTCGTGTCACCCTTTTATTAAATATTGTATTTAAATTTTTTATTTTATTTAAACTTTTATAATTTGGTTACTACTTTTTAAAATATATCTAAATGATTAAATTCGAACAAACATACTAAAATAGCCAATAAAATATAATGTGGTTGTATATAGTCGTTAGTTTTACTTTACTTTTTCATTCAAGTCTTTATTACTCTTAATAATAAAGCAAAAATGACTCGTAATAATAACATAAACAAAATTATAAGAATCATCTAAAAAAAATCTAAATTTTATTTTGGTGAAAAGTTTTATTTTTTCTTAATAAATAATTATTAATAAAATCTAAAACATAAATAATATATTAAAAGTAAAATGAATATTTCCTCTCAAATATAAAATAAAATATGATAAAAGATGTCTATAAATAAAATAAATAAATCATGCTATTAACATGCATTCAAATGGGTGAATTTTGGACCAATCTATTTATTATACCATATTTATTATTTATACCATATTTATTATTTATAAATTATTCTTTAGTCGTGTTAAGCGAGTCATAAACGAATTAAGCAGGTTGACATGTGAATGACTCGTTTATTAACCGTGTATAAACGTGTTAACATGTTTATGACCCAGACCCACTTAAGCCAAACTCACGACATGTTTATTACGTGTCGTGTCGTGTCGTGTTAATCGTTTCATGACCCAAATTGTCAGCCCTAGGTGCGCATCCTTGTTGCTTAGTTATGTAACACTTTTCACAACATGATTTGAATCATATGTTGTACATGCTCAAACTCTTCTATGCATTTAGGAAAAGAAAGTGTGTGTGAGCCAAAGCTCATTGTGATTATGTGATCTTTGTGTTCTGCCATTTTTGTTAGCAATGAAATAGTGGGCCAGTATACTCTCTGCATGCAACAGATGATGGATGTTTCTCATGTGTGGATGTAATTGTTCTACGAATTGTTGTTTTTGATGTGCTGGACCACAATGGTAAAACCTTGTAGATGGAACTGCTGCTCCTCTTCATGTGTCATTACTCATTAGGCAAGGTCATGTTTAAAAGACCTACATTGACACTTAGAGATAAAACCTCTTGAATAAGCAAGATGCTGGCAATGTATGTATAGGGATAGAAGTTATAAAACCTAAGGAACGGAATGGTCTATAGTTAGAGGAAATATGGCTTGCAAACCTACCTTATTAAAGGATCTTTCGTTCCAGCTCTTGAATGGCAACAGGATAATATATCAATTAATGAAGAAGAAAGATTGTACAATTGTCATTTCCATCACAAAAATTTATATTGATACTCCACACCAGTGATTCCAAGGCGTCGCCTAGGCAGTCGCCTAGGGGTTTTGGGATAAAATCGCCTAGGCGGTGCCTTAGGCGGGCGGTGTCCTTCTAAGTAATTTTTAGAAATTTGAAGGGGCTTTTTATAATTAAGTTTGATAATAAAATATTTACCTAATAACAAAATCTTGACACAATTAATGTTACATAAGGACCTAAAGACTTATTAGTATTTTTGAAGTATATATTAAATAATGATCACATTGGCTAATAAATAATTAGTGTTATTTAAGGATCTATAAATAAATAAATATTTATCCGAGGACCTTTAAATAAATATTATTTTGTTCACCTAGGCACCACCTCGCCTAGTTCAGGGAAATCGTCTCGGGATCGCCTTAACGCCTTGCAATCCTTGCTCCACACTCTATGGGTTATTACCCCAAGTAATTTGGGATTAAGGCTTTGTTGTTGTCTTACTCTATAGGATTATTAACACATTCAGCCTCTTAGACAAAACTAAGTGTTTTCCATTTTAGCATCTCTTGGAATTAATAGCTTCGAAGTTTATGATGTGTTTGCTATTCTGGTAATTGCCATCACATTGCTAACTGACCATATAACTATATGGTCGATCTGACATGTATGCATCTAGAGTATTTTTCCATTGGATCTGCATGGCATGCTTACTGGTAAACTGACTTGAAATTTATCTTTAATTTCTAATGCTGCAGTGTTGATATTGTATTCTCAAGTGATACATGTGCTGATGCATGGATTGAGAAAGAGGTCAGTAATTATTCAGTAATATAACTCATGAATTGTGATTTGTGCTTTTACTCATCACCGTCAGTGAACCGTGTGCTAATTTTGAGGAACCCAAGTTACCAAACCAAACAAAGTAGTAATTCATTGCCCATAATTACTGAGCAGTGTTTCAATATATGTTGATAAATGAGACTTTTTCAGAATCTCAATAGAATAGGGTCATGATCCAAATAATGGGTTTCTCAGTTAGATAAATAACAAAACTTTATCCAGGTTTATTAATTTGTGTAATATTTTTATTCCTAATGTCAAGTTTTCTTTGACAGTTCTTAATTTATCGGAATTTTTGTATTGCGAGAACAATTTGGCTCTTCTTTCATTAGACTTGAGATTTTTTATGGAAACTATTTATTTAACTTTCCTAATGCCTCTTAGCAATGTTCTAAGTGGCTTGTTTATTCCACTAATTGCTGTTCCAGGTGGTTGCTTTGAAGGAGGATGGTTGCCCTAAAGTTTGGGTTGTGACATCCGATCATTCCCAACAACATGCAGCACATGGAGCGGTAAGTTTCTTGTTGTTTTATTATTCCCCTTTGTGAGATGAATTAACTTTGATTGCCTGTTAAAAATTCTTTCTAGTGGCCATTTATTCTCTCAACAACACATTTTATCATGTGGCAGTTTCGAAAGCAATCTGGCAAAGTATAGCAAGTCAATAATATGCTAATTTTCATAAGGTTTGATGCATTTGACCAGATATAGCACAAACTTATAAATTAGTTTCCACAATTAGAACAAAAATCGTCAGCTAATAACATATTATATGCGCTAATCATCCTATATGTATCGAGACTCCAGACAACAACAACAACAACAACAACAACAACATAGCCTCAATCCCAAATTCAGTTGGGGTCAGCTATGTGTCCAAACAATTCATTTATCACTACTTTGAAGATTGTGAAAGCTCTTGCATGTTTATGATTTTTTTCCTCTTATCCAAGTAATTAAATCAAATAAAAAACCTTCTAGTGGTTTATGCTTCCCTACCTTTCCATTGTATACACAGCAACATATAAACAAACTTTATGGTTTACTGCTGATTCATAAAGATTAACTTGAATTTCAAAACATCACTGGTACTTAGTTCGCAACTTTGAGGATCCATATTTGCATTTGTGAACAAAATTAGACCAATTGGTATCTGCACTCAGTGATAGGGTAAGTCCTTTATTGTGTAAAAACTTGGTAGATTTTATACAAAGCCAAGAAAGGAGTAAGAATTTGCAAGTTTGTGGCAAAGACTGAGGCTTTGGCACCAAACAACTTTGAGGAGCATCGGGGTCATCAAAAGTAAATATATGGACTTCTCTCAAACAGGTAAAGATGACTGCAGCTGTAGTAGATAAATGTGTAGATTTGTATGGAAATTTGTGCAGTCCTTGGTTCCAGTATTCGCCTCAACCATGAGTTGGGATATGAATATGATACTAAAATATACTTTTGGGAGACAAATGGTGTGCTCATGGCCTTAACAGACCTCTATGTTATCATCATTGCTCTTCCCCTAAGCATAATTGTCCCACTACTGAATTCTATTCCTTGAATCATTCCACGCCATCTTGTAATTTTTATTTATTTTTCCCATTAAGAGAAAATAAAACAGAAAACTTTGCCATTCTAGCAATTCCATAAGGATGAGTTGGCAGGAAAAGCTTCAATCGCGATAGCTAAAAGAAAAGTTTGGAATTCGTAAATTTTCAACAAATCTAATTATTTTAACAAAATGAGCAACAAAAGCTATAAATTTGCTTTTGTTTCCAAACAAACTGTCTCATACAGAAACCTGGTATTTATGGATGGGTGAAAAAGACGTCAATGCGGCATGTGGATGAGTCCATTATGACAATGCTAAGGAGATGGTTGAAAATAAAACGAAATTAGCTTTTGTTAATTTGTTTATACTTAGATAATTAATACTTGAAATGAATATGACGACCGTTGGCTTGAGTTTGTTTTAAGTTTTGAAATTTGCAGTTTGGTAAGGTTGTATTTTCACAAACCCCTAGTTGCATGCACTTTATCCTTTTTTTTTTTGGTGACTCATTTGATTTCTAGTTTGAAATATGTTTTGATAACCTTAAAGATTCTTACCTAGCACAATTTTCTAGGGTGCGTATGTCTGGAGCTCTAAAGCATTAGTGAAAGAAGTAAGTAATTTTTATTGATGGTTCTCATTGTATCATTTCAATGAACAACTTTTTTTTTTTTTTTTTTTTTTTTGTTCTATTTATTATCTCATTGAGTAAATGGTACTTGATGCATTATAGTACTGAAGCATGCAAGGAAATTGCTTGGATGAAACAGGTGTTGTTATTATGGATATGAAATCCCAGTTGTCTCTTGATTAGGTATATGATATTAATAGGGGTGTACAAGGGTTGATTTGATTTGGGTTTTGCCTAAAACATGAACCAAACCAAATAGTTCGGGTCTAATTTTTTTCAGAACCAACCTGAACTAATTGATTCTTCAAAATCAAACCAATCCAACTCTATGAATTTGGGGTGGGTTGGTTCCAATCCTCTGGTTGATTTTATAAATTTAAGCATAAAAATTGTGAATTTTATAAAACATACTCATAAAAATTTAGAGCACAATAACATTTTTTTCTTTCAAAATAAGGAAATAAACCTCTAAACACTTACTCCTTGCATCATACACTCACAACCTCTAGTTTGCCTAAAATAATAACAACAACAACAACAACATAGCCTCAATCCCAAATTAACTGGGGTCGGCTACATGGATCAAACTTTTCCATTGTGCTCGATTAAGTGCAATTGATGGTGAGCTTTCCAAACCATTCAAATCCCTCCTAATTAATGCATCTCATGTTAACTTTGGTCTGCCCCTACCTTGCCTAAAATAATAAACCAAACAAAAATATGATCGCTAGCTTGAGCCAATAAAAATGTAACATTATTATCAAACTAATATTCAAGCACCATGATCAAATCACATAGAAGGTTCCTTACATTTGAAAACTAAAGTGCAAATTTTGGATATTCTTATTGTAAAAGCTAATTAAAGTTCAAAAATAAAATAAAATAAGTAACATTGTTTGTGTGAAATAAAAATAACATTTAATGTAAGCTAAATTTAAATATATTTGACAAATACTTAGTATGATCATGGTTGGTTCGGGTCTGATCGGGTCTACAATTATATAACCCAAACACTGAGCCAACCCATCGGTTCTCAAATTTGAAGAGCCCAACCCAATCAATATCTTTTTTAACCCAACCAAAATCACTTGAGTTGATTTGGATCAATCGGGTTGATTGGGTCAATTGATTTTTTGTACACCTCTAGATATTAATATTTCCAATATTCAATCATGTATGACAAATTAAAAAAAATCATGCTGATTCCAATTTTCATTATGTTAGAAGAAATTCACGAGATGCGAAAAAATTATTTATTTTAGTAGTTCACATAAAAATTTCAAAATCACTTTAAAATTTGGAATTTGATTCCGTAGGTTTGATTAATGCAATTGTTAAGAGTTTTTTTCTTTTGTAAAATTTTTCTATGATAGATTAATGCTTTGTTCTATGTGTTGGGAAGATCTATGTTTTGTGGATGCATATAAAGATGTATGTTTATGTACTTTGAACATGTTAGCTCTTACAGTATGACGTTCCAAAATAAATTTATATAATGCTTGACATACCTTTTTATAAGCAACTAAGCAAGAAGCGACTTATTAATTGTATTTATGAAATCTACATGGAATATGTATTACTAATCAACATGAACTTATGTTTTTTCATGCTTTTTTTTTTTTTTTGTTTATGATCATAAGTCTTTTTAACTTCAATTTTAATGGCCCCAAGCTCATTTTCCATTCTTGGAAAATGGAGGAGAGTTGCGATAGGTTGACAGCCAGCGTAAAACTTTTGTCACTCTTCATAAAATGGTTCAAACACATATAAACGTTGGGCCATTCCTAGCACTTAATCGAGCACAATGGAAGAGTTTGATCCATGTCGCCGACCCCAATTAATTTGAGACTAAGGCTATTGTATTCGTCAAAATCCATTCCTCATACATGATACAAACATCTTGCATTGCATTGTATGTGTGTATTAGGTTCATCTTCTAATAAAATACGATACCAGTTATGGTTTTTCTTTTCTTATAACTTAGCGGCTACATGAGGAATCAATGAACTTCTTGGAAGTTTATAAACTTTGTTGTACCAATTACCACTTGGCTCAAAGCATTGGTATATCGGTTGTTCCAACATTGGTCTAGGTTTAAGTCTCACCAATTGCGTGCGAGTGGTGAGGGTTAAAGGTAGATATTGCGCAGGTTTCTACTATCAAAAAGATTATTAACAAAGGATGTCTAGGTGACTTTGGAGGATTGGCAAAGGAATTGGCATAATATAATACCGTAAAGTTTTTTGTTTCTTCTATAAGTTGCTTGGTTTGCAGGCTTCTAGCTTACTGATAAATACCTAACCGTCGGTATTTTGGCTACATTTAATGGTTAATTATAGATACGAGTATAAATAGGTGTGATTTTGTTGAAGTAACCATCTTGGAATTTGAATCGTAATTGGAACACTCTTAGAGTGTACTCCCTCCTTCCATTTATATAGATCGTTTTGGGCTTTAGCACACTAATTAAGGTGATATTAATATTGTGTTTACTTTCCATTTTTATCCTTTAACACAACGAAGGAGGTGCATTTAAGGGCATTAAATGTTGGGTGTGAAAAGAGGGGTGAAATGGGTATTTAAGGTGTGAAAAGAGCAGGTTTCTAAAAAAAAAAGTGTGAAAAGAGCAAAACGACTTGTAATTTTGGAAAGTAGAATTGGTCTAAACGACCTATATGAATGGATGGAGAGAGTATTTCGGAGAGAGTGAAGTGTTCTTCCTCTCTAGTTCTTAGTTTTGTACTTTTGTGAGTTTGTAATAACAAATGCATAGTGCTATTCTATCTTCAATTTGAGCTAGTTGAGATAGATTCTTATCGCTAATGCTTTTGCATTTAGCTAGTAACAGTAACCCCTTATATGATAACCATGTAATTATGTATGGGCGTGTGTAATCAATACACGCACGCGACATACGCACATGTTTGATTGTCATATAAGGGCTTGCTGTTACAAGGTAAACAGGTGCTGTGTTGATGCTTTTTTTTTTACTTTTCTTTGTTGAATTATATTTAGTTATTTAACTTAAGTCTCTCTCCTGTTTTTGATGTCGAGATTCTCAGATTAAGGCTTCACAAAAGGAATTTGAAAGGATGCTCCATGAACAAAGGTATAATCCATTTATGATTAATAAAAATTGGTTGCAGTCATGTATTCCGACTCTGCGAATATTATATTTGGATTCCTTGATATTCTGAAGAAGAAATTCATCATCTTATATCTGGTGTTTCTGGCGGAGGCCGGACTTGATTATGTTGCAGTCAATTATGTGGTAGTTGTTTTTGAGCATTCATTTTTAAAATTACTATTGGTCTGTTGCTCTCATGTTCCTTGGGATTGAACCAATTTCGCGTCCCAATATGTTAAAGAGAATCCTTGTGTGATGTTTTTATCTCTTTAGATGGTAAAGAAAATCATGAATTTACTTGGTTCCCCTTTTAAAACCATTTCCTATCCTCCCATCCATCGTTGTCGTCTCTTTTGGTTATTAAGCGATTACTCATGACTATCAGTTATTTGTTGCATGAAACGTCCATGGTCTCGAATTCACGGGTGATCATTCAATAGTTGCATGATATTTTGATTATAATGTTTTTGGCGACTGCGAGAAAAGCCTAATGTATGAATTGGTTGATTTCGCGATATACAGGTCCACTTCTGTACAAGGGAAGCTGCTTAGGCATAATCTTGATCCTGAAGTGGTAGATGCTCTAAAGGATCTGAGAACAAAGCTCTCAAACAGTGAGTAGAGAAATTTGTCTTGCTATTTAAACAGAATTGATTTGTATTATTGTGTTGAATGTGAATACCATGCAAAAGAATGTCCTTCTAAGTTGCAATGCATCATGTTGATAATTTGTATCAAATACTATCACCAAATGTGAATACCATGCAAATGAATTGATTTATCCCTCTCCCCAGTATTTTCTTTTTTAACTATACAATTTTTTCGCACAATGGAAAAGTTTGATCCGTGTAGCCGACCCCAGTTAATTTGGGACTGAGGCTATGTTGTTGTAACTATACAATTTTTTCGCGGTATTTGTTGTTCGAGAGGGCTGCAACCAAGATGCGTGAAGTCTCATGGTACTCTAAGAAACGTTATGGGTTTTTTTTTTTTTTTTTTTTTTTTTAACTAGACAATTTTGTCGCGGTGTTGTTGAGTTGTTAGAGAGAGCTCCAAGATTCGTGAAATCTCATGGTACTCTAAAAAATGTCTTGTTATAGATATTAATTGAGTCCAGCTATACGCACCCCAATGTTTACTTAGTGCACCATAGCACCCCTTTTTTACTATGGAAACAACTTATTTGCCCCCAACAAGTACCTGATTACCCTGTTTGTCCTTAACCCTCTCACGATTGATTGCACCCCCACCCCACTTACAACCGTCTTCTTCGTCATTCAACTTTGGGAGCATGTCCATTTTTCGGAGTAAAAGACAGAACCAAGTGTTGTGTCAACTTGTTCACGTTTATTGGGTTAGAATCAACGAAGATGTCTTTGTTTGGGTTTGTAATGTTTGTTTTTGTTTCATTTTCTAGGGTTTTTGCATCATCGTGATTTGAAATCAGTTTGTTTGTTGAAATGGTCGAGGAACATAGTATTGAGGACGATATATCGCAAAGAGAGGCAATATTAACTTTTACTTTACTTTTTCTCAGCGTAGAACCGTCTTTTTGGTTTTCGAAGTGGTTCGGTGATATATGGCCGAAGTTGGAACCTTTTGTTCATGTAAATGGTACCGAGCAAAAATATGTACCTTCAGTCATGTCCCGCTGAAATATATTAGTTGTTATTCAAATTTTGAAAATATCTGGTTCGGAGGAATGGTACCGAATATTATTCGTAAGGTTCAGCTCTTACCAACCGAGCAGTATAGTTTATGCTCGGCACCTGACAATCGAACCAGAAATTTTTTAATTATAATTCAGACAACTTCAGTTTTGGAGTGAGGCAACCGAGGCTCAACTTCAGTTTCGGAGTGAGGTAACCGAGACTTGAAGGTTAAGTCGGTATGTACATACATTATCAGTGGGACAGTCGGCCCTTACCAACCGAAGTAATGTTTTTTTTTACATATTTTCAAATGTTTTACAAGGTTGAACTGAATGAATCTTATATTATTTTGCAGTCATTGCCATCTTCTAGTGGATATCTTGACTATTCTAGTAATTTTGTTCCGGAAGGACCATTCTGAACAAGGGAAAAAGCCATTACTTGGCTTCATAGAGTTGCTCTCAATCTTCAGTTTGTGTTGGTCACCAAGAAATTTGACAGTGGAGGGGGTGGTCGCAAGGGAAGGGTTCTTTGGGTCGTGATAGAGGTGGAATATATAGGGGGCTTGCCCAAAAACTAAGCAAAGCGAGAGCTCAACTAGTGGAGAGAGATGCAAAGAAAAAAAAAAAAAAAAAGCAAAGTTAAAACTCCTTGCTGAGATGGGGTTGGAAGAAGAAGACAATTCAAGATACAAGACTGGGACAAAGAAATGTAATTGTCCTTTTGCCATTAATGTGAAAGAACTCCCTGATTCATTATGGCATGTGAATCTTGTGTGTGGCCAGCACAACTATGACATTAGCATCTACTTGGAAGGTCACTCATACGTTAGTAGATTGAATCCGGATGAGAAAGTGGTGTTGCAACAGACGACTAAGGGTAATGTGAAGCCCCATGGGATTCTAACTACTTTGAAGGAAAGAGACAAACTGAATTCTTCAACCATTCGCATAATCTACAATGAGAGGGCAAAAGCAACAACGATTGGAGTCGGCTAGAAGATCACAAATGCAGCAGCTGATGCATTTAATTGAGACGCGCAAGTATATATCTTGGCATAAAAAAGACACAGAGAATGTGGTTAATGACTTGTTCTGGGCTCATCCAGAATCCATTATGTTGTTGTGATGCTTTCTGAATGTTCTTTTGATGGATTGGACTTACAAGACGAATACGTATTACATTCCTCTTTTGGAAATTGTTGGGGTTACGTCCACTAGTATTACATTCTCAGTTGGGTTTGGATTCTTATCAAATGAGAGCAATGATAGCTATAGTTGGGCATTGCAAATTGTCATTGGATTGTTAGATGGGGGGAGGGCACCAATTGTCATTGTTACCGATAGGGAGTTGGGGCTAATCAATGCACTCAAACAAGTCTTTCCTGATACTAGACATCTTCTGTGTACTTGGCACATCAACAAAAACATTTTGACCAAAACCAAGAAGATGTAGGTAATGGATGAGGATTTCAATATTTTCATTAAGAGATGGAACTCATTGATGTACGCCAAATTCGAGGGGCAATATGAATTTGTACTGCAGTAAATTCAAAATGAGTATGGTAGTAAGCTTGGTTTGCTTGCTTACTTAAACGACACATAGGTGAGCCCTCACAAAGAATGTTTTGTCTCCACATGGACGGATGAAGTTAAGCACCTCGGTATCACAACTACTCAAAGGGTTGAATCTGCAGCTGCTAATTTTGAAACTTTATTGAAAATCATAAATGGCATGCTTGGCAACCAATACACATCCATTAAAGCGTCATTTCAGTAGAGCTTAAATATTGTTCAACATGATTTCACCGATCTTATAAACCGACTTTTAAGGGGATTTGTATCGCAGAAAGCTTTGCAGTTAATGAAAGATGAGTTCCCAATGGCAGAGATGGTAGAAATTAATGATAAGATGTGTGTTTGTCACTAGACCTGATCACTGGGCTGGTACCCGCCTAGCCCTGCTCGGGTCCGGTCAACATGGGCCGAGCTTAGCCTTGAAAACCTTAATAGGACCCGGCCCGATCCAAGCTCGTGAAAGCCCGCTATTTTGTGGGCTGGGCATGGGTTGATAAAATCTAAGCCCAGCCCGCCCGTATAGACTTGTGTCCAAAATAACAACATATAACGACAACTTTTTTAGTTTGCTAATTAACAAGAAGCTAATTTGTGGTATGAAGGAACAAGAACAACAACAAGTCTATCACTTTGTGTAACGACCTGAATTTAATTCGTTGTTATTAATGATATGGTTGCAGACGTGGCTGACAGCTCAGACGCTCGTGGGACCCACAACTAGGCTAGTGCGTGTCTGGAGCTAGGTAAATAGTTATTTTGTGTGTTGAATTGTTTAATTTGCGATATTTATATTGAAATAGAGTAAACGGCATCGCAATGTGCGTACTTATATTACATTTGATGTGCGAGATTGTGTGTTAAGTATTCGCCTCGATATGCGTGTCGACGCGGGTACCGGGTAGTCTAAAAGATCTTGTGGCCCTTAGGGTAGGAACAGTCCGTGAGTGCACTAAACCCGAACTTCTGAATGATCCTCTGCAAGGCAGCAATGTCAGTATGACAACTCTACAAATTCCAATCCGCTAGTTGGGCACCGTGGTTTATGTACTTCAACAATAGTCGATGCTGAAAGATCATTAAGTAAATGCATTAATAATACAATTTGATCACTATTGATGACATAAATACAATACTGAATTGGAAACAAAGTGTTACCTCGTTCCGCCAAATCGCCGCAACCACATGGTCTATGATGTTTAGTAACAGGGATTGGTCAGATGGTCCACCCGGGAAAGGAGTTGACATGTCTTCTTCCGGCGGCGCGACCTTCTTCTTCCCACGAACCTTCTTAGGAACATCCTTCTTGTTACTAACTATCTTGCCAATAATTTTCTTGGCACTAATTGTCTTGCCACCAACTATCTTACCCTTCACTATGTTGGCACTGTTTGTCTTAGCCCACGATTGATTTTATCACCTTTCCTTCCAGCACCATCAGATTGACCATCACCCTCGCCATCAGACTCACCAACATCATCACCATCCTCATTGGCATCATCGCCAACACGCTCATCGCCATCGTCGTCACCATCCTCCTCACCATCGTCGTCGCCATCTTCCCCACTGACACTACTGCTAGACTCACTCTGAACTCCATCAACATCTTGGTCTTCTTTTCCACTAAACTCTGCTCGTTCTGAATCAAACTCTCTATCTTTTACACAAGCCAGCTTAAGTTCATTTTCTGGGGCCTCACTTACACGTGAATTATCCTCCTCTACTTTTTTTGCCCTCGCATTACGAGCACGCTTGACAACATGCTGCATCATTGCTTTCCTCTTCCTATGATGTTGTTTTGGCGGTCCTACCACCACCCTCACGGGAGGCACCCCCTTCGCTTGTCTACTCTCGTCGGCACCAGCTTGCTCCCGTGTAACAATGGTCATATTTCGGGTCATACCTCATTGAAAGATTAAACACGTGAGATTTTATCATCATATATATGGAAATTAAATGAAAAACAAATTAAAATTATGTTTTAGTATATGTACACTACCACAATACTGAGGTGAATCACTAGATGTCGGTACTACGATTGCAAGTTTATGGTCTTGTACTTGGTTCCATGTTACCGAACTAAGTCATTTTCACTTGCCCAATCACTTCGGGACTTAAATATCAACTTTTATGAATACACCTCGGTGTTTACTAACCGAGTGTGTTATCATATAATCGGTTGCCTCAAACCAAACTATAAGTTTAAGAATTTAAACAAATGGTTTGGTATGCTTTAACTGAACCTATCACTTAAACTCGGGGGTTACTAAATGAATGAAAGACTACAAACTCGATACCCTTACGCCAAACAATATGTATGCAAATTCAACCTTCTAATTCAGCACCTAGTCACATAATAACCAAGTGTACTCTCGGTCATGAACCACCGAACATTGACGAACACAAAACCTAACCCATAAATCGATGGAAAGTGCTACGAAAATGTAATATAAGTGAAATACAACAACACCACCACCATATAAACATTAATTTCATCAAGTTTAAACGAAACACACTTTGTAATAGTCGATCCTTGCTACTCAAAGCTCTTTGGATTGTTTCGATCCACCCAAAACACGACCAATATACCAAAATCAAATCAACCGACAACAGTGACAACGATGCTAACTTCGAGAATGACGCCTTCGGACAAATCTGAATATTAGGGTGTCAAGAAATGTGGATTTCTTTGGTTTTGCTTGTAGGGTGCGATGGAATGTGTTGGAAAGAGATGGAAGGTATTTCGGGGCTTTCACAACAAAAATTGGGGTGCCCTTATAAATCAAAATTCAAATTAGAGGTGCACTCATAATTGAGGTGCACTAAGTATACACTGTAGTGCGTATGGCCGGACTTTATTAATTCATTTTTATTTTTTATTTTTTGTCAAATGGATCATACAAATAGTTAAAGCACAATTCTTTGTAGTCTTTTCAAGACCAAATTAGAATGACAACATGTAGAAGAGAACATGTCCATATCATATGGATTTTCAACCTTGTAAGTTATTTAATGGCCACATTTAATAGGGCAAGATATACTTAATTCATTTGAATTTTTTTATGTATATATATAAACCACTTTCATTAGCATGGATGGAGATCTTGGCTGATCACATCAGGTATTAAATAAGACACCACACCAAACCAGTCAACAATCTTCATTTTTTTTTTTTTTTTTTGTGCTTGAAAGCTTAGTAATTATATTTTTTTTTATTGGACAAACTGTAAACTTTATGGAAATGATATAATTAAAGCAACACCAGCAATGTGAAACAGAAGATTGAGAACCATTGCAAATCTGACAAATTTTATTATTTGATTAAATTATCTTATAATAAAATGTTTTTGAAGTAACGATATTCAAAGAAAAAGCTGTTAAAACATTCTTAAAACATATGTTAAAAACATCAAGGCATGTTTAAGTTTAACCAATTCTCACTGTAATTAAACTAAACCCTGTCAATACTTATTTTTAAGACAATAATCATGAACCTGAATCATAGATAGTTGTAGATGCTGTAATTAAACACATGCATGTAGACTGGTTAGACAGAACAAATAACAACATAGATTAGAGTTCCTTACTTGATATAACCTTTGCGGATGCAGAACACAATTTAAAAGAGTTGACAAATTTTATTATTTGCTTAGGTTTCTCTCCTCACCTCTACAGTCCTCGACCTTTTGATTTTCTTCATGTGGGGCTTCCAGCAGCATCGAGGCTCGCTTTTGGGGAGTAACGTTCGACACACTAGTCGGCTCGCTAACGAGGTTCGGTGGCGCTCACGCATCTCCGATCAGCGGAGTTTGTTATGATTCAGTTCCCGCCGATGTGCAGATGTTGTCTCCGTTGTTGGGGAGGTTGTCTTTGCCTTAGGGTTGGGGTTGAAGTCGCACCACTATGCGCGTTTTCGAAATTTATTTTGTGCTTCATTATTGTAAGATCTATTTGTAATAGATGTTTGTTCAAATGGACTAGGAACGCCTCAATACAAATTACTTTGGCAAAAAAATAAATAAATAAAAACTGCAAGAGTGTTTTTTTAGGCTGCATTAACTAGTGTATTGTAGAACCATGTATATTTCTGTCTTTTCCCAATACATGATACATAACAAAGTTATCATTTTTTTAATAACCATGGGTGTCATAGTATTTTAGCGCCTCCTTACTTTGGTTCAACAAATCCTATGGAAGTTTGTCGGGCGCCCAAACCCAATAACCCGAGAGAAATCAATGCCAGGCTCTATATATCCAATGAAAAAAGAAAAGAAAAAGCAGTAACACTCAACAACCATATGCATTTACAATTGATAAAGTGAAGGGCATAAGAGAAATCAATGCCAGGCTCTATATATCCACACCAGATGCATGCTCACAGTTACCAGAACATCAAATTGCTACTTAATAGGGTACAAAGCCCCCAAATGAAGCAACTGTTGCTCATTAGAACACCAAACAAAATTAGATCAAAACTACATAGTGATTCAGCTGTGTTTTAATATACGAAAAAACCAGATCTTGTCCAAACACTAGGTCGATAAAACATCGAATCCTAATCTAAATTCTAAAGTAGCTTATTACTTCCGAAAACCGTTATCTTAAGCAGTCCTACTATCTTGCATTACTATTAAGTGTTTGAGAACCTTTTGATTACTAGCTTCACTAGAGTCACCTTTTGGCATACATGAACTTGATACAATTTACAAAAGCGGATAGGTAATAGCATACCAGTGCTTCATATAAGAACCAACATAAGAATCAACATATATAAAAAAGAGACCGAAAGATGCTAGATTGCTCTTTCTTTCTTTCTTTCTTTCTTTTTCAATATATTCAATAACCTATCAGGCGCCTGAACTCCATGATTTAAGAGACAATGAGACCTAACTAAAGTTGGACGATAGGATAGTGCATATGAACAATTGGACACAAAAGCTCTTTTCAGCAACTTTACCGCTATACCAACTTAATTGGGATCAACAGCTTTTGTGTTAGCAGAAAGTTCTTACACATACAAAATGAGGATTTTTTGGAATACTTATGATGATGTCGAGTCTTTTGTAATACTAAACATGAACAAAGGACAGAACCTAGCAATGCCATCTCCATATAGAGGTGCGAGATGCTAGCCTTGCCCTTCCACTCACAAGTCACAAGTAGAACAGCCAAAATGAATTTAAGCATGCCACGCTCCTATTGCAACAAGAAGAAAAGGATGGGAAACATATTGTACAACCATCGGATACTCATTTATATGTTATATCCGAGTATGCTAATCATCAACGCACAAACCATAGCATGAAGGAAAAAGAAAAGTATGGCAAAATCAACACTGCAAACGATCGACCAATTATATAGGATAACCATATATCAACAAAGATTTTGCCATACCACCCAATCTAGAATTGATTAGATCTTATTATATAAGATGAAGGGACAATGCATTACAGTTCAAATCATTCAATAGATGAAAGAGTAGTCAGTACCATAACAACAAGGACATCCATCTATACACTCATGAATGTTACAAACACAATGAAGGAGCAGTATCAGTATTCATTAGAGTAATCCATTTTTCAATGTGATCAATATGAGGAATGCAACAACAACAAGACTAAAGAAAAGTAAGATACCATTACCACATTACACATTACATCGCCGGCATCATCATCATCATCATCATCATCATCATCGCAATCGTCCTCGCCCTCGCCCGATACAATGCAGGTACTTCTTCCACTGCTTCCCTCCACCTTATATATCTATACATCCATCTATCTATCAATCTGTTTGTAAATTGTTCCTAAAGCATAAAACTTTCATCACTAACAACAACTCTTTCAACAAATTCATTACCTACAGAGCTATTCGTCGACGAAATCGAACTCGTCCTCCTTAAGATGAGCCAAGAACTTCACCGGCCCTCGCCCCTCGATGTCGGCGACGAACTCCACCTTGAAGGGCAAATTGGCAGAGATGCGCTTGCCCTTCCACACCCCAACATACTGCTTGATCACACCTTCCATTCCAGTGATATCCAATTCGGGCACTTTCGGCACATGGTGCACCTTCAATGGAACCCTAACCCTAATTTTTCCCCCAATTTTCAAATTCTCTTCGGCACCCAATTCTTCCCCATTTCCCTCTAGGGTTTCCTGGTCCGGCTTCAGCGCCACCTCGCACGACACCGAAACGAACCTCCTATTGAACAATTGGGGCTTCGCTGATGTTGTTGTTGATGTTGTTGTTGTTGTTGTTGTGATGCAGAGGTTGTGAATTGGAGAGATTCGGTTGTTGTTGCGGTTTTTGGTGAAAAGGGGGGAGAGAGTGAGATGGGTAGTCGCCATTGTTGTGGAATTTTTGCTTGATTAGGGTTTCTTCAGCTGTGATTTGGTGTTAGTGCTCTGTTTTCTCTGTTTTCCATGTGTGCTCTGTTTCTCTGTTTTTTTTTTTTTTCTCACAATGTATAGAGGACATGGTTAGGGCTCATTTTCATTTGTTGTGTTTGATTTGATTATGTTTTTGTGGTGTGAGTTTATTTTCAGCTTCTAAGACATTATCTGTTTTGAAATGTAGGGTAGCTTACTTGTGTGTCTAATCTTTATCTTGTATATCAATAACTTGGATATTTTTTTGTGACCCAAGAAAAATGGGATGTTTAATAATTGGACATATGTTTTGGGGTTGGGAAGGTTTGATGGTTTCAATGGAAAATATTAAGATGATCCAGTGATGGGACACATTGAGATGGACATCGATGATAGCGTCCATTCATCGTGCATCGATATGTGTATGCGCATATCCCGATGCGCGAATGGATGAACATCATCATCGGGTGTCCCAAGTGTACCATCTCCGGTCACCCTAGCATCTTACAACAACAACAACAATATAATCTCAAATATCAAATTAATTGGGATCGGCTATATATATCAAATTATTCAATTGCGCTCGATTAAATGCAAGTGAAGGTGAGCTTTCCAAATCCACCCTAGCATCTTCTAAAAAAAAAAAATATTTATTTTTATTTTTTTATTATAAGCTCGTGAGAATCAACTTCTACCCTTTAAGAGGTAATTTGTTCCAACTACAAATTCACGATGATCAATTATAAATTTACGAATCATTGTAGACTTATAAAAGAATTGATGAAGTCTAAGCGAGCCTAATGGGGCCGATGGATCTATATAGCTACTAAAATTCATGCTAAACATAGATTATTTTACTAAAATTCACGATGGATTTTGACTAAATATTAATTAAAGATTTAGTATTTATTATGTATATTTCACCTGACTGTAATTTTGAAATATAGGGTTCATTTTTTTTTTTGTCAAATTAAATATAAGGTTCATTACTTTTGTGTAAACAGTGTAATCTTTTATCTTGTACTCTTTGACTTCGATATGTTTTTGAAACCCAAGGAAAGAAATTGATATTCAATGCTTGGAGAGATTTTTGGGGTTGAAGGTTGTTGGAATATTTGAATTATTGAATACAACAAAGTTTTACCTGGTCAAAATTGAATTGAACTTTGCTTCATTGAATATCAATACTTTGAAATGACACAATAATTGACATTTTTTCCTTTTTTTTCGAAGTTTCTTATATCTATTGATATATACCAAGTCCAACTAAAATTTTTTATTAGAGCATCTCCAATGGAATGTTGGGCGGTAAAACAACAATAATTACATAAAATGAGCGTAGCAGAAACGAGAATACTTAGGTGAATGTGTGGAAAAATTCGTAAAAATAGAATAAAAAATATAGCAATTCAAAGACAAGTAGGAGTAGCACCAATTGATACAAAGATTAGGGAAGGGCGGTTGCGGTAGTTTGGTCACCTGCAAAGACAGCCTACAAATGCCCTCATTAAAAAACTTGACTCAATAGAAACTATAGAAATTCGAGGAGGTAGGGGTATACCAAAGTTAACATGGGATGCATTAATTATGATGGATTTGAATTGTTTGGAAAGCTCATCATCAATTACACTTAATCGAACACAATGAAAAAGTTTGATCCATGTAGCTGACCCCAATCAATTTGGAACTGAGGCTATGTTGTTGTTGTTGTTGATGTTGTAGAGCATCTCCAATGGGAATGTGGATTGAATGTCAATGTGTGTCACCTATGACTAAATAGATATTGTAATGAAAAAAACTTCTCCAATGGAATGTGCATTTTGAATGTCAAGATGACTGGAATAGACATTGTCTATTTTGAACGTCACTTCCTGACATTCAAATTGACATCCATGTTGAATAATAAGATTTTTTAAAATATTTATTTATTTTATTTACACTTTTATTTTCACATTCTAATTAATAAAATTATAAAAAAATGTCACATCATTAATTGAGCCGCAAATTCACATCTGCTATTAGAGACATATTTTGAAGTTCAATGTCAATTTGAGCCACATGAGATGGACATCCTCTTCACATTGAAAATGCACGCCCATAATTCACGTTTACCATTGGAGATGTTGTTAGTCCCTCCAACGAGTTTTTGATAAGGTAGGTTAAATCTGTCAGTTAAACAAGGAAAGTTGTCACTTATTCAAATCAATCATCTGCCAATTCTTATTTGCACCATTTTTTTTTAAATCCAACCACCCCTCCATTTCCTTATATTAAATTTGGGTCTAAGCTCGTGGCAATCAATTAAAAAAAAAAATGTTTCACTACAGCCCCGATTTGATGGGATTTGCATCTTTGAAACGTATAAACTTATAGGATTACATTATTTATTCAATTATTCTAAAGAAGCATTATTTCTAGTCACAGCTAGGCAGCCAGGGAAGCGACTCTTATAAACAAAGTAAAAGTCACAGACAGGAATAATATTTTTTTTACTTAAAATAGACACGCCAAATTGTCACGCCCTTAATTCTTACATTGATGTATATATCAATGTGCACATAAAACTCAATGTGCATCTTACGAACTTTTAATGAGTGTGTGCCAAATTAGTCTAGCGTTATGAGATTTTAACTCGATTTCCTTTTAAAGCGAGAGAAAAGTCTGGTGTTTTTCCAAAAGTAAGGCACATTTACAATTTATTTCACAAAATAGGGTGGTGTACTTTGAAATAACAAAAATAGCCAATAACGCCTTTTGAAAATGCGTTATTGCTTTTGATGTTTGTGACGTGGCGGTGAGGTTGTATGGATAGCGCCTTTTGAAAAGGCGCTATCCATACAACCTCACCGCCACCTCACCCCCACCTCACAAATTTTCAATATTGGCTATTTTTGAAGTTTGTGAGGTGGCAGAGCATAGGGGGACATAATTTGTAAAGGTTTGTATAGATAGCTCATTTTGAGAATGAGCTATCTATACATTTGCCGCGCCAACTCACTGCCACCTCACAAACTTCAAAAAAATAGTCAATAACGCCTTTTGAAAAGCGCGACATAGCCCGATTTTAAAAAAAAAAAAAAAAAAAAAAAAAAAAAAAAAAAACCACACTTATTTTTTGGGGTTTAAAGTGAAAGGTAAAGTAATTTTGTAATTTTTTCTCATAAATTAGTGACAAAATATCAAAAATTTGAAGTTGACACTTCCACCTCGGGATACGTGCATGACGTTTGCATGGATTGTCCACCTCGGGATACGTGCATGACGTTTGCATGGATTGTCAACCAGGAGATTTCATGCAAATGTCAGACACGTCTGTCGAGGTGGGCGACCCATGCAACCTCGTGCAACTCATGCAAACGTCACGCACGTGTCTCGAGGTGGCAAAGTTAATGTCAACGTCATGCACGTATCTCGATGGGGCAACTCATGCATATCCACTACAAACCATAGACCTCATGTAAACGTTAGCACGTATTGCGAGGCGGACAACCCGTACAACCCATAGGCGCTATTCGGTCGGCCGATGTCCACGTAGGATGACCACGTGGACCGTGTTACACCGGATAGCGCATTTTACACGAGATAACGCCTTTTGAAAAGGCGCTATCTCGTGGTAAACGTCCTACGTGGACCGTCCACGTCGCAAAAAATCCACCCACTTTGATAGCGCCTTTTGAAAATGCGTTATTGCTATTCGGAGAAAAGAAAAAAACACAACCTTATTTTTCGGATTTAAACTAAAAACATTAGTACTTTTGTAATTTTTTCAAAAAGTCTTACATCCTTATCTACTTAATAAAATCTCTCATGCGTGCTCTTTCAAATCTATATCTCATTATTTTGGGATTTCACTATATTTCCGAAGTAAAGCTCATATTTAAGTTATTATTAGAAAACAGTTGAGTTTTCTAACTTTTTTGTTTTTTTGTTTTTTTGTTTTTTTTAATAACAAGATAAGTTCTCACCATCTCTGCTTTCTTCTATCATGTTTGTATTGGGTTTTTTACCGGTTATTCTACTATGTATTGATGATAATCAATGATTTTCTTAAGGTAATTCAACTTCTTTCTTTTTTGTTTTATATAAATTAAAGATTTTTTTTTATCTTTCTCGTATCATCAATGTTGATCAATTTTAAAAGTAGAAAGTAAGAATATATGGCTCGTAAGTCCTCAGACATTTGATTTACCTTCTTTTTCGAAGAAACTTTCAATTTACCATTGATGAAGTATTGTTAGAGAGAAAGATTTACGTTTCAATTTATCTTTGATTAAGTATAATTAGAGTGAAAATTTGCTCCCCCTCCCTCCCCTTTCTCAAGAAGAGGTTGTGTTCGCCTCAAAGTGCTAACCGTCTCAAACATGGGTCGCCTACGCTCGTAGTGCAATTAGAAAATACATGCTCCCATTTCATCAAAAAAAAAAAAAATGCATGCTCAATACTTGGACAATGACGTTTGGCATCGAGAAATGACTCGCACACGTGCACATCTCGAGGTGCATCAAATAGCGCACACATGGGTCGGTGCCATTTCTTGATGCCAAATGCCAGTCACCCTATGTATTAGTCGTCGCGGTTATCTTTCAGTAGTTAACTGCACCCCTAACCAAATAAGGCTTTAATTTATAAAGTATAAACGACATAACACATGTGGTACGCAAACAAGTGTGTGTCGTTTTTCAAAAAATAAAATAAAAAAAAGAAGCGTGTTGTGTTGTGGATGGTGGTGCAAATTTGAAAGTAAAAGGAGTGCCCTCTACTTCTCTACTTCTAGAAGAAGCCTTTCTTTCTTTTCTTTCTTTGCTTAATATTATGTTAGTTGTTGTTGTTGTTGTTGTTGTTGTTGCTTTCATCATTTCTTCTCTTCTTCGCTTCTCTATCTCTGCAAATCGATCTTCTCAACAACACACCACAACAACAACAATCGAGACCTCGACGTGATAGGTGAACAAACCAACCCAAGATTTCATTTCTCTGTTTCATCAGTAGTACTAGTCTTTGATGTTGTTTGGTTGAATCATCTGTTTTTGGGGGTTTTAGGGTTTGTTGTAGTCTCAAAACCCTAATTGGGTTTTTGGGTTTTTGGGGTTTTGTTGTTCTTTTGATTGATTGTCAGGACTCAGGACTAGTGGGATTTGTTTGTTTTGTCTTTTCTAAGTTTTGTTTGTTTCCTCCCCCCTTTTTTTTAGGGTTACTAATGGATTTTGGGAATTGTTGATCCCAATTTAGTTTCTTGATTCTTGATTTGTTGTGTGATTTTCAAACAGAAAATAAAAATAAAAATGAGTGAACTGAATTGTTAGGCATTTAAATTGATCTGCTTTTCAAGGAAATTGCGCGAAACATCGAAAAAATTGCTCTAATGAAAAGGAACCTAGAAGAATAAGGGGAAAGGGCATGTGAGAAGTGAGAATGAGGGAGCACTTTGTATTAGCTATTGTACTGCTTGCATGGTATTCAGCATAGTGATCAATAAATGTGATAAGTTTAAAGGTGGAATTAGGTAATTAACACTGTTAGTTGGCGTTAATCGTGGTTAATCGATATCTAATTTATTGCAAAAAGTTTTTGGGTCTGCCTCTACCTGTTGGAGATGTGTGGACTGAAATATAGTCGCACATCGGTTAAATGGACTGAAATATAGTCGCACATCGGTTAAATGTGACTTCATAAAGAAGTACTTAAGTGTGGATCTCTCCTCAAGTAGTACCGAGGCCTTTTGGAGTAAAACCCCACACCCGTGAGCTCGGGGTGGTTAAATTGGGGACATTATCGATACTAGTGAGATTCATGGACCCTCGGATATAGGCGCAAGTGGGCCCAACACTACCTTTATTTGTAGTATATGTTATTCTCTACAAAAATAAGTTGAGGATTTTGCATTAGTATAGTCGAGGGCAGATTAGAGGTTCACTCCGAAATAGTGGTAGAGGAAAAGTAGAGTTAGCAAATAGGCCATAAATATATTAAGCAAATACTTTTGATAGGAATTCAGCATTTCTCATTCTTGTGCGTGTTTAGTTTTATGGCCATTTTTTGTACTGTTTTACGTGGTTGGTTCTGTTATGTAAATTCTCTATGTCATCAACAGCATTAAATCAAGTTGAGTGGAAGAGTTTGGTTCGTGAAGCCGACCCTAACTAATTTGGGATTGAGGCTTTGGTGTTGTTTGTTCTTGTTGTTGTGTTCCCTTTGATTAGTCTACTATAATTTTTATGCGCCTAATATTCTTTGAAACTTTCTTTTAGGTCCTAAAGTTATGATAAATCCATCTGAAGGGGAGGCAAGGAAGCACAGTCCTAAACCTGAGGATCATTCAGCGGAAGAGAGTGAATATGTCAGGCTCTTTATACCTAATGAGCCGAGGATAACTGATGCTAGTTACTTACAAGGTCATGGACAGAATAGATATAGATCTCTTGCTTGGTGGTTGCGGGCCTTCTTGTGGGGCCTTCTTTGCTGATATTACTTGTTGTTTCATTGAAATGGGGAGTGCCATTTCTTCTTCAGAAGGTATGTCTTGCAATTATGTTTGTTAACATTTATTATTATTGCTTTTGAACATATATATTGTTTTCGTGGCAGTCCCGCCATACATATCAGCTGATTTTGAAGTCTGTTGTTACCTTCGTTTGCAGGTTCTTATCCCAATCATGCAATGGGAAGCCACTGCTTTTGGTCGACCAGTCCTAGCTCTTGTGCTCGTTGGCTCTCTAGCTCTTTTCCCAGTTCTCTTGATACCCTCTGGACCTTCAATGTGGCTGGCAGGCATGATATTTGGATATGGGATCGGTTTTGTGATAATCATGGTTGGAACAACAATTGGAATGATCTTGCCTTACTGGATTGGGTCGCTATTCCGAGATCGTATCCATGTGAGGCATCCTAATTTTTCTAATCCGTAGTTGACCAGTTGTTACAAATAATAATTTACTTGCAATATTCCTTCTTATAAATTGACTTTCTTAAAATTTTCAGCAATGGTTGAAGAAATGGCCCCAAAAAGCTGCAGTAATTAGGTTGGCTGGAGAAGGAAGCTGGCTCCAGCAGTTTCAAGTGGTTGCCATTTTCAGGGTTTCGCCATTTCCATATACAATTTTCAATTATGCTATAGTGGTGACAAACATGAGGTTTGGACCTTACTTATGTGGATCAATTGCTGGGATGATACCTGAAGCTTTCATTTACATATATAGGTGAGTTCCTCTATAATGATGCTCATTTGCATTTATTATTTGATCCTGCATTTACCGCAAAAGAGAAAGATTAACAATTCCTCTCTATTAATTTGCTTCATACACAAGTGATGCTTTGCAATTAAAGCATTTCCATTTCTTATCCTTAGGAAACTTGTTTTCGGCCACTTTAGTGTCATGAACTGCAGCTATCTTGCAGCCATAATCTGGATCATAGCTACGTGGATTCTTATTCTTATATATATGAGCTTTACTCTTCATCATTTGAGATATCAGAAATCAATGAAATATTAATACTTCTAATCCTAAAGATATTGAAAGATAATAAGATCCGCAATTCAAATCTTATAATTTTGAATTCCTTAGACTTCTATCTTTAAAAAATGGACATTATGAGACATAAGTATCAGCCTTCAACCTCTAAATAGTAAGTCCATTATGGTTGACCAGTCTAAGAAATGGTTAATTAATGATCGAGAATTCTAGGCATGTGATATTCAAATCCGACCATTATAGTAATGTTTACCTAGTTAACTGTTCCCAAAACCTAGACAACAAAACAATATTTTAAAAACGGATAAACGAAGCATAGGGGTTCTACTAACTAGTTTGTTAGACATTATGGCCATGTTTTATTCATTGCTTTTGTGTTTTTGAATTAATATGTCATTTACTGCATTAGGTCCTCTGACATCACCCAAATATGTCCGAGGCCTTGAAGTAAGATCTTAGTTGTCCTTACCTAACAATAAACTTTTTGTAATTTTAAGGCTTTTCCTTTATATAACGTGATACTCCTCAGTTTAGGAAAAACTATAAGTAGCAATTCTAAAGAGAGAGTTGAGAGTGAACAATCTTGTGAAGGGTCCTCTCGAATGACTACAAATTCTTTTTCCTTGTTTTACTGTAATTCTCCATTTGTAGTCAATCAAGAAACCGGCATCCCCATGGGCCTCATGTAGGCTGTTGAATCCCACATTTACACTACATCCGTCAATGAACCTAAATCATCACAACAAACCGATGGTAAGATTGGATAGAATTAATTCGTTTCTCATATAAAATTCAGTTCTTTCCTTTTAGTTACTAATCCTCGGGTATGTCGACTCCTAGGTTGAGACTTCTTAGCAATTTCTTTTTGGTAATTATACATTGAACATCTTCATTAGGTTTCAATGGGCTATTGGCTTGATTTATCATGTAAACTGTTTATCGCATTTATAAGAGCACTATTTCTTTCTTCTTCTTTTTTTAAGGACAGGTATTGGTTGATGACTAACATCCGTTGCTCTTCTTGTATGTGTTATGACAACAGCGGGCGGTTGTTAAGGACATTCGCAGATGTGAGATATGGAAATCGTCACATGACAACTATAGAAATTGTGTACAACATCATCTCTTTCATCGTTGCACTTGTTACCACAGTTGCATTCACAGTCTATGCTAAAAGAGCCTTAGACAAGCTCAAGGCAGCCGATGGCGATGGGGAAGGAAGTGAAGGTGGTGCTGCTGCGCGGGAAACTCAAAGCAACTTTGTGATGGAGAAGCTTCCCCTTGAAAAGCCAAAGCATCTAGATGTCTTAGCCTTGCCTTCGATTTCCAGTACTCCGAATAGTTGACATATGCGACGGAGGTCATAAGGCGCGAACTCCCCATGATTTTTGTAATTACAAAGGGAGCATAGTATGTATGTACACTGGAGAAATTCGAGATAGAGTAGCTTCCCATACTGATATCACATCATTATAATGTACCACAATGGATGATTTTGCATATCATCTTGATAGACATCCCTGTAATATCTGAAGGGCTGAAAGAAATTAAAGTGATATTTTCCACTACTGTGGTCCATGTGCTGCATTCTTGCTGACTTTTACAAGTGCCAGAAGATATAATTTGGGCATAGGGTGCAAGTCTTTTTTTTTTTTTTTTTGGTTGATAACCGCGTGGGTATTTAAGTTATCCTAACTATTCCTTCGAGGACCTAGTGCTCATATATTGGGAATTTAAAGGCCTCGGTGGCTCAATGATCTTGACACATTGGGAAATCGAATCTGAAAATTTGGATGCGAGTCTTTTGGAATCTTTTGACTTTGAGTTACGTAAGTACATTTGTATAATTTGTTAACTATGTGATCAATGCCCAACTGTACTAAGTCATGGATTTGGTTGATAAGTATATCATTAATAAACCAAGCCAGCCATGAGAGGACAAGTTGTTGACTATTCCTTTGAGGCCTTGGTGCTCAGACTGCGAATTTAAAAGCCCCGTGGCCCAACAATCTCGACGTACCGGAGAATTGAATCCTGGAATTTAGATGCGAGTCTTTTGGAATATGTTGACTTTGAGTTGCATTTGTATAATTTGTTAACCATATGATCAATGCCCAACTGTACTAAGTCATGGATTTAGTTGATATGTCATTAGTAACCAAGCAATGAGAGGACAAATTGTTGCTAAATGTTGCATGGAAATTCTAAACCGAAGATAATTTGCCGCAAGAAATCTGTTTTAGTGGCAACGAGATGAGCACTATACCTTTGATTGAGGTAGAGATTGTGGGATCTACGGTTTCCTTCAGATTATCGGGTTGGGCCATTCGACTGAAACTGGAACAGGGAGGGGTTGAAAAAATTTTCAACACCCTCTGAATCTGGAAGCAGTCATTGAAATTTCTCCAACCAACACTTGTAATTGTAAAAAATTTTCAAATGACAAACCAAACGCTGCCCAAATGATTCTCATTAATCATCCTTTAAAATGCAAGTTCATATATTAGTCACAACAGGCAAATCGAGCAATTCAACATCATTACATTTCATGTAGAAGGATCTCTCCTTGTTCCTTCCTTTCATAGTAAATTTCATTGAGTCACCAAAGCAAGATCACGCCATGCGTCTCTATCGGCTGGTTGAGGTTCTTGGTCTGGTAATGGAATTAAAGCAAGTGAAACTTCGATTAGAACAAGAACAGGAAACAAAACAGTAAAATCCAAACAAAGCTTGAACTGGTTCCTTTCCAGTTAGCGACGCATGATCCATAAACATGGTAATGGAGCTTTGCTTGTTAAAAACACTACCTAGACAAACATTTCACTGCCACCCTAACAACAACAACAACAACAACAACATAGCATCAGTCCCAAATTAATCGGGGTCGGCTACATGGATCAAACTTTTCCATTGTACTCGATTAAGTGCAATTGATGGTGAGCTTTCCAAACCATTCAAATCCCTCCTAATTAATGCATCCCATGTTAACTTTGGTCCGCCCCTACCTCGTCGAATTTCTACAGTTTCTATTGAGTCAAGTTTTCTAGTTGGGGCATTTGTAGGCCGTCTTTGCAGTGACCAAACCACCGCAACCGCCCTTCCCTAATCTTTGTATCAATTGGTGCTACTCCTACTTGTCTTTGAATTTCTATATTTCTTATTCTATCTTTAGAAGTTTTACCATACATCCACCTAAGCATCCTCATTTATGCTACGTTCATTTTATGTAATTATTGTTGCTTTACCGCCCAACATTCACTTCCATAGAGCATAGTTGGCCTAATTGCGGTCCTATAAAATTTTCCTTTTAACTTAGTAGGAACATTTCGATCGCAAATCACCCATGTTGCACTCCGCCATTTCTTCCATCCAGCTTGAATTCTATGTGTGACATCATTCTCAATGTTACCATCATTTTGTATGATTGATCCTAGGTACCTAAAGTGGTTTACCTTAGGAACTTCTACTTCCCCTAATTTTACCACTCCGTCATCTCGATGTCTAGTGTTTCTAAACTCACGGTGCATGTATTCGGTTTTCGTCCTACTCAACTTAAAGCCTTTAGATTCTAATGTATTCCTCCAGAGTTCTAATTTCCTATTCACTCCATCTTTAGTTTCATCTACTAAGACAATATCATCTGCAAATAGCATACACCATGGTATATCCTCTTGAATATGTCTAGTTAGTTCATCTATAACTAAAGTAAATAGATATGGGCTTAAAGCCGATCCTTGATGTAGTCCTATCGTAATGGGAAATTCTTTTGTAGCTCCTCCAAATGTCTTTATACTCGTTACTACTCCATCATACATATCCTTAATAGTGTCTATGTATCTAGCATGCACTCTTTTTCTTTCTAGAACCCACCAAAGAACATCTCTAGGGACCCTATCATATGTTTTTTCTAAATCTACGAATACCATATGAAGATCTTTTTTCTTTTCTCTATATTTTTCTAACAATCGTCTTACAAGGAAAATCGCCTCCATAGTTGACTTCCTAGGCATGAAACCAAATTGGTTCTCTGATATTGTTGTTTCTCTCCTTAGCCTATTGTCAATTATCCTCTCCCAAAGTTTCATAGTGTGACTCATAAGTTTAATTCCCCGATAGTTTGAGCAACTTTGAATGTCTCCTTTGTTTTTGAAAATTGGCACAAGCGTGCTTCTTCTCCAATCCATTGGCATCCGTTTTGATTTTAAAATTTTATTGAAAAATTTTGTTAACCAAGTCAATCCAATTTCTCCTAAGCATTTCCAAACCTCTATGGGTATTTCATCTGGGCCACATGCTTTCCCTATTTTCATTATTTTCTATGCCTCTTTAACTTCTACAATTCTAATATTGCGTGTATAGTTGACATTTCTTTCTTGGTGTGGGTTTTCATCTATTATAGTATCAACTTGACCATCATTAAATAAACTATCGAAGTAACTTCTCCATCTCTCCTTAATATCCTCCTCGCGTTAAAACATTTTGATTTTCGTCCTTAATACATCTTACATGACTTAGGTCTTGTTTCTTTTTATCTCTTAATTTGGCTAGCCTATATATATATTTTTCGCCATCTCTATTACCTAACCTTGTATATAGATCTTCCATGAAATTTGTTTTAGCTTTACTAACTACTTTTTTAGCTTGTTTTCTAGCTTATCTATATTGATTGTACACATCTTCACTGCCACCCTAACAAGATAACTATTTGCATTCAGTCACGTTCAACCTTTTAAAGATTACTTTAAGGTGTTCTGAGGGAAACAAATATACCCTTTTGAGTTGCTCACTTTTACACATAAAGAACATACAGATATACTTTTGAGTATGGCCTATGAAGCTCTACCAAAGTGTGAAGCGTAAAAATCGCCTGAGAAAACAAAGGAAGATCATCCTCAAGCACAAAGACTATAGCTATAAACTTTTTGTAGTCTACGGAATTACACATCAAGATTTGTGCACACATAAATGAATCTCAGTGAGTGAGTAACATATTCAAAAAAGTGATATAGCCAAATCGAGGAAAAGTGTCTTGGAACATCAGAGAGGCCAAAACAAGTCAATGGGTCCATCTTCAATGTCTATAAATGGTATCTTCGGTTCCCAAGGCGGCTTGTAATCACTCTTCTTCTTTAGGAAAAGAAAAAAGGTGAATCAAGATTGACTGAGAAAACTTGATAGCTTCTTGTGGATGGTGGCGTCTATGAAAGCCTTCAGTTTCTCAATGTCAGATGGCTTAAGGAACTGGGATATGCATATTGAAAGCTTAATCAATTGTTATAGTTTGATGAAAAATGTTAGATTAGATGGGAGTGTGACATTCCTCAATCTTTGTCCACACAAGGGGTCCGGAGGGAAACAAACAACTTGAACCAAGACATTTGGATCAGCAGAACAGCCCCTTAAAGTTAATTTTTTCTTTTATCTAAGACGAAATGTTAGCAACGGCTAGTTCGGCATCATAACCACAATCCCGCCTCTATGTTCTACTGAAGTATAACTACAGAACTTTGGTATAATACCATTATCGAACTCATATTAAGATCAAACCACTTGTCACTAAAACAGTAAAATATGTATAACTAGACAATTTTGATACACCATCCAAATGAACATAAGATGATATACGAATGATATTAAGTTGCATCAAACTTTATTCTACTTTTTCATCAAAAGTAGGGCTAATTGAAGACTTACTTGTGTCTTCCGTGTCATCAGTTCGAGCAACGAACACAGGAGGCAACGTTAGATCTGTGAATGATGAAACAAGCAAGAAAAGAACCCATCAATTGAAATGCAACAAAGGAAAATAATTAATTACACAAACCTTAGCAATATGATACATATCAATCTAATTTTACAAAGAGAAACACAAATAAGTGGAAGAACACGTTTCTTCCAAATTCATCTTCGCCAAATCCTCCTACTCGCAAATATCCAATAATCAAACAAATCTTCTCAACCCATAAATGATAAACCAATGTCATTCATATCAACACAAATTTGCTAGATAAAAACAAATGAAGAATAGAAGCCTCGCCAACAAAGGGACCGCGCAAGCAATCCAACTAGATCATAATTTAGGAAATTGTGACTTTTTTTTTTTATTATATCCGTGGGTATCAGGCGAGTCTAACTATTCCCACGAGGCCCTGGTGCCATCAGGCGTACCCCAGTGGCGAAATTGTGGCATTTTTGGAATTGGGTAGGACTAATTTTTTGAATTCTAACAAGAATCATTTCTAGCAACTGATTGTTTCAACTTTATTTTCTCAATACAGGATTTTCAGGGATTTCTCTGATCACTACATCTTCATCATCTGAGCAATCAGTCAAAACCCTAATTAAACCCTAAACACATAACAGTGATACAACAACAACAACAACAACAACAACAACAACACAACCAATCTATACTCCTAATATGTATATGAATGCAAATGAAAGAGAAGTACCATCATGAGGAGGGTGTCTCTCATCCATTCTTCATCCACAATGTCAATCAGAACACCCATGTTCAATTCATCCCCCATTTCTTCACAACCTAAACACTGCACCACCAAAAACCCTAACATTATGAATTCAAAAACCTGGCTGCTTTTAAGTGCCCAAGTACACATGAGTCCTTGGATTATCACCAAGATGGAATTTCACAGATCTCGATGCACATCCAAATCGTTGATGTTTTTCTCTTTTATTTTTCTTGGTTGTTGATGTTTCTCTTTCTCTTTAATTTTTGGAAAATACTAAAATAACATCACCAAGGCACACCATAATCCTCAACTCACTTATTTTGCATCGAGATCTGCGTATTCCTCCATTAAAAGATAAATGCATATTAAAAAATGGTATGGTCGATACACATTCGATTTGCGTTTGTGATGTCCGTTTAGCAAGGTTTTTTTTTCATGATTTCACAAGTAATGTCACGAGTCAACCGCATCGATTAATTCGACTTCCGTGCCAACCGTATCCGCTAATTTATACTCGAGCACTATTTTAACCCTATACGGGGCAACCCTCCTAATCTATTTATTTTTAATTCATGTTACTCAAACTCGAGACTTTGCTAAAAGAATTGTTGCCACTTGAGACCAACTTATTTTTGGTAAACTTGGTATGCTTTTTTTTTTTCACTCTATGTTTTGTTTCGGGATCTGCGTATGCTTCTACTATGAGGCAAGTGCGTATTAACAGATGCATGGTCGATGTGCATTTCGGTGTGCGTTTGTGATGTTTGTTTAGCAAGGTTTTTTTATTCGTAGTTTCACACATAGTGTCACACACCAACCACATCGATTAATTCAACTTTAGGCGCCAACCGCATCCGCTAATTCACACTCGGACACTATTAAGCCCTGGCCACTCACACCATCAAGTTGTTAGTAAACTTGGTTTTTTTTTTTTTTTTTTTTTTTTTTCACCATATTGGTGTGTAATTACTGCGTCGGTTTCGTGCGTTACTAATAATTTTCTCTGACAGCTCATCCGTCCCATTCTTCTACACAATCCAAATCACACATTTGCCACATATTCGTTATTGCCCTTCCAATAACGCCTCGAGATGCGTACCACCACTTTTTAACGTCCGTCTAAATGACCCCACCAACTTCGTACCAAATCTGTGTCCTAAAACGAAGTCACCAAAGTCTAGAAAACCAAGGGCGGCGCCGACCCCCACTTCTCCTCCTTCACTGATCTCTTCTCAATCAATTCCTCCATGGATTTCATCTCTTCATTGATTCATTGATTGTTGGGTTTTTCTTGGTTTGGTTGGAATTTGAAGATGGGATTCGTTATGGGGGTGGGGATGGGAGTAATTATGGCGTTCCCATGTACGGTTGGGGCCGTTGCTATAGCGCTCTACCTCATCTACAACCATCTCTTGAACTACACTGAGCCAGTCTACCAGCGCTACATTGTACGCATCATCTTCATGGTCCCAGTAAGTCTTCTTCCTTGTCAAGATTTGCGAATTGCCCAATCAGTTATTGTTCAGTTTTGTTGAGTTTTCATGCTTGTGAGATCCATTTTGTGTTCAATTTGGTTAAATGTGGGTTTTTTGAGTTAGTTTTCATGGAATTGGGTAGTACAAGTTGAGTTTTGAAATGGGTATTGTTAGTTTTCTTGATGGGTTTGTTTGGTTTTCAATGGATCTAGATTGGAATTGTAGAAATGGGTTTTTAACATGGAGATCTCCCTATTTGGATATGTGGGTAGGAGGGGATTTGAGCATAGATTTTGATGTTTGATATGTTTTTGACGATCTTTACAAAACTTGATGTAGTAGAAACAAAAGAAATTCGACGATATAGGGGTAGACCTGAGATAACTTGGATTGGGAAGGGTTTAAAGGATTTTGAAAGCATGCCGTCAAGGGCATTAGATTGAGCGAAGTGGGAGAGTTTGATCCATGTCGCCGCCACAACTAATTTAAGAATGAGGCTTTGTTGTTGTTAATTGGGAAGGATTTTAAACATGGAGATCTACCTATTTGGATATGTGGATAGGAAGGGATTGGAGCATAGATTTTGATGTTTCATATTTTTTGTCAATCTTTAGAAAACTTGATGTAGTAGAAACATAAGAAATTCGATGGTATAGGGGTAGACCTGAGATAACTTGGGATACATTAATTGGGAAGGATTTTAAGACCACGCTGTCTATCTTTAGAAAACTTTATGTGTACTAGTTATTGTGTTTAGGCTCTTGAACTGTTATTGTTGTTATTATCTGGGTGGCATTGCCAAGATGCGGTTTTGGTTACTTCATGTTTATGAAACATTGATGCATATTTTGGCAATGTCTCTTAATGTTATTGTTCTTGTTCTTTTTTTTCGACAACAGGTTCATGCAGTGATGTCTTTCCTTGCTCTTATCTTGAACAAGAGTTCGATCTATTTCAATTCCATCAGAGAAGTGTAAGAATACATTTCGCCTTATCAATTGTTACCATACTTCTACGACTTATATTTGTTACCCTCTCCTTTCTATTTTTGGTTACTAGACTTGTTTAGCACAAACTAGTTCTCCAAAACTCGATTTGTAGGATTTGATTTGGATCATAAGATTCATATAGAATTGTAGGAGGCAACAAAAAATTGACGGACTTAGCTAGATTCGGGTGTTATTTGGCCTTGGATCAAATCCAAATCTGTATGATTCGATTCAAATCGTATTTAACAACTACTGATTTATGGTTCAAAAAAGCAAAACGAGATTCAGCCCAATTTCAGTTAATTGTGTATTTTACTTATGTTCTGCCCAGTAAACTCGTGTAATTCATGCCCAAGGGTAGGCTTTTGAGTTCCGTTGTAGTCTAAACCATGCAAGAAAGGAATCTTTGTTTCAATATTTCGAACAAATTATATAATGCTAAAGTTCTCGAACTGTTTCCAGGTATGAAGCATGGGTAATCTACAATTTCCTATCACTTTGTCTGGCATGGGTAGGCGGTCCAGGTGCGGTTGTACTGAGTTTAAGCGGCCGTGTTCTAAAACCATCAATGTGCCTGATGACGTGTTGCTTCCCTCCTATACCTTTGGATGGGTTAGTTTCTTGTATTGGCAATATATTTCATGTCGGCTATTTTATTGAATGAATCCAATACAAATTGAATATTTAAGGCTGTAATACTGGTATAATTTTCAAACTAATGAAAACTGTTTTCCTTGATTTCAGCCCAAGTACTGATTATTTTCCAATTTTTTCCTGCGTTATTAGCATTTCTCTAGTTGTTGAACTGCAAGCTGTTCTTTACTTTGCTAAACCAAATAGACATCCTTTGTTTTTTGGATATTTTTGATGATTTAAATACAGAAAACTGTACTCAGTTTTTGAACTAAATGCAGCCCGAAAGACTTGTCGTATACATCATCATGTTGTTGTACCTTATTCTATTTTCCCTTGCTATATGTTATTACTTGAAAAAATATGCTACATATGCTTTACACATATACATTTCTGTTAAAGCTGTGCAGGCGTTTCATTCGAAGATGCAAGCAAGGTGCATTGCAGTTTGTGATCCTGAAACCAATCTTAGTTGTCGTTACATTCATACTCTATGCAAAAGGAAAATATCAGGACGGGAACTTTAGTATAAGACAGGCATACCTGTATATAACCATCCTTTATACAGTGTCGTATACAATAGCGCTGTACGCCTTGGCTTTATTCTACGTGGCTTGCAAGGATCTGCTTCGGCCGTTCAATCCAGTTCCTAAGTTTCTTATGATTAAATCTGTTGTTTTTCTGACATATTGGCAGGTAAATATCTTTTCTTAGATTTTGATTTTTGAGAATGCATTATCTTTGACGTTTGAAATAGTTTTTTTTGTATCGAGTATCCTTTATATTTATTCTCGCTTTTCATTATAAGTTTTCATGCCTATGCTTATGGAGATGTGGAAAATGTAATATTGAGTATTCATAGAAGAATTTGTCACTTAAATGGGGGTACTACTAAATCTGTTTTTTAGTGCATGATGGCTTAAGAGTTAAGACTTTATGTGATTGATGCATGTAAAGAATTTGGGAGAAACGGAGCAGTGGATATGCTTGAAAGGCCCAATAATTCAATATTTTGTTTCTTCATTGTTGGATGCTTCGATCCACTTCTGTTAGGATGTGATGGATCAGCGGGATATTGATTGATAGATTAGGCATCCCGCCCGTTTAAGTTGGGTTAAGGTTTTTTGCAGTTTGATAGTTTTGCCTGATATTAAAACTTATATCCTTTCAAGACTTGATCCGTTTTCTTTTTGAATTTTCAGGGTGTTTTATTTTTTCTTGCCGCAAGATCCGGATTTATGAAGAACGCCGAAGAAGCTGCTAGGGTCCAAAACTTGATAATATGCATTGAGATGCTTATTGCAGCTGTAGGTCATCTTTATGCGTTCCCATACAAAGAGTATGCGAATGCAAATTTCGGCGCCTTGAGCAGTTTAACTGGAAGGGTTGCTCATGCCTTGAAATTCAATGACTTCTATGATGATACTTTTCATCAGGTTAGCCCATCCTTGTCTGAATTCTTCTGCATTTTGGTTCCCTTAT
Source organism: Stephania cephalantha (assembly GCA_039657325.1). Classification (NCBI taxonomy): domain Eukaryota; kingdom Viridiplantae; phylum Streptophyta; class Magnoliopsida; order Ranunculales; family Menispermaceae; genus Stephania; species Stephania cephalantha. The sequence goes on from CM077578.1 coordinate 1,066,726, forward strand.
AACTTAATATTTCGATTGTCACATGAGTATGCTATCCTTCCTCGTAACAGTTTGCCCCGACGTACCATGATTACGTACTTTACAACCATACCGAGGGTGACGATGGGGAAATTAAGTATCGATCACGCACATTTGTGCCAACCGGTCTTGAGATGGATACTATGGGGAATAAAAGCGCACCCGATAGCAGAACTGACGATATACAACAGCCAAGTCGCCCTCCTGGCATTGACACTCTTGAGAGTTCTAATGCCATCCTGGATTCTGTTGATCATACGGCAGCGACAAAACCTTCCGTGCTCATCGATGTGTCGAGTTCTGATATAGCATCAACATCACTTGATATTGTAGATTTGTATAGTACAAAGGTTCCTGCAGTGATTGACCATAAAGATTTGTAATGTGAAGAAACACAAAAGAATGAGACATTTGAGAAGGGATCTTCATATTTTACTTCAAGTGTGTACATCTTTTTTCACTTGATTGGTGGTGATAGCATTTTCAAAATCAATCTGGTATTGTACTGAATTGGATGAAGAAGTTTATTTTTCTACCATCAAATATAAGCACACCATTAATCATACTAAATCGAGTGCATTGAAAGACTTTGATTCATGTAGCCGAACTCAACAAATTTGGGATTTAATCAAATATAAGCTGATATTGAAATGTGTAGAAAACAAACTCCATGCTTGAAAGGAAACAAAGAACCTCACTGTTTCATTATTTTTGCATTGCAAAGTAATATAGATAACAAAATGTTCAAATTGATTTTATACAAACTTAAACTGTTGAACTACAGGCCTTATTCTTATGGTATTTCACCTAAACTAGTCACTTTTATGATTTGATTTAGCAGGGTGAGTTAGGGGTTGATGAAGGACTGCGGCAATGGCGCTGCGCATTTCTGTTTGAGATGTGAAACCATCTGTGTTCATATAGAAAAGATGGACCACTCTGCACATCATCCAGAACACATCTTTGCAAGCCTTGGGCACGACGCTACCATTTCTCTGCAACACTAACCGCAGCAACTCCCGTCGATTGCATTCAATGACTTTCATAAGCTTTCCAACAGCTTCTTCCTCAGTAACAATACTGCCATCATGTATCATGAACAATGACACTGCACTAAGCTTCCCCTCCTTGCTTTCCCTCTGCGCTTTCACAAGCGACGACTATTAGATGTAAATAACTGCAAAAGAATGATTCCACAAAACATTATCTACCTTGAAGCCTTGAATATCATTGAGTAGGCGCCCGCATTTGCTCATAAGCGTAAAAAGATTATTGTACTCTTGGTCTTTAACAACTTCCTCCGAAAGCTTAGGACCGACTAAATAAAGAGCTGGGAGAACAATTGGTCCCAAAGCAAACGACACGCAGGCATTCACAATGTAGTCCTCCATTTCGGGTATAGACTTGTTGTTCGTCCACTCGGCCTCCTTCATCATGGATGACACCAAGTTCAGCCACTGCAACAAAAAGTTCGGGTTAGCTTTGGTCAGAAAGACGGGTTTAAATAGCTCATTAGTTATTCAATCTCACTATCTCGACTAAGTGGTTTGTGACATCTCTCCCTTGCCGGCTTAGCGCTTTTTCTGCAATCTCTTTAACTGAATCTCGAAGCACAGAAAATACGATTTTGACTTGTTCAGAGCAAAAATCAGGGGCTAAAATTCCATCCCACCTATGCATCATCTCATTAGAACAAATCTTTCAATGAAAAGTATAAAATTGATCATATAATGTAATTGGTTGAAATAGAAAAGTCCCAATGTGAGATGTGCCTCAAAAAGAAATACCTTTTAATCAACTCAATTAGATTTAGTTGCTCTTCTGTAGAACTTCCAACATCAAAAAAGTCATCCACCACGGTAGTGAGCACGCCATTTTTGGCCCATGAGATTCGAGCATCAGATAGTTCGGGCTGGTAAAGGGTCGCTGCAGCAGAGAAATAACAGGAGGCCAGTTTTTGCCTCGCAAATTTGAGCTCGTGCAATTTATATTCCTCGTACCATCTGCGTGTAAAGAAGAGGTCAATTATTTCATTTCACATTTTGCATTCACCACGGCAGTATGTCAACCACATTAGAATATAAAACCTTTCCAATTCTTTAACTTCTTTTTGGTAAATTGACTGACACATATTGAAGTCTTCGACAGCCAACCCGACAAAATCTTCCTTGTCTATATTTAAGGGCCTGATAACAATTATGAAATTGATTGGTTCAGAGAATAATATGCAGTGCACTGTACATTCTTAAGCTTCCATTTCATTGATATTATACAGAAAGTACCAGTATGAAGTTTTTAGAAGTCTGAAGTTGTTCATATTGTAGTGCTCCACGTTTCGCCTGGCCTCTAAGCGTTCCAAACAGGAATAAAAGGGAAAATTAAGGGCATCATCAACCTGACACATAAAAATTAGACAGCTACGCTCAACGAGCACCTCAAACTATTGTTCAAAGTTCAAACAACTCCTCTTAGGCGAAACTGATATATTGATCAGACAAAAGCAATAAGTAAAAAGGATATCCGTAAATAAAAGTACCTCTAGTCTGATACCCTCGTGCAATCGATCACCAAACCTTGAAACATTAGACACTTGCTGTTTCAAGAATTGTCTAGACCAGGAATTTAGTTTCTCTAGAATTAGCTCGTCGGGAAAAATCATAATTTGTGAAGCTCTAAAAAGCTCCAGAACAGTACCTAGATCCTTCACATATCCTCCAATTGTACTCGAGAACTTCTTTTCATCAGCAAATTGAGCTAACACGTCTATATCATGTAATAACAAGTTTAGCAACCATTACCAAGAAATGCAAAGATTCCATTGAGAAATTGAAATTACCAGAAGAGACATCATATCCATGCATACGCAATATCCGGAATGCCATAGCACATGTGGCGGCATCAGAAAATATCTCATCGTCCGTGTTCAACCAACATCTGTTGTTGATCAACCAATCTCAAGATTTTAACAGTTGAATTAAGTTTTGTAAGAACACGTTCTTTCGAACATTACCTGTATGTTTCTCTCAACACAATTTCGATTTCTTGCCTAAAATGTCTATCAATTCCCAGCCTCTCAAGATTGTCAATTATACAGAGATGAGTATAAATATCTAAAGGATGTATTGTTGGAACTGAAAAAAAAAAGTGTACAGGAAAGGTCAAATCAATGTCAATGCAAGTTTCAAACTATTGCAAACTATGACTGAAAGAGATTAATTACCTGCGTCGCCAAACCTTTCCAAAAGGGATTGCAAGTAACCAAGACAGTTAGTATCATGAAGGTGAGAAAAAGCAGCAGCAGTGGCAGATGGAGAATTGTATAGTGATCCATTTTTTCTCTGATACTTCATGATCTCCTCCCAATTCGGTGACTTTCCCAACCCTTCTGCAACATATGCAAGGTATGCATTTCCCCCCATGGACTCACTTCTGGTGCATCTGAAATATGACATGGACAAGGCTCTATATTAAACAAAAGAGACAAGAATTTTCCGAGTAAATGAAAAGATCGGGCCTAAGAAATCAATGAAATGTCAACATGATAATCCTTCATCGACCATAGTCATCAATCAAAGTTGAATTGAAGAATTATTTAGAATGGAATTGGATTCAAATTACAGATAAAAAAAATTATTGTAATAAACAAAAGTTAATAAATTTTTAAAAAAATTAATCATTTATTGATTTTGCAACATGTCAATTTATTTTTCCATATCTTGGACCAACCAACGCAATGTTTAATCTCAAACCTTCCATATTTTTAGCAACTGATGCCTTAAAATTGAAATAATATCATTTGACACTCTAATACAGATTTTTACATTGATTGCACGTGCACCATTCTAAGTGCAATGCCTTAATATGGCCTTCATCATTCGGAGTCATCATATAGCCATATGCATCTTCATTCTACATATTTTCCCATTCGAAAAAGTAACCGAAAAATAAATAAAAAGAAAAAAAATAGTATACCACTTTCTAATTAGTATAACTACTATACAACCGTTGAATCTGCCAATGAAAGTTCAATCGACCTTTCTACAATAAATCCTACTTTAAAGGTCAGTCACGACCCTTCTATACATATAGCTAGTGATTTTTTAAGATCATTGTTGTACCTCAAATTTTTAGTTCTCAAGTGCAGCCTCATCTTTAAGTTTTTTTATTTTTATTTTTTATTTTTTTTATTTTTTTAAAGTGCAGCCTCCTCATCTTGCACAATGAGATCTTGAAGAAACAAAGAAGACAGTAGTACACCGAGCATTTGGGAACAAACAAATGCAAGTACTGACAAAAAGGTTTAACTGCACAATCTCTCGCAACAGTAAAACTTCACACAAATATCAGATAAAAGAATGTAACAGCCAGCATAAATAAATAGGAACTCCCTATCCCTTAGAAAACTCAATCTCTCGATGTTTCCCGCCCTTCCTCAATTTTTCCAAATGCTATGGGAGCATGGTGGACTTAATATGCACCACCCTTCATTGCATCCAAGCTAACTTCCATGAGCATATTGACTGTTAGTCGTATGCATTACTATGTCTGAACTAAATATTTAACATTAATCCCAAATTTGACAGTCACTAAAGAAAAGATTTGACTCTGCCGAACTAATCTCCAAAATCAACATCAATGCAGTAAAGAAAAATTTGGAGTTCCAGAACAAACAGACCAGTAACCAACAACAACAACGAAAAAGCCTCAATCGCAAATTAGTTGGGGTCAGCTACATGGACCGAACTCTTCCATTGCGCTTGATTTAATGCAATTGATGGCGAGCTTTCCAAATCCTTTAAATCCCTCCTAATCGATGCATCCAAGTTAGCTTTTGTCTACTCCTATATCGTCGAGTTTCTTCAATTTCTATTGAGTCAAGTTTTCTAGTGGGGGCATTTGTAGGCCGTCTTTGGAGGTGTACAAACCACCGCAAACGCCCTTCCCTAATCTTTTTGTCAATTGGTTCTACTCCTACTTTTCTATGAATCAGTAACCAGCTTAGATACTTTATTTTAGGCACAAAGAATCATGTTTCTTTTTGAGAATTGAAAGAATCATGTTGCTAAAGACACTTAACTTAAACCATTGAACGATAGTTCTATAAAAAAAATCATGGATAACACAACAACTTGATTGAAAATACATATTTGAGGGGCACCTGCCATCAGTTTGCAATGTGGCAACATGTATTCTCAGTTGAAGTAGCATCGCAAAAGAAACCAGGTTAATAAGGTTTTAAAGGAAACATCTTCTTTGAAAGTCTTCTAAACAAAAAAGTGAACTAAGGTTTTAAAGAAAGATAAACTAAATGAAGAATATGAACCTCTCAAGCTCCAACTCTTTCTTCTGTAGCAAAGCATCCAGAAGCATTGAGGTTAAAGGAATATTTAAACCCAATACTTGAGCATGTTTAATCATACTCGGAAATATGATATGAAATCCAATTGGAGTATACTTCTTGTCATCAATTGCACACATGATATTAGAGCAAACAAATTGGAGGCCTGCAAAATGATTAATCTCCCTTCATGCATAGACAATGGATATAAATGATAAATGAGCAAATAGATGGACAAAAAATACCCTTTGTCACTTGCTCTTTGCCAGTATTCCACGTTGCAAGAGCAAGAACACATGCCAAGGTAGATGAAAGAGAATCTTTTATCATATCAGGATGTTTACTGGGTAAACCCCATGAGCCATCTGGGAGTTGATTATCCAACAGCCATTTTACACACTGGGGAAAATAGGGGGATGATGGGGAATTCGAAGAAGGTACCATTGCCACCCACGCGGTGTCATAGGAAGATATCGAAAGTTTAACCTCAGCAAACTTTTCTTGGATTTTTTCTTTTGAACCATTAGAGACCTGGAGAAAACTTTAACTTATTCTTGACCACAAATACTTGGATTTAAGAAATAGAAGCAAAGGGAGTAGACAGCATACTGCAACGCCACAAGCCAATCTTGAAGTCTTCAAACCATGGTCCATAGGAATGGCTGGAGAAAAATAAAAACCAAAGCGCGACAACAGTCAAAAAGAAAAGGAAAAAAAAAAAGTATGAATTGCATATTTCTAGAATGGCTAATGATTAGCGCAAACACACACACATATACCCATTATAAGCTACCTATAATGCAAATATCTCTTCCAACTCACATTCGTATGAATTAATAATAGCCAAATGCTACATGAAACACTCAAATGCTACATGAAACAGGGAACGGCAAAGAGCAGAAGGAATCAAAAACACCAACAAGACCCAAATTCCATGTCATAAGAACTTCAGGTTTACAAGTGAAACTACCGTTTTTCATTAACTTTGTAACTACATGGAACACAGCAGAAAATAGTATATCATTAAAAAAATGGAGCCAAAAAAAGTGGAAATGAAATACATAGAAACGCCGGAGAAAAAGGCACATACCTGATAGAGATAGAACCCGCCACTTTTGGGGCGTTTCAAGAGAGTGCTCTTAGGATGAGAGAAAAACATTACACTAGGATCGAGAAAAGACATTCAGGCTGTTGCATATAACAATAAGGGATCAAGTAAGATATTTCACATTCATGATAACAAATGAAACACGACGAAGAAGATGGAAACAAACAAAAGACATTCAATGATGAGTTTCCTAGGTTGCACAAAGTTTGGGTCCTTCCCATTTTATTTCTTTCTTTGTCTCCCAAAATTCAATTGTTTTTCTTCTTCCCACATACTTTAAAGTTTGCATCAGCGAAAACTACAGGAGATGCAAATTTTCCAAACAAGTTATCAACAACTGGTTCCATGCTTATTTAAAAAAAAAAAAAAAAAAAACCCATCCTTATTTCAACCTTCCACAAAACATTTTCAAGTATTCCTCCTAGTCTCCCCTAGTCATCAATGAAACAAACTCACTCCTTTGCTCGACGTAAATCGACCAAATTTAATCTATTAATTCAAAGTAGCCCTACAACACCATATGTTTTTTGTGGGTGTGGGAATGTTTCAACAACTCTCACCCCAATTACCAACATTAAAATCTCCATACATAAGTAAGGTATCGGGCACACAATCGACGCGGCGAGCTAACATAAAATCAAAAGAAATTAAAAAGGGCTATACACAGTGTCATGGGTCACAGAGCAAGCAATATATGATATCACAAATAAACCATTCATTCATTCATTCATTGAAAATGAAGACAATGACAACCAACAACAAAAAACCATGAACACCCTTCAAAGCAAACCATACATACAACACAAAATCATGAAAAAAACCAAATTATAATGAATACCCATCAAAACTTGAACAACAAACAACATTGATAATTCAATAAAACAACACAATTTCAAGTACAAAGATTCATAAATGGGATTATACCTCACAATTTCAAGGAGAGATGAGAGAAGGGAATTGGGGGAAAGGCGTGGGCAATCAAGCAAGACAAGAAGTAACCACCAATTCCACCCAATTTTTTTGTTTTCTTTCTTTTCATTCTCACATGGATGAAAAAGATTGTCTCTTTTTTTTTTGTGGCTATAGAAGGTAAAGAATCAGGAAATATTGGGGGAGAGAGTAAATGAATTGATTGAGAGAGGAGAGTAAGCATGGAAAGAAAGTAAAGTACACACTTCATAGCACCTCCCTTGGAAGTTGAAGCTGAAGTCGAAGTTGATGACAACCCGTACTGGCCAATCCGGAGTTGTATGAGTTATGCACACGACTTCGACTTCGACTTCGACTTCGATTTTACAGTGTGGCAAAATTGTTCCAACTACTCAAGTATGCTCAAGATGATTGCACCAAGACTTCGTGAGAATAGTCGGACTCGTTTGAATAACCACGAACATCAACACAAAAAAAGAGTGCGGCTATGTGCACCCCTGCTGTTTCTCAGGGCACCTCGTCAAGTTTTTCAAATGCCCCTTTGTAAAAAAACGAGCACCCCGCTTGATAAGGGCACCCCGATTGTTTCTCAATGCACCACATTGTCTCGGTCCCATAAGTTCGAGAAACAACATGATGTCTCGGTTGCACATGTCCAAGATTATTCTTCAAGTCTTGGTACCCAATGACTGTGACTAGTACCACAGAGTACATACATATGGTTTCGGTTGCTTTAGTTCGAAACTCATACAAGAGTGTTGGCTAGATACAACTGAGACCATATGTAATGTCTCGGTCTTGTGTAGCTGATCACTTCGCGTCTCTTGTACAGTTTCGAAAATGAAAAAAATGCAATACAAAACCCACATTATTATGTCCTCCCACTCCTTCTCTTCACCCATTATTCGTTAATAGTGATGCAAACGCACTGAATCTAATAAACCCCATAAAATTTGATTGGGTGCCCTGATCATTGTGCGGGCAGTTTTGACATTTCTCCCTAAATCCAATTTTTACAAATTTTTGTGCACATAGCTTGACTCAAAAAAAACCAGAAGTTGAAGTTGATGACAGCACTTAATACCAACTGGGCAGATTAGGTGAGTGAGTTTTGAATGGACAGTGGACACCCACACAAGTTGTGATTGGATTGCAAAGACCAAACATGTTTGTAATATTTTTTTAGGTTTTTCACATGGTATCCTACGTAAAGCCCATCGCCCTCTCATGGTCACCCACAAGTAGGGGCCCACAATAATTATTTTTTACCAATTTTCTTTTAAAATCTTTTTTTAAAGTAATGGTGAAATAGGTCTCATAAAAATGTAGCGAATTGTAATGTACTATATTGGTGAGAGGCACTCCACTAAACCTATTTTGAGTGTAATCATTGCTGATGCCCTTATCGAATCCTTCCAACTTGATTTGCTTCATTCACAAAACTCGAAAATCCAAACCTTACTTGACAAAAGACTCGTTCGCTAACGGGCTTGGGTCGAGCTTAAGTGAGCTTTGATTTTTAAAGTTTTGTGTACGCTTGCCCGTCAGAGTCCCTTTTTATATGTGTTGCACATCCAACAACAATAACATATATACAAAGCAATCGATTGGCTCAAGTGGTAAGAGGTTTGGTCTCCTTAAGGAAGGTTTCGTGTTCGAGTCTTACGAATGAAAATAAATTGAGTTGCTCACCCTCCCAACAGTCTTTCGAACATGGATTAATCGGTGCGGTTGGTGCCGGACATTACATAGGAAACTAGGACCACCGATGATTTATGATTAACGTTAACCAACAAGTTAAAAATACGGGTCGTTAATTATTACATAATAACCAATTCTACATACTTAAAAGAAGATGATATTCTTATAACTTATATATATAGACCTATTTCTTCTTAAAAAGATATTGAGCTAACACCCATTCTTGGCCATTGTTAAATTCACCTAGCTCTATTGCATGTAGATAAGACGTTCTCCACTGGTTAATCCATTTTTCTGCTTCATATTCACTGCCTAAGAAGTCCTTGGCGATTGCTTTTGCTGCATCGGCATTATCATCTAGTCTCTTCAACCATTCTTCACTGCAGTATAAATAAATATCAAATTAAATAAATATATAGGGGCAAATCTATAGCATATTTGATACTCGATTGATAATTTGTTGTCTAATTATAAGCATTGAATTATATAATGCTGACAGGGTGTCCTAGCTTGAGACACGTGAGTAGACACATTGTTGTCTGCTACACCTAAGAATCAATAGTGGTTGGATACATGAGTGTGTATCTTTTGTGCGTATGCGTGCTGAGACACCAAAGCATTTTTTTTAATAACACATCCGCGTGCTTTTTTTTGTGAATTTAGCTATGGTTAATTATTATTTCTTTTAATTTTTGCATGTTTATTATATATATATATATATATATATATATATATATATATATATATATATATTTCTAATTAATTACTTTCTAGTTTCTATCATGAAATAAAAGTAAATAATTTACAAACTCACCTTGTGCGGGAAATGTGCTTGCCATTAAGGACCCAATGATTCACAATTGAAACATCATTCTGTCAACAAAAAAGGATAAAAATAAATAAATAAATACAAAAAATATATAATATATACTAAAATCATTCTCCATTCAATGTAACGTTTAATTATTTTTTGCTCAGAAATGTCTTGATGATGTGAAACTACATAATAGCTAGATGTCAATTGAAATCAATAACGAAATTTTATCTTATATAGCTAGTTAGATTAACTAATTTAATTGTTATTTCATAATTAATATACACACTACTTACTACTTATCCGTTCCCAAGTATATATACATCCATCACAATTTGATTTTTTTTTTTTTATGAAATCACTATTTTTATAAGTTAAAGAATTAAGAAAATAATTGATTCACTAAAAAAAAAGTTCCCTAATAAATATAATTTATTTAAAAAAACCCATGATTCCCTAATAATTAAGAAAATAATTGATTGACAATAATAATTTATAAGTCACTGGATTAGAAACGCCAAAAGGCCAAGGCATTGGTAAATCTTCCCTATATATCAAGCCTAAAGCCCCCGCTCTCTTTAATTAATTTAAGATTAAGATGTTAAAAATATGGCTAAAAAACCCATGAAAAATATAGAGGTTCAATTCAAATCACAATTCACAAATAGACCAATTCCAATTAATAATAATAATAATAATAATAATAATAATAATAATAATAATCAATTAAGATTGAAAAGATTGTCAAGTACCTGGAAATACAGTAGCAAGTCAGGAGACGCAATGGTCACATTCATACTTGGAAATATCACTTCTTCAATCCAATCATCTTTGTTTAGAGGCTGCGTGCATTAATTGATTAGAACTCCTTTGAATCAAGGCACAATTTTAGCTATCGTTAGTGGCAGGCATTGGTGACCGCAAAACCGCTAAAAACACTCAAATCGTCAAAAGCTGCATGGTCTGAATTTGATTTTTTAAATTGTGGTTTGGGGGCGGATTAAAAAACTTGAAAACCGCAATTCTAGGGTTTGGTGGTGGTTTTCATTAATAAAAAATTGCGGTTCACCAAACCGCAAAAACCACTTCCAAATTTGGAATGAATTGGAATAAAGTTGAAAGCCTTTTCATGTTGTTTAACTTTTTAAATAAATTTAGACTCATAATTTTGATTGAGTTCATATGTTTCATTGTGTTTTTGGTGGATGGTCATGTATGGACATCTATTTTTTGTTGATGGACTTGTATAGAATGTATGACTTTTTTTTTTGAAAATGTGCGCTGGAAAATCGCAAAACCAAACAGACCAAACCGTGCAAACCGCGATCAGTTTGGTTGCGATTTTGAAGGTTTGCAAAATGACCAAACCGCAAATTGCCCACCCCTAGCTACCATATATATATATACATTAATTGGAATACATGTGTAAACATAACAACTTGTTTAATTCCTTTGGTGTCCTTTGAATATTTGTAAAAAATTTAAAAATCCCCCTATGAATCCGGACTCTTGAGTCAATTCGACACGCACTCACTACTGAGAGTTTCTTAAATACATAGCATACGTATCAATGCAAAAATCAAAAGGCATAATCAAGTGTGTATCAAATTGATATGTGAAAAGTGGATCAAAAAAACATTTTTCTTAATTTTAGATAATATTGGGACATGCATGAAGCGCATACCTGCCACTTAATTAATTAATTAGTTTAACAAAAAAATCAGTGAGCTAGCTAGCTACCTGCCACTTAATTAATTAGTTTAACAAAAAAAAAGTAAAAACGTATATATGGTTTTGCTTGCCTTCATTTGGTATGGAAAGTTCTTGTGGCACAGGTTCTCTATCAAAAGAAGCCCATCTTCCTTCATCCATTTTGAAATCTTCTTTAGAAGTAACTCGTAGTTCTTGATATGCTATTAATTAATACATGAAAACATGTTATTAATTAAGTACGTACTTAATTAGCAATAAGTAATATACATTACTAGAATATTATGTACGTACCTCAAAGACGTCAAGAACCATTAAACGGTCAAACTCTTTGTTCAACTCGAATTTGGTAATGTCCCCTAATATGACTTCCACATTGTTCAAGTTTTGATTTCTAATGATGAAATAATAAGAAAGAAGAGAGTTCACTTTCATGCATGAAAAATTCATAATATTCAAAAATAATGAGTATATATGTTTGTTAGTTATTCCCTTGATCGTAAATATAAGTTGTTTAAGGTAAAAATACAAGAATTAAAACGACCTTAATTACAATTATAATTTACATATACACCATTTGACATTAAACGAGTTGAAGAATTGAAGATTCATAAATATTTGAATTGTATAAGGGTATACTCCCTTCGATCACAAATATAAGTCGTTTAAGGTAACTTTAATTACAAGTGTAATTTACATATACGTTTTTTGATATTAAATTAATAGAAGAATTGAAGAATCATAAATATTTAAATTGTATAAGAGTGTAATTGGTAAAAAAATAATAAATACACGCTCAATTTCAAAAACAACTTATAATTTTGACCAAGAAGTTTTAGCAAGAAAGACTTATATTTTTTATCGGAGAGAATAATTAGTAAAAAATAATAAATACGCTCTCGAATTTCGAAAACGACTTATAATTTTGACCAATAAGTTTTTTTTATAAATACTTATATTTTTGACCTAGGAGGAATATGTAAGTGTTTTCAACATTACTTGCATTGCTCTTCGATGAATTTTTTAAGGACGTTGTATCAAGTAATCCCAATAACATGGCATTGGGGATACTTGCTAGCAACATGAATGGCAAGAGCTCCATATCCACAACCGAGGTCCAAAATTTGATGACCATCTTTAATTTGTGCTCTCTCGCAATATAAATCCAACATTGCTTTTTCAGCATCATCCAATGCGGCTGATTTATCCTCAAAGTAAGACCAACTACATGATAATACAATGGAAAATCAAGTTAAAAAAAAATGTTAAGTCCATTGTGATTGTAGGCTTTGTAGCAAAAATAAATTAAATTGATAACAATTTTAGGATTATATATAGTGATAGATCAATTGCTATGTACATATATATATATATATATATCAACAAAAATAAAAATAAAAATTATTTAATTAATCCTGATTTTTATTAAGTTTTTGTTTGTCTATACATCTCATATATATACTGCACCTTTATACCATATACAACAATACCTAATTTTTATTTTTATTTACTATACATCTATATATACTAATTTATGTGCTGTTTCTCCATCTCAATTCAATGCAAAAGATCAATTTATTGCACATGCAGTATAGTACAAATGAAAAAGACATCCTTGCTTCATTTGGTAAAAATGAAAAAGACATATCCTTGCTTCATTTTATTTTCATATATATTATCGGTTTGATTTTTTAATGTATACCTGAATTTGAGTGCTCTCCCGAGATAAGCTTCGCAAAACTAATGGGGAAGTCATGCGCATCGCCATTAAAATCCTTTGTCTCGGTGACAACACTCTTCTCTTTCAAGGCTGCGTGCATATAGAGATAAACTTTTTAATCCAAGTACCTAAAAACATATTACGCTTTCAAAAAACAAACACGTCTTCATAGCACATCAAGACATATAAGATGGACCTAAAATTTTTTTAAAAAAAAACAAAAACATGAGAATTATTATAAAAAAATACTCATACCATGAAAACATCATTTATAACATACCATTAGATTTTAATCCAATACACTAATTTATATGCACATGCAACACATTTTGTGAGGTTCGTACAACATGGGTATATATGGTCATGAATATGCTTGTGTATTAATTAATTACTCCCATTATGGTTATGTATTTTGGCTAGCTCTATTAGGCTCGATCAAAGTCTTGTGACTCTTGTGCATTTGGAGAGACTAGTTTATATATGTGAATTGTTAATTTGAAATTAGAAGTGGGAGAGTTCTTCTCAAAAAAATAAAATTAAAAGTTAAATCTTCAAAATACCAAATTAAAGCTAGATAGAGATCACTCTAAACTTAAGTATTATAAGCCTATCTTTAATTAATCTGCAGAATTAGTCGATGTGAGATTATTCTATTAATTGGGATCCCTTATTATTCGACAATATTTATCGACTTTGTTTTAGGGAAACACGTTATTTCGTTCGTGTATATATCACTTTTGATTATATATAATAAAATAAAGTCTAGTTCCAAAAAATAAAATAAAAATAAAATAAAAATAAAATAAATACTATCTTTGGCCTAAACCGTGTGAGTTGGGAGTTGGAGATAACTCATTGGAGTCAACTTTAAACTTGTAGGGAAGTTTCAAATTTTTAAATAATAAAAAATATAAATTAACATAAATAGCCTTCAAATAAGAGAGAAATGTGTAATAAATGAGTCATTAATAAGGGGTAATTGCGTTCACGACTCCTGGGAGATAACTCTTTGGGGGTGGTTGGGGGTGATAGGGAGATATCTCACACCCTAGGGTGTAAGTTGAGAGATAACTTGCGGGTAAGTTAGGCAACCAAATAAGATTAGTTCCCAACTCCCTAAGTTATCTCCCGCGATATAACTCCATCCCTAACCAACACAAGGCCTTTGACATCTACAAGCTAGCTACAAGGGTACATTCAGCATGTGTAATTAATTGAGAGGGGATGATCAGTACTGATCCTTACACTCAACGAAGTTGTGAAGTAGAGCAAAGCGTTGTTCAAAGTTGTGGCTATAGATCCAATCTGTTCGTCTTTGCAGTTGATATTTGATGAGCATTTTGACCTCTTCATCTGGTATGAGACCCAGCATCAACTTCTCCACCACCTCACCCTTTGTTGGCTTCATCATCAAACCGTTATCACCAACAACCTTGTCACTCATCATGATTAATTTCCTTTGATAGGTAGCTAGATATATAGTTATTTAAGGAATAAGGCATTGCTTCATTTATATAATATTATTATTAGTCATTCAAGCTAGCGTAGACTTTGTGTATATGGCCAAATACGAGAAATGCTAGGGTGACCCGAAACGAGACACTCGAGATCCATTCATGCATCGGGATATGTGTGCACGCACATCGATGCACGATGGATGGACACCATCACCATTAGGGTGTCGTCTAAAAGTGTCCCATTCTGGATCATTATCCTTAGTATTTTTTGGGTGTATTTTAGCCTCTAAATTGCAAAAAAAAAAAAAAAAGCTAAACAAATGGGTGGTCCAATGGTTTAACATGTGATGTTATTGTAAGAAGGTGTGGTAGTTAATTCGAGCCCCATAGAGGGCAAGATCGAAAAAGTTGGTTTCTCTCTTACAAAAAAAAAGATAGGGAATATATGACATCTTGATGGTAAATGTGGATTGTAAGTGTGAATTGATATCACGTCAACAACGCGAAGAAGATGTATATTCTAAGTGGTTTGAATAGACATTAAAGTTCAAAATTAAGTGCTCTTCAATAGTTAATATGTGGATTGCACTTTGTATTTTAAAATATTATTTTTTTTATATATTTTTAAAAAAAAATTGCGACTTTTGGTTATAAGGATTACACCGTCTAGAAGTAGATATTGTCTATTTTTCTAACACATCGGATGCATGTTATAAATCTACAATTGCATTGAAGAAGGTTTTAAATTTTTTTCAATGTCTATTGCGTCCTACGTGACACAAGTACATTCTCCTTAGATTTTATTTTCTTTTTTTTAATTAGAATCGTGTTAGATTTTCTGTTATGACTTTATTGTTAAGTGAGGATTAGGTAAATTGTGTGCGAATTAAGGAGTTTATGTTAGCTTTTATTCGTTAACTCTTTAATTTAATGTTTATTTATTATTAGGTAAATAAGGTTGTAGGACGTTGTCCACTAGTTTGGCAGATATTCAGAAGGTGCAAACTAGTGGAAGCAAATGTCCCATGTGGGGGTTGGATGGACATTGGAAGGAAAAAGACTTGGATCTCCATTGCAATTGTGAATTGTGAATTTCGGATGTCGGCAGAAAAAATTGATAACGTACATTTTAAATGTTGACTTTTGGAATTGATGGCCACATAAAGCATCTGTAATGGGATTACTACGGATTATGGGGAAAATGAATCCACTTAAGATACAATCACATCCAACTTAAAAAATGCTCTCGAATGATACTATGGAATGATAATGTTTAGCTGATGTGGCAGGAAATTTAAATAGAGGGTGTCTATTTTTAGACATTGTGATAGACATTATCTCATTGCCACATCATCATTTTTAGTTAGAAAAAAATTGATAATGTTTTTAGTATATATGTGTGTCAACATGTGTCATGAGCTGAAAATCACCATCATGAATTGCAGTTACGTTGAATCAAAGTAATGTACGTTTGAGTCAAGTGATAGTGTGACATGTGTCATGTTTAGAGTCATTTGAGTTACGTAGGGGTATTTAATTTGATAAATTCATGGAATTCTTTAAATGATGGATTTTCATGGATTTCATGGAATTTGATGGATTTCGAAAGACTTGATCCAAATCCATCCAAATCTTATGGGAAGAGATAAGATTTGGTTATGTGTATTTTTTGAATAGAAATCCATCAAAATTCATTAAAATTCACTCAAATCCTAATGTCTTTAAAAATTGAATACACATAAACTTCTTACAAATCCATTAAAATTCATCAAAATCCTAATTGAATACCCCTTAACTTTTTAAAAGTCCATTAAAATCCTTTGAAATCCAAATTGAATACACTTCGATTTCAAAATCCTCCAAACTCTTTTAAAATTCTTTCAAATCATCTAATTGAATACGCCATGTCGCATGTTAGCGTAGTGGATAGGTAGTTACTTAACCTGAATCGACCAAGTATTGCAGTGTTTGCATGTTGGCCATAAATATGTGTGTGATGGGTGTAAACATTTATCAATCAACGAAGCAATGTAAATTATGTATCATAATAGAATGGTTTTTGATATGTTAATCTCATTGGGCAAAATTAATGATTTGGTCCTTGAACTGTGTGTTTTTTATGCTTTTGGTCATTGAACTTTTATTATTACATATTTGGTTTTTTTACATCAAAAAAAAATTACATATTTGGTCATTGAACTTTAACAACGATTCCACGTTTAATCCTTCCAACATTTAAAGTGTTAAATTTCACCAATGTGGGTAACAAAAGTACCGTGTGACTAGTCAATAATAGTAAAATGGTTTATATTATTAAACTGAACGACTCACATCGACCAATAAAAGTCGAAAAACAAATTTATTTTTCCCCAAAACATAAAACATAAAAAATTCAAAGTTCAAAGGACTAAAAGCATAAAAAATTCAAAAGTTCGAGACTAATGTACAACAATAAAAGTTTAGGAACCAAATGTACACTAATAAAAGTTTAGAGACAAAAACATAAAAGACTTAAAGTTCAAGAAAAAAAAAAAAAGTTTTGACATCTCATTATTGCCTTAGTATTTTTTATTTTATATATATTTGTAACATAAATTGCTCGCTCATTACATGTGCTCTTCTACCCACACACATCATTACGTGCAGTTTGGGCAGTCAATGATATTTCCAGCTTTTTCTAAAAAAAAAAAATGATATTGCCAGCTTAATTGTGATAGACTTGTATGATATTGGATTTCATTGACGTGTGCATCATTACGTACAGTTTAGGCAGTCAACCATATTGCCAGCTTAATTGTGATAGACTTGTATGATATTGGGTTTCATTGGCGTGTGGAGTTCATCAATCTAATAGGATCTCCAATAAGGACATGAATTTAGACTATAAATTAGTGTCACGTCATGAATATAAAGAGAATATTTATCTTATATGACACTAGATAGACATTCATCTTTTTTTAAAATGATCTCCAATAGTAATGTGGGTTTAGATCATAGATTGATGAATTGATACTTTTATTTGCAATTCTCATAATATTAATAAAGGCTTGAAAAAAATAAAAACTTTAAAAGAATTAATAATCTTGACGTAATAATCTACCACAATTTTTAAAAATAGACATCGTAGTAAACACCATCCACTTTGATTCTATGCCACATAAGATGAACATTTTGAATCCATAATCCCATTAAAGATGCTCTAAACATTTACGTACTCATATGGATAAAGATTGATGTGCACGCTGGAACAAATAAGCAACCCGCTTTCCGTCGTGCAAGAAGACATTTTTTTTTAGGACCAAATATTATAGGCACGCGAATGATGCTAAAACATTAGCTTGGAGGATCTAATGTTCAAGGTCTGAACTAGTGACCTTAGGTCGAGCGATGCCTTAATCAAACATTAGTCGTTAGGTTATTAGTGAGATTAGGATAAATTAGTGAGATTAGGATAAAGACGATCATACGCCATAACGACAAAGGGCTTTAAAAAGTTGGTATCAGAAACTAGATTTGAGGTAACAAAGTAAAAAACTTATGAAAAAATTTCAAACGCTATTATATTATCGCTATATATGCGATAGACTTCAAATTTCTATCTTCTTGAGATATTGATTGCAGACAGTTTAACATCATTTGTAACTAATACAAGACGTCAGTTTTGCAACTAACAGTCAAGAATTAAAGATGCTGTGAATCATCTATCACGATTTGTTGTGGGACATATTTTCCACTATAGACTATATAGTATATATAGTACATACAACAGCTGAAAGTCATAGGATTCTGAAATGACAAACAACCTCCAATACAGTTCCATCATAAGATTAAGAAGGAGAAAGACTCAGCCATAAACATTAACATTTTGGTTCCTCAACCACCACATTAGTACAGGTGGAATGTAAGAAAAATATTTTACAATAGAGCATTTTATACGCTCTGCGAGTAAGGGCGGCTTTTCGACTTTTAGGAACAAAATGGCATAGTTTTTGTTCCTCAGGACCCTTCACTGGTTTAAAATAATATGGAAACTCTAAGTGGACTTTATAAGAAAAGATGTACATCATAACTCTAGCAACTACCTGTAGATGGTGAAATGCCAAAACTAGAACCTCAAGAGTCTCAGACTAGAAACCGCGAAAACCAGAAAATCGCAACTGTACAGAATTTGGCTTTCAGGTCAAGAAGTAGAAAGTCCAGCAGATGATTTCAGCTTCTCCACTACAGCCAAAAGAGTGGAATTTACTTCGCATGCTTCTGCAAGTAATTGGAATCTTCTTTGTGTTTCATCTATTAGCAATGTTGGAGCTTCCTTCCTTCCACGCTCTTGATGAGAAAGCGCGGTATTATACAATATGAACTTCAACAACATTTCCTATAATTGAATGTCGAAGATGAAGATTCAATTAGTTCCGAATAAATAAAATCTTTCACATGCAATACGAAAACCGCAAGAGCTTCTTCATAGATAAGTAGTGCAAATATACGAAAAGAGATATAAGAGATGTTTCTGCTTTTCATCTTCTGCTTAGCGTATCGCCATAAAAAACCCGAATTAGCATTTTCACAATATTCCAGTCCATACCTGTAACTCATCCCCTATATATAATATATAACAAGATTATTCATAAAATGGCAAAAGTTGAGATCTCAGGCCAGCCAAATCTCAAGGACTCTTAAGTGAGATGATATATGGATCAACAAACGCCAAGATCAAATCTTACTTACGCGGGCATCCCAGTAGATAGATGATAGTGGTAAGAGAAATTGATTATACCATTCTAGCTATTTAACCAAACACATACAGTGCACCTCAATATAAAATTTCATACCTCGTGATGTGACTTTTGTGAATAGTCACGAAGAAGTGACTTGGCCAATTTATTTCTCAACAATGCCTTGTCGTCTGCATCATTGTAAAAAATGAAAGATGAAAGATGGTGCAAGGCCAACGTGAACGCCATGGATCCTTGATAAGCAGCTTTGTCAAGGGCCCCAGAGATCCATGACTTCACATATGCTCCTAAAATCTCTCCATTATCCTGTTAAACAGATACAAGTTTTTGCATTTTAATATTGTCTTCATTATGAATTAACCAAGAAAAACCAACAATGAAATTAAACCCAGAAGCATGCATATCATAATGTTTACAACAAATACAAGTTCCGCAAGAAATACCATCATGACAAAGATTGAAAAAAGAGATGTGAATGGATTACAAAAATCGGTAAATATAAATCCCAACTAAAAAAAAAAAGAGTTGCTCAAATCAATTTGTTTAGAAATGTCAAAAAAGGTCGACTAATTTGCAAATCTCTATGAAAACATCACATAGTAAGAAAACATCAATCACATTGTTGAACAGAACCTATTCCGCAAACACAAACTAAAACAGCATAAATAAAAAACAGAGGCATTACGTATTTCATTTTTTATCCTACAATTTGTTCTAGCTCTTCCAGCTTGAAAATGAAGCTTTGTATCTCTTATGCGATGATCGAAGAGATCAACAATCATCAATGTCACTTTCAACATATGGAGTTTTCAGATTCTGGTTTTTAATTGCCCTATTTTTTATTTTATTTTCGTTTTTTTTGGTTCTCAAGTTTACAGCAATTCCAAGCATAATTCTACTAAAAAATTTCAAGCATTTGAGCAGCACCAGCAAATTGCATTAGTATGTAAATGGCCAACTAGCAAATAGAAAAGAATCAATTTAAGAGTACCTCATTAGCAAGGTATCCTTCAGGAGACGCAAAGCATTTCTCTAATGGTGGCAACAGTTCTAACAAATGACCATTACTAAGGGCGTTCCAGGCAGCCAGTCGGACAGCTACCTCAACTGAGCTGCGTAGATACATTGCCACTTGCCTGCTATAAATCACATCACCATAGGATACAGCGCCAAATTCCCCAATGAGATGCTCAAGAAACGTGGAATAACTATCATGAATATCAGATTTAAATTTCAGGTGCTCCACGTGATACTCCTTTCCACCTTCAGCCAACAAGCCCCCATTCTTGACTAAAGAAGATTTGGAGCCCCCAGTATTTAGGGACTCGTCGATATCCCGGCCGTATAACTCCTGTAAAGTTTCATATATGTTCCTGCTTTTATCCTCTTGGAGTAGTCCCATTGCAGAAACTAATGCTGCTGACAAAGAATGCAATTTCCAAACCAATGGTACATCATGAACAGGTGATTTTTGTCCCTCAGCAAATGAAAAGAAAGATATCGCCTCGAGACCTAAAAGAAAGAAAATTCCACTTCTGGCATCCTCGAGGGCTTCATCAGCAAGAGCAACTATACTGTGACCAATGGTTGAGAGTGGACTGAGAAACCAATGAACAGGAAGTGGAAGTCTCTGGCGAGTCCACTCTTCTGTCAAAGATGAGCAAAGTTGATCGTTCAAATTCATATCCGATGCGTCTACGTCCTCATAAATAGTCTCCAGGGCATTGCCAACCTTTAATTTAGGATCAGATTTGGGATTTCTATCCATGACTTTAGACTTTTTCGACGATAGCCATCTTTTCTTGAAGTGAGAATTTAAGTTCTTACAAAAACACTGGAAGTCTTCTTCCTTATACTTCCATACAAATGGATTGATCCCCTTGCTTATTAGAAGATGATGGACTAAAAGTTCAAGATACTTTAAAATAGGAGATTGAAGCAAGATATTCAATGTCGACTCCACAATAATTCTCTCTCTCGGTGCTGCCAATAAACACACTCTTAGAGCAGTGTTAACCATTAGCAGTGTATAACTCTTATTTTCAATCAACAAGGTATCTACATCGAGCACCTGAAATACTTCAAGCAAGCCCATGACTAGCCATGCTTCTGTCTGTTCCAATAAAATATTTCTGGACCAAAATCCACCACCAGCAGCACCCCAGCCCACTCCTACCCCAGGAGAAGGGCCTCCCCGGCCAAATGTTTCAACAGTGTCAATTCTATGCCCCTTTGTGCTAAGTGACGTCATGAAGGGAATCAGTACATCTCTCAATTCATTCTGAGACGATGTAATAATTCCATCCTCTAGTATCCTGCACTCTTGCGGGAAACAATCTCCATTAACCAAGCAACAATTTTCTCGCTTGGCAGTCTGGAAAAATTTGTCAAGAAAAATTACAAGCTGGACAAACCAATGGAGGCAACAAGTTGAAGATATAGCAACATCATAGTCACTGTGAAGTCTCATATGACATAATTCAGCAATAAGAGATTCTCCCTGAGATGTAGCCTTGTCATTCTTACCGGAAAAGTTGAGAAACTTATTCCTAATAAGAGCAATTCCGACCTCAAAGATATCCCCGAACAACAATTGAACATTAACACCAATTCCGTGCAAGCTACTTCCATCATCTTGAACAATCTTTTTAGTAAACTTGAAAGCATGTGTATGATAGCAGAAAGCACCCAAAACAAAGAGCTCATAGAACGATCCCGATCCACAAATCTATCACTTCCATGTCTATCAAAAACTTTGGATAAATATAGGTCGTTCTTGAAAGACATCCATTTTAAAGCCAACTCAATTATGTGACTTGCATGGCTCCAACCCCACTGTTCCATGTTACCCTCAGCAAATACCGCCTTCTGCTGTTTTACCTCCACTTTTGAACAACTATCTGGCAACTTTCGAACCAAAGCCTCCAAAACAAGGTATGCTTCCCTCGAGATGGATGTAAATTCACCAAGCAGATTGTTTTCGACCAGTTTGTCAAAGGTAGGAGGACTCAGCCACAAGTACAGGGCAGGATAGAAATCTGTGAAGCAAAGTATGCAATAACCATACTCGATGCAAACTTTCCACAATCGTAGTTGTTCAATTATCAAATCTGATACAAATTTACAATATTCCCTTCTTGATTCTATCCAGTCACCAAGTGACAATTTATGGTGATAAAAATGTGACATTATAGTCTTGAAAATCCCCTTCTCCACAAAATCAATGCAAATTTTTCTGTGAGACTGAGCCAGTACCTGTTTACAGAAAGAAACACCGAATAGGTAAATAAACTTTCGCGAAAGTCGACCCAACAAGTGTACACAGGATTACTTGTAGGAATAATGAGCTACTTAAGTGACAGACTGACAGTTTTACATACCTTCAAAAGTGTCACATATTTTATATTTGGAGGATAAATTTCCATGGTATCTTTTCTGTTGGCAAACCAGTCAGCAATTATTTGAACAAGCCCTGGGCATTCAAAGATAGCACCAGCACAGGTAGGTGAATGCCGTGCCAACCCAATAAGTACAGAAATGAGGCATTCTGCCAAGGCAACAGTGGGGTCTGTCTGAAACCATACAAAAGAAGAAACATTAAATTATTTAAATAAATAGCATAAGAGTTAAAGATTTGATAGATCTAAAGCTACTTGCGCGCATACACAAACACCAACAACATAGCCTCAGTCCCAAATTAAGTGGGGTCGGCTACATGGATCAAACTCTTCCATTGTGCTCGATTAAGTGCAACTGATGGTGAGCTTTCCAAACCATTCAAACCACTTCTAATTAATGCGTCCAAGTTAACTTTGGTCTACCCCTACCTCGTCGAATTTTTTTTGTTACTATCGAATCAACCTTTCTAGTGAGGGCATTTGTAGGCCAACTTTGCAGGTGACCAAACCACCGCAACCGACCTTCCCTAATCTTTGTGACAATTGGTACTACTCCTACTTGTTTTTAAATTTTTATATTTCTTATTCTACTTTTATGAGTTTTACCACACATCCATCTAAGCATCCTCATTTCTGGTACGTTCATTTTATGTAATTGTTGTTGCTTTACAGCCCAACATTCACTTTCACACACAAACACCAAAAAAATAAAATAAAATAAAAAACGTTAAAACTAAAATTAAAAAATAAAAATAAAACTCAACATTCAGAACCATTGGCATCCCTGACCAGTGACCATTATTCAAGAGATGAAATATCAACTATCCAATTTAACGACATAGTCGCTTGTTTACCAGTTGCCAATCCATCAAAATCTTATTCAATTCCTTCAAGAATTAAATGCCAAATTTAAGTACCAAATTCAAGAATCAAATACCAAAATAAATCCATTAAACCACATGTCATAACACACCAGCAACAACAACAACAACAAAGCCTCAATCATGCATAAAAATTTAAGTTAATTCCCTTCGTGCTCTACTTAATAAAGTAATTGTATCTAAAATCACAAAAAAATTTGACAGATGCGAAATGTAACAATTCATTCAAGCATCAAACTGTTTTAAATATTTCATAAATCAAGCAGCATCCGAAATACTTGTTTGGAATTTCCAAATCCTCATTCTTCCTGAAAGCTAAATACTTTTTGCTCTCTGCGAGCCAAAAAGCTCAAAACTTTAACAAAAGGACCAATTTAGTAATGAAGTTGGCCAAATTAGATGTCCAGGATTGAGTTTGTACTTTTTGACGTGCAGCAGATAAATATTGATTTTTTAAAAAACATGTCAAATGAAAAACAAAAATTCCTCAAGGACAGTCATCTCAGTCTGCAGATTTGATATTCTTAATAACGTGTCAAATGAAGAAAACTAATGGCATCAATTTAGACAGATGCATAATCTTCACTGCAAATGCCTTTAGAACGAGAAAACCATAGAGCCTCACACCAAATTACAAAATTTAATTCGTCAAATGAGAGTTTTTTACATTGGTTGAACTGTATTTACCTATTCATAATAAATAAAATAAACTTGATGAACCTAGTCTACCAGACGTGACAAACAAAAACTAATGTGCAAGACAACACCATGAAGATTTGCATGAAAACGGGCAGAGAGGTACCTCAATAGGCTTAAGTGGGAGAATGTTGAGGTCCATCTCTTGAACATTAGATTCAATCACAACAAAATTCCAAAAACAACTATGAGATAAATGTTCTCCATCTTCAGTTTCAACATGAAACCTAAGAATATCAAATTTTTACCAAAGAATTACCTTTTCACCTAATCACTAAATTCAAATATCCATCGTCTAAGTTTCAATATGGGATGGATTTCCCCTTTTTTCTATTTGACATCCTTTTCTCATCATGAACTAGAAGTATGTCCACAGCAAATCAAAGATGAGAAATTCTCACCCATATCTTCCCCCTATAAAGAAGCTCCTTATTAAGGAGAGATAAGATACCTTCAAGGTTTCCACAGAGGCAATAAAGAATGTAGTCGCCAATATGAATGAGAATAAAGCTAGAAGATCTCTCATTCACTATGCATTAACTCCACTCTCCACATTGGATTTTCCAAGAGTGCTCACCCTGCCTCAAGCCCCTCTCCATAATGAATTTTCCCGTAAGCATCCCACTAATGCATAGAAAGAAGGAAGGAAATCTCAAATAACTATTAATCCAGCTTCTTGAATTTTGCTGCACCTTTTTTGGTCCATCACAAAGTCCAAAAAATCCTAATAAAAAAAAAATAAAAAATTACAGCATTCTGCAAGACTACTTTGGAAAAAACTCCATTTTTGTTCTAGAATCTATGTTCCTCAACAACTTCATTTGCCAATTATACAGCATCGGAAACTTTTCATCATATAAACATTGTATAATACACTAAGAAAACAAAAGAAAGCAGAAAGATCCACTGATGGCAATGCATGCATAATGCCTTTTAACAATGAGTAAGTTATTCTAAGCCCCGTAAATATATAAAATCCTGATTCCTGCATTCTAAGTCTATCCAGCGATAAAGCATTCAAGGACTACAAAGAACGAAGATAAATAGAAGCGCAGAAAGTACCCCATGTATCAATATGCACTCACGAGAATCAAGTTTTTTGCATGATAAGATCATATCTAACAAAAACTTGTTCGCAGGACACCCTTGGTCATCAACGCCACTTTCCAGAGTATGATCGAGAAAAGCAAAATGGTAATCATGAGATGGAGAAATAGTGTACTCAGTTCAGATGTTCATCTGCTTACCTCTAAAAGATAGCGTATTCTTGGAAGGATTTCCATCCTAACCAAACCAGCAGCAAAGTCTTGGCCAGCGACAGAAAGATCATCTCGAATGGTATGTTTCCCTTCATCTTCATTATCCATTACGGCATTATCAGAAATAAGAATGTTGGATGGTTTTGTACTATATTTCCAAAATCCACCATGCAAAAAACCCAAATCGATCTCAGGTCTACTTCGAAATACTGGAGCAGTATAAATGCTCTTCCTACAAGTTGCCAGTTTCTGAAAATAAAGCAATATGTGAAATACTATCCGCTTTTAGTATTTGTCCTTCATGGACAGTAGGCAGATCTGACAAGTAACTGGAATAAGAATTTGAGGTTCAAAATTTAACCTAAGAATAATAAATTGATAACAATTAAAAAAAAAAATGCATGCCAGTTACCAAAATCTACCTCTGAGGTATTGAAGAAGCTCTCATTTATGTCACAGCTCAGTACAGATTGAATAACCTTTAAACAAGCCATGACGACAGAGTTATGGTTACTGTCCAAAGCCATCCTGCAAGTGATCGTAAGAATTAACGGAAATTCATAAATACTGAAAACAGTAACGAAATAATGATTCTCATTCCAACTATAATATTTAACTAAGTATCTATATCAATATCCAAATAAGAGTCAGCAACAAATTCCACAGTCCACTTTGCATTTTCATCATTACTTGAACATGACACATTTAGAAACTAAGAAATGATATAAATTAGTTCCTTTGTTCTTCTTTCTTTTACGGATATTCAATTATTCTTCTCCAATAGGTATTAAAACCACAACCACCTTACCAACGTCATTCTGAAGTTCGACCTGGGTACAACAAATTGCATGTACCAATCACCAAAATATGCAATGCTTTATTAAGTTATTAGCTTATAATTTGTTTCAAACCATGCAACCAAAACGTTTTTTTTTTAGATCAAGTGGCTTGCTAATATTGCTATATTATTGTTCAAGAGTTCTTGGTACCCATTGACTTCATTTTTTTAGAGCTTTCTGATCACCATATGATGGTTAGACAGCCAATGATCAGTGGAAGAATTCATCACAAGCTCAATGTTGGCAACTTTGCACTGGAATATTTCAGAAAACTGATGCAAACTTCAATTTATCATGTTGAAAGATGGTATATATCTAACTTTGAAGCCCAACCTAATGTAAAAATAAGGTAGAAACGAAACAGTTACCAGAAGCATAAACAGAAGATAGATATAAAAAAAAAAAAAAAAAAAATCAATATTAACTCAAGAAAGGAATGAGCATATGGACATAAACTACATCTTAGTCAAGTCACCGAAGTTTTTATATATGATATTCTTTTCCTATTTCATAAGCCACTAAAGAGACGGAATTTAATATAAAACTCTACTTAAGTTCACCATCAATAAGCACATATATATCCTATTTTATTTTTCAATTCATGTGTTTTAACTATATGACCATCCCAACTTCAAACAAAGAATATGGATGTATCTTCCATGCACATAAAATGTTCAGGATTGATTTTTTTTTTAAGATAATGATAGGTTGATATGAAGTAAAGCACAAGTGCACAACCAGTATTCTGGAAGAACCAGTTTTTAAATGAAGGCGTCAGGTTCTGGTTTTCAAAGGTGAACGGATAATATCTCGTAGTAAAGAGCAACAACCGGCCAAAAATGGGTGAAGCTTACCTGAGAGAGAAAGCAAGCTCAGGTTCTGGCCCAAGAACATATGCCCAAACAGCCATCCAATCAACAAATGCATGTTTGCCATTAGCCTGTCTCATAGTGGAGCCAATCTGAGCTTGTTGCAGCTCATACAAAGCCTTATCAAGCACAGATGCAAGAAGCTGTAATGCAATCCCTCGTTGTCCAGGTACCTGAAATCCTCAATTACAAGACAAAAGTAGAATATCAAACCTTTCCGAATCTTGCTGCCACCCAAACTAAGTACTTGGAAGTCAAAAGTAACATCAATACTAAAGACTTCAAAGAGACTGATTTATGATAAGTTAAAGCTTGTATGCAGGACAATTTCGGAATTTCTATGAGGTAAGATGTCATCAGTAGCGACCAGAATCATGAATCAGATTGAATTTAAAAAAAAAATACCGAATATACCCCCACCAAGGCACAATGAATAAAACTGGAATAAGTTCACTAATTCATAATACATATTTCAATCACGTGCATGTGCCAACGGACACACACGCACACATATATATTTGAAGAAACAGTATATTTGTATCATATATGTAGAATACCCATATAAGGGCAACAATCTCTACATAGTAAACCATCAATTTACATCCAACTTCATACCATCGAAACTGATTCAACATGCAATTCACACCAATCCCCTCATGGTTTACAGGTCTAGGAGTTTGTGAGTTCAATTAGAATCAATTAAGGAATGAGTTTTAAGTTCTAACTACTCGAGCGCAAAATTATATTAAAGTAAAAGATATGTACAAAAGGCTAACCATGCTTCTGCTGAGTTCCACAGCCTCTTTAATTGTGTACCCCATAGCAGCAGGATCCCCGTCGGTAATTAAGTAGTCACGACAACTACAGTTGTTAGCATTATGCCGAATGCATTCCACGACACTGCCTACAGCAGGCAAACAAGATATTATGATACCGAGTAATGCAAGCTCTTGAGCAAACAAAAATAAAACCGATCAAATTCCATTACATGCAACAAAGATATGCTAAAAGTCTTAACCAACACATACAAGAATTTGAAACTTGTTATGCACATGTCATGGAGACAAATTATCATTATAAATATGCAAAGGTCTCGTCTTTAATTGATTAATCGCAATGAAAGGGAGAACAATGCTATAAATCTACATAAAAACAAGCCTAGTTATTACCTCCATTGTCCTCCACAACATTCCCTTCCAATGTAAACCTTAATGTCCTCACTGCTTCTACTCTCCGACTCCATTCACTCCACAAGCTCGACGATTGCAATGTCTTCTTCGCCTCGCCATTCTCTCCTAACAAACCGTTACTCTGGCTTGCAACCGGTGCAGCTGAGACTTGAGGGGGGATTCCTCCATTATCACCTTTCGACATCGGAACATCACTACTCGCCGCAATTCGGTTCAAGCCATGATTTTGATTGGTTTGTTCAGCAGATTCACCAACATCTCTCACTCTCATACCACCACTACTCTGTTGCTGCTGCTTCTTTTGCGCTCTTTTCCTCAGCATTTCCAGCAATTCAGGCCTCAATCTCTCCCTTATCTCATCCTGCGCTTCGGCGATCTCCCCCGTCGACATTCGCTCCAATACCGCGCGATTCTCAGCA
Source organism: Stephania cephalantha (assembly GCA_039657325.1). Lineage (NCBI taxonomy): Eukaryota > Viridiplantae > Streptophyta > Magnoliopsida > Ranunculales > Menispermaceae > Stephania > Stephania cephalantha. Next base: position 1,095,809 of record CM077578.1, read on the forward strand.
TCAATTTGCGTCTCAATCGATCCAAAACTCTCCGGAATGTTACCTAATCTACTACACTCCTCATCAACAACCCTAGTGGAATCAAATTCATCAACCACCCTAGACGCCTCAAAAACCCTAATTTCTGGCTTCTTCACAGTAGTCATCAATGGTGCTTCCAGTTTCGAAACCCTAGAAGACAATTCATCATCTACATTAACCAATTCCCTCCATCGACTAAAGTCCAAACCTTTCTTCGGCTTCCTCTGAATTGGCGCCACAGACTCAACAATTCGACCCAAATAGGGCTCGTACCGATCGTCGTCTTCGTCGTCGGAGCCATCGTCTTCGACAAGGGGAGTCCAGTGCTGCAAAAGGAAACCCAGAAACCAAATCAAACAAACAGTGAAGGGAAGTTGAGAATTGGGGGGGATTGGTGTGGTGTGAGCGATTACGGGGCCGTGGGAGCGGTGGCGAGCGACGGGGAAGGGGAGGAGTGATGGGCGAGGAGGGCGTTGTTGTTGTTGGACGTTCACGCTCTTCTTCTTCTCCACAATGGCGCCGACTAGCTTGTGCGGCGATGGCGATGGCGATGGGGAGTCCGCCATTGGTGAGCTCTTCCGAGTGTTTTGTGTGTTTGCTCTGTTTTGCTCTGCTTCGCTAAGTTGGCCACTCCGCCTAAAATCTGGATTTTACTTACGTGTGGCGCGGACCCTACCTAAAAATGAGGAAAGCCGCTGTGGGCACCCCACTTATTATTAAAGGCACCCAAATTTTATTGTTATTCTCTATTTTTTAATTTTACCTTGATTGAAATGACAAAATTGCCTTTATTAAATTGGTGGATTAATGGTGGGGTGCACTTGGGGGCAATTTTGGAATTTCAATCAAATTGTTTTGGTGCTTTTGATAAACCACTTGGTGCCCTTAATAATGATGTGCCTTCACTAATATGTGGGGTGCCCATAGCGGGGCTCAAAATGAGTTAGGGCAAAATAGTTTCTCTTGACGTATTGTATATATCGAAACACGCACGACGGCTCCTGTCACGGGGCGCTTTCAAGCGAGGGGTTTACCCTAAGAAAATTTTCTCACTCAACACCTACCCGTGGTGCCTAAGGACCGCCTTAGTTCAAAGACACAAACGAAAATATGATTGAACAAAGCAATATGGCACAAAAGAAGTTTATTACTTAGTTCAATGAGAATACAACTCTAGCATCTAATGCATCTCATGCCTCTCATGCATGCTTTCCCAAGCCTACATGCATTAGCTTTATAACAAAACAGCCAAGTTAGTGTTAACTACCGATGACACATGTCCTATTTACATTACACAATACTAAGTAAACCACCACACCCATGTAGTGCTCAAAACGGCCACCTAACTACCTCCTTCCTTTGCTGCCACCTGGTTCCATAAGCGCCTTGACCTTCGGTCAATAGGCACATACTCCATGTGTTCGGGACTCTTGAGACGTGCCTTGTGTAACGGCCCGAAAATTTGACTTGTGCCACGTGTCAGGTCAGGGTCGAATGTAGGATCCATTCGTCGGAATACGTATGTCCGAATCTTGAGTGGAGACACCGAGAATGTTCAATTTGAGATTAATGCTAATTGTTGAGAAAAGCATATGCGAGGAATGCGGTAAGTTTCGAAACACGAACGGGGACGCGCCTCGAGTCGCGTGTCGACGTGGACCGAGGTAGCGGCGTAATGTAGCTATAATGATCTTAGTGTGGTCACATCAAAAAAATAAAATAAATGAAATGTATATATATATATACTAGTTTCGGGACGTGCTACGCACGATTTACGCACGATTGACCCGCTCGCTTCGCTCACGAGAATAATTTCTAAGAATTTATTAATAAAATTCAAAATTGTAATTAAAACTTAAAAATTAGAAATACAAATACCTTTTTTAGCTTATCAATATTCTCTAATGTGATTGAGATAAGATGTGAATGAAAAAACAAGCTAGTCATGTTAGGAAATTACTTCCTCAAAAAAAAAAAAAAAAAGGAAACAAGGAAAAAAAAACACAAGTGGTTTGACCCATCAATTTGTGAACACTTGCTTGTGGAGATTTAAGTAGAATTGTTCATAAAGTTCAATCTTTACCTCAAACTCTATATATAGAAATGATAACTTTGAAATTATGAATGTAAATAATTGAATTAGTCGGGATTAAAGCTTTAGATACCTTTTTTCACATGATTAATCAGAATTTTTTTTATTCAAATTTCTTCTGGGTTTTGGGTTTGTTCCCTCCCCCAACACCTTCAAACCACCTTCTTCTTCAACCCCCACCTTCTTCTCCTCCATCTCGGATTCTCTCTTCTTCACTTTGTTTATATATATATATATATATATATATATATATATATATATATATATATATATATAAAACCTGAACCTTCTCATCTCTTCATCACACAATCAACAACCAACCACAACAACCCCTCCCAATTCCAATTTCGAATTCATAGACAAAACCAATCCCATAGTCACTGAAATCAAAAATTGAAATATTATCTCACCTTCAACTGTTCTTCAACAACGCCACCAACACTCACGGCTCTCCTTGAATTTGATCTCCAACCAGGAGAGAGATATATATATATGAGGAAGAACAATGAGGGTTTGGGTGAGAATGATGAAGACGATGACTAGTGGTATGCACCCCCTTAAAACGTATCAAATGGTAGCATGCAATTCAAGCTTTCAACATATACAATGTTCATATAAACCGATTTTCCCCAGAAACAAGTGCACACTCCAATTTAGAAGTTTCCCTCAATTTATCAACCTCTTCGTCTCCGTGTATTGGATTGATGAGAAGGAGTTTATGTATTGGATTGATGAGAAGGACTTTGCCCGAAATACGAACGAGTGATCGATTGAAGACTGAGAGAAAGAAAAAACCGTGTATTAGATTGATGAGAAGGAGTTCGGGATTGATTTGGAGATAAAGAAAAAAAAAACGTGTGGTGGATTGATAAGGAGTTAGAGTTTGATTTGGAGACAAAAGAAAATGTTAATTTGGAGATGAAAAAAAAAAAAAAAGAAATATGGGCAAATAGGTTAATTTGGATTGATGAGAAGGACTTCGTCAGAAACACGAAAGCAGTGATCGATTGAAGTGAGAGAAAGAGAAAACCGTGTATTAGATTGATGAGAAGGAGTTCGTGATTGATTTGAAGATAAAGAAAAAAAAAACGTGTGGTGGATTGATAAGGAGTTAGAGTTTGATTTGGAGACAAAAGAAAATGTTAATTTAGAGATGAAAAAAAAAGAAATATGGGCAAATAGGTAAATTTCATTATCACTCAAAAATTTGTGATTCGTGCTTTTATATATACTAGTTTCAGGACGTGCTACGCACGATTGACCCGCTCGCTTCGCTCGCGGGAATAATTTTTAAGAATTTATTAATAAAATTCAAAATTGTAATTAAAACTTAAAAATTAGAATACAAGTACCTTTTTTAGCTTATCAATATTCTCTAATGTGATTGAGATAAGATGTGAATGAAAAAACAAGCTAGTCATGCTAGGAAATTACTTCATCAAAAAAAAAAAAAAAGGAAACAAGGAAAAAAAAAACACAAGTGGTTTGACCCATTAATTTGTGAACACTTGCTTGTGGAGATTCCGTAGAATTGTTCATAAAGTTCAATCTTTACCTCAAACTCTATAGATAGAAATGATAACTTTGAAATTATGAATGTAAATAATTGAATTAGTCGGGATTAAAGCTTTAGATACCTTTTTTTCACATGATTAATCAGAATTTTTTTTATTCAAATTTCTTCTGGGTTTTGGGTTTGTTCTCTCCCCAACACCTTCAAACCACCTTCTTCTCCTCCCTCTCGAATTCTCTCTTCTTCACTGTTTATATATATATATATATAACCGAACCTTCTCCTCTCTTCATCACACAATCAACAACCAACCACAACAACAACCCCTCCCAATTCCAATTTCGAATTCATAGACAAAACCAATCCCATAGTCATTGAAATAAAAAATTGAAATATTATCTCACCTTCAATCGTTCTTCAACAACGCCACCAACACTCACGGCTCTCTTTGAATTTGATCTCCAATAGGGAGATATATATATATATATATGAGGAAGAACAATGAGGGTTTCGGTGAGAATGATGAAAACGATGACCAAGTGGTATGCACCCCCTTAAAATGTATCAAATGGTAGCATACAATTCAAGCTTTCAACATATACAATGTTCATATAAACCGATATGCCCCATAAACGCAAGTGCACACTCCAATTTAGAAGTTTCCTCAATTTATCAACCTCTCTAGTCTCAGTTTATTGGATTGATGAGAAAGAGTTTGTGTATTGGATTGATGAGAAGGACTTCGTCCGAAACACGAGTGAGTGATCGATTGAAGACTGAGAGAAAGAGAAAATCGTGTATTAGATTGATGAGAAGGAGTTCGGGATTGATTTGGAGATAAAGAAAAAAAAACGTGTGGTGGATTGATAAAGAGTTAGAGTTTGATTTGGAGACAAAAGAAAATGTTAATTTGGAGATGAAAAAAAAAAAGAAATATGGGCAAATAGGTAAATTTCATTACCACTCAAAAATTTGTGATTCGTGCTTTTATATATATGATATATATATATATATATATATATATATATATATATATATATATTATATATAAGATCAGGAGAGAGAGAGAGATCGTGAGGTGAGAGAGAGAGATATGGAACCAAAGAGAGAGAGAGCAAGAGATCGGAGAAGAGAGGAGATCGGAGGACAGCGACCGGCGCGCGGCGGAGCTCCAGCAGGGGCGAATCGGCGTGGCTCGCGGGTGATGCGAGGGCGCGAGCTGCCGGTGCAGCGGCGAGCCAGGGAGGAGGCCGGTGCGGACGGCGGCTCGCGGACGAGGTGACGCGGCAGGCCGTGGAAGATCGGCAGCAGCTGGACGGCGGCGATCGGCAGCGGCGGCGATCGCGCAGGGCAGCGGTGCGGCACGGCGGGGCCAGCGGCGCGGCGACTCAAGCGGATGTGGCGTGGATGACCAGGCAGCGGCGGCGGCTACGCAGACGCCGCGGCGAACGGCGTGATCAGCCGCAGAGGCGGCGGCGCCGGCGAGGACAGGCGGCGCCGGCGAGTGGCAGCGGTGGCGCGACGGTGGTGCCGGCAGCGGCGAGTGGCAGCGGTGGCGCGGCCGACGTCGACGTGGTGAGCGACGCGATGGCGTTGTCGGACCGATCGGAGGCGTGACTTCGACGAATTTCGACGACGTGATGGAGGTGAGGTGTACTTCACCTAATTTTAGTGCGATCTGCATGATTTAAGTAATTTAATTGGTATAAATAGACACCGGGACTTAGGATGCTATAGTCATGTGTCGGGTGCGCATATCGAGACGCGAGCGAGATGTTTTGAGAACGATTCGCGATTTCTCGAGGTAAGTAAATCGGTTAGGACTTGTACGGTGGTTTCCTTTCATTCTATCGGCTATTGTTCATTTCTTTGTGACAACTTCCTTTCATTTTTGTTTGATTCTTTGCTTGGTGATAGCTATCTTTGCAATTGTTATTGATTGAGCGGGTCCATTGGCAAGTGAGTCATGGTTCTTGTTATCTGCGATATGAGAGTGTTAGGGTTGGGAGGCGGGGTTCTCGTCCTAAACACGAGGTTTGTGGATGTTTCATAGTCGTACGGGCTAGAAATTTGGGAGCGATGTCTCGTCTAGATCCGGTGCGTGATATCTCATAGTCGCAAGAGGTTAGGGGTGGGAGGTGGGGTCTCGTCCTAAACCCGAGTCTCTTTGGGCTTTTGCGCGACTCAACGACCGTTTGGTCGGGACTCCTTGTTATTTGGCCTCATTCATCAATTGATTTGTTTACGATCTTTTATATTCATGCGTTATCTGTTCCTTTCTTTCTAATTGCATGAATTCGATGTTCTAGTTGTATTTTAAAATGTTGTATATGTCCTACTGGCTTTACTTACATGGGCTCGTCATTTTTGGATTTGACTGAGTGCAGATCTACGGTCCAGCAAGGGGAAGGCTCCATAGCTAGGTGAATTTTTGTATATCTTGTATAACTATCCTCTGATGATAACATGTTTCTTGGGTTCCACAATTAGGTTGCCTAACTATTTTCAAATCTTTGTTGAGTTATTTATTTGTAGTAATTGCTTCCGCTAAATCGTAAAACTTGAAACATATTAATAACTCAACTTAAAACTTTTGAATTTACTGATAATGATGGATTGGAAGGTTGACTAGGTCTGCGTTGACCTTGCGAGGCCGGCTCGGTGTTCCACGTGGGCTTAGGCGGACGAGGTCCGGTTTGTGAAAAATTGGGGTCGTCACACCTTGGTCATGCTAGCGGTCATAACAAGGCGGTTACATAACCGTATGTAACTACTTTTGACTTGGTCCATCCAAGCATAAGGTACCCATTGCTCTACAGGGACATGGTCTAATTGGTGGTGCCTAGCTGCGCGCCTAGGCACCTTGGGTGCTAGTGGGGCTCGGTCAAGTCCGAGTCCCCCGGCCGGGGTAGCTTGCACCATGGTCCTCGGGTCTTGCCTTGGCATGCCCGCCAAAGGCATGCTCGAGGTCTCTCTGTGCCTTCATGCCCATGCCGCCCCAGGAGAGAACACACCCCTCCTTATAGTAGATGTTAAGTCGTTCTGGAACTCCAATAGGAAACATTCAAAAGTGAGACTAATCATACTTTGACTTGGTCAATGCCCAAGTCAAGTTTTGTCAACCCTTGCCCCTGCCAAGGTATTGTCTTGCCCGTGCCAAGGCGCCACCGTGCCCGTGCCAAGGCGCGACCTTGCTCGTGCCAAGGAACCCGCCAAGGCGCCACCATGCTATCCGCGAGGAACGCGCCGTGCTCGTGCAAGGCGTCATCGTACTTGCTACCAAGGAACCGTCGGGCGCTGTCGTGCTCGCGCCAAGGTGCGACCTCATCAGTGCATGGCACCGTGCCAAGGTGCCTTGCCTAGGTGTGACCTTGTCCGCGTCGTATCCATCGCCTCGTCCGTGCGGCATCCAACTCTCTCCCATACTCATGCGCGAGCCTCGCACTCTATATGCGAACCATCAAGTGGGTGAACCATCCAAAGAACTAAATCCCATGAAACCTTCCGAGTCCACCAAAACCCAGATATTGCTAGGTTTTCCCGCTGCCTAGCCAACTTACTCGGGTCATGCTATTGGGGGTGTAACACTCCCATGAATGTTGGCCCTCACGACACGTCGCGAGAGGTGTCATTTGGTTTCTCGTGCTTTACACGCGTAGTGTGTATATTAAAGCACGCACGATGACTCCCATATATGTGGGCCCTCACACCACGTAATGCATGGTGGTGTCATTTAGGAAGTGTGATTTTGACATTTTTCCCATTTAAATATCAACACCGAGGTCCTAGTTCAAGTCTCAACAACAACAATAACATAGTCTCGGTCTCAAATTAATTGGGGTGCGCTACATGGATCAAACTCTTCCATTACGCTCGATTAAGTGCACTTTTTCTTCACACCCAAGTTTGGATGTGAAACACAACCTCGCTCATTTATCACTACACTCGGGCTCGATGCGGCGCGTCGGTAGGTGGGAACGCCCCAACATTTATATGTGTTTGATCCATTTCATGAAGAAAGACAAGTTTTACTTTAGCTACCAACCTATCGCAACCTTCTTCCATTTTCCAAGAATGAAAAATAAGTTCGGGGCCTCCTCCCTTATTTTTGGAGTATGAGAAATGGGTTTGGGACTTCCCTTACCTATTTTTCGGTATGAAAAATGGGCATCGAGTCATCCTTCTATATCCGAACTTAGGACCGGATGTGTAGTGCACATAGTGTTCTACATAGGTGAAGTTTTCTAGTTCGAGTCTCGTGAATGAAAAAAATTTAGTTAAAGAGGGCAACCTATATAAGGTCGGCGCATGAGCATGAATTAAACCAAAAATAAATACATAGGAAATAGTTACAAATGGGTCATAATAAAATGTTAGACGACTTTCTCGCCATGTACATACTCTATTTTTGACGATCCTAATTTTGATTGGATTCGTAACGACCACTAAAATCTAACTCGTGTCACGTGTCAATTTCGGGATAGTGACATGGACCGACTGACGTGGCGAGCGTAGTCAATCCTCGGGAGTCGACACCGATGTATATTTTACTTTTGTGTTGCCTACTTTTGAATTTGAGGTTCGCTAGGAAAGCGAGCAACACGGATATGGAATGCACCGTAATGAAAGAAAACATGAACAACTTAGGTGGATTGGTGGAATTTGGTTAAATTACAACTTAGGCTTTTAAATTTATTTAATAAGGAATCTCGTGACGGCCCCTTTCCTAATATAGGGCACCGCCCGCCTAATCCGTAATCAAGCCCTAATCATGTCCACGCGGGACTTAACTACGTATTAGTCGGCCTTTACAACTTAGACGTCTCTTTTCTCGTGTTCGGGATAAGTAATACACTAGTCCTACCGTTTATAAAATTTAGAGTTAATTAAAACTGTTTATTAAATTAATTAATTAAAGGAAGTCTTATTGATTATGCGGAAGCAATTAGTAACTTATGCGGAAGACGTTTATAAAATTTTAAGTGTGGAAAATCGGGAAATGACATCACATATATAAAGTCCTCAAAATGCATTGAAACGGTAAAATAGTCTAAGTCAAGTCGGGGAACTAACGCTCAACCCAATATACAAACCCCAAATAGTATCGAAAAACATACAATATATACAATCAAAATACCAAAAGAAGACCTACAATCGATGTAGTGACGCGTCGCGGGCTCGGGGATAATCGTCGATCTTCTCCTTACCCTACTATTTGGTAGATGGCTCTGCACCCACCGTCATAAAAAGGACGGTGAGTACAAGAATAAAACAGTAATCCCCGATGACAAGTTTAATTTGCATTTCCAAATATTCAAATGGTATTTAAAAGCATATAAATGGAAAAACTAGAAAATAAACCATATGCGAGTAAATACAAGAGTTAAACAAGTTATACCGACACTTAGGCTAAGTAGTGGTGATTTAGGTCCGGTCAAAGTGAAACATGTCACTCCGACTCAATAATCATATAGCACAAGGGACTCTAACCCAAGTGTTACCGGGGACTCTAACCCCGGTGTGTAGACCACCTCGGGGACTCTAACCCCGAGTGTCATACGGTGTCGGGTAACATGTGTCGACATCCCCAGGGACTCTAACCCCATGAGTCGCGCACACCTCGATCGAGTACGGGACCTAAATGCAAAAACTAATTTTTAAATTTCAAGAAATACCAAGTATGGATTATCAAGGCATAAGCACATCTACATACCTAAACAAATAAGGAGTACAAGTCCTCTTAAACATTTATAAGATATTCACTAGCCTAATAACATGCTATTTATCATTCAATTCACATTTAAAACAACAAGAATAGACATAGCATGAGATAGAATCAATGAATCAAATCAAATGAATGGATATCATGCAAACTAGACTCATCAATGCGAGCATAGACACAAAGAACACATGATATAAGAATACAAAGGCAAAATAGTCAAAAGGACTATGCAAGGACAACAATTAATAGAAATGAAATGCCAAGTAAAGTTGCCATTGTGTATATTCACAATAACAAAGTAAAGCCCTAACTTTACCGGCCTCTCGATACTCCAAATCTTGTATTCGCTCTCCAGTATACTTTTCCTAGGTTCCGAGTTTGGTGTCTCATTAGTTCAAATATAGTGAGTTTAAGTTCAATTTAGTGGTGTTTATTGTGTATTCAAATTGGTTCAATAAACTTTAAATCAATCTTCATAAATCACCCCTAAAGACTAAATTAAGTTTCAATTTAAGTCCTACATTTTAATGCACTTTTAGGCATGAAATAGTCCAAATATCGAAATCCTCCATCGGTACAATTATTGTTGGTCTCTCTCTTAGCTTTAGGAAAGGTTTAGTTTGCAAAATTCGATTTAAAATGAAAGAGATGTCATGATTTTACTAAACATAGGTCTAATTGGAAATTTAATCAGACCAATGGATTTAGAAAATCTATTTCTCCTAATCTATAGTTCCTAAAAATGTGATTTTTGGTCACAAGGCATAAAATATACCCAAATAAAACATATTAAAAGATCAGCTCATTTGGATAAGTAGTTAGGGAGTTATGCCCTTAACAATTTTAGTTTCAAAACTTTTCTTTTTAATTCCGGTACCTATTTGTATAGCATGTTTGGACATAAAAACATTTCAATCAAAACACCTTGAGTTAAGCAAAGTTATTCCCCTTTAAATAAGCTTTCAAATGTCACTATTTTGGATAAATTTGGATCTAAAATGGGCAGATTATGACCAAATTACTCGAGTTGATTCCTAATACAATATGCAGAATTCGAGTTTTGGTGTTGCAACTTCAAAAATTCATATCTTTATGATTTCAAAACCAAATTAGGAACTTCAATATAGCTGGATTATCACTTGAAATGAGGAATCCAAACATATAAATCAATTGCAAATACTCAATCTACCATATGAAAATAGCCTAAAACCGAACTTGTTCTAATTTAAACTAAAAAGATGCGTACCTAGTTGATGTAGCACCATAGCTTGAGAATTTCTCACCAACTCACATGGATTCCTTCAACACCTTGATGATTCACTCATCTCAAAGCAATTCCTTCTTCTCTAGCAAAAATGAATGAGTGATTTGGTTTGCATGTTGTTTGATCACTAATGTTATATATTAAGGTGATGTTCATTCCTAGCCCTTGATCTCCATGGATTTATGTATCCCGAGGAATATCTAATGGTCCACCTCAGTGACACCATTTCATTACTCACCTAGTTCCTAGATGTGTCAATGTGCATCTCTAGACCAATCATATGCTTTCCATTTTATTTACTCAACTATATGCCTTTAATTTGATTTACATTAACAAACACAACCATAAGCTTATAAGTAATTCCTTATTTCATATTAGTATTAAATAAGATTTACCAAAATGCTAACTACCCTGGTTCCCAGGCTCGCACGCTACTCGAGGCGTGTCCCGCTCTCGTCTCGACGCCTACAATCGTACAAACCGACTTAGTAAGTCTACACAATACATAACACTAGGCATACATCCATACAAAAATACAATATACATCGCCACGTGCCTCGGTCGGTGCACGTATCACGGTGTAGGTCTCACGTCGAGGGTCGGTGATCTGATCAAGGAATTAAAACGGGGTTATAGATTTGGGCGTGTGGGAATCCCTAAGTTAATTATGAAATTATTTAATTTAGATTTGTCTAAGTTAGCATTAATATAATAATAAAATGTGTCTATGGTTTGATTTTAACTATAGTGAAATCCAAAGGCAAATATTAAGTTGGTGGAGTTAGACTTGCATGTAATTATTCTAAAAAAATCATGGACAAAATGGAAAAAACATTTTGTCTTGTGTAGGTGGACCAATGGGAAAGTGTGTGCATGCTAAGTGTCATACCAAAAAGGACAAGTGGTTGTTAGTAATGATGTAGTGGGCATGTTGTATTATTTACAACCACACAAAATGTAGAGTGATTCATAGCCACATAATAATAAAAGATGTTGGAGCACTAATGACTATGAGAAGTTTTTAAAAACATTCTCATGTGAGTCCAAGTGAGATAGTAACTTAAGCACCAAGTTTTCTTCTCTTTTGTTCCATTTGAACAAACCGGAAGAGAGAGAATGAGAGTGCAATGGGAAAAATGAGAAAAAGGAAGTAGAATCGGTGGTACGGTGAGAAAAATATTGTTGGAGTTCTTGAAGGTCAAAGAGAAGTTAATGTTTGATAGCATAGATCTAACTTGGAGGAAGCTAGAAGACAACACCATTGAAGCCCTAAGTAAGTTCTCTCTCCAAAATGTTTGCATCTTTGATTTAAATCCTTTTGGTTGGACATTTTCTTTGTTATTTAAGCTTGAAAGGGAGTAGACTAATTGTGACACCTTAAAATAATTCACACCTTGAAGAAAATAAAACAAAAAATAATAATAATAAATAAAGATAAAACCCTTCTAACCAATAAAAATGGAAAAAAAAATGTCTCTGACACTATAGCGACCCGTAACGTCTTAACTTCTTCGATAAGAAGAGAATAGAATGTTCGCCAATCCTTATCTTAGAATTTAAGAGTAAAAACAATGTTTCAATCTTTAAGAAATAAGTAAGAAGCTTTCTTGTCATTATAATAGACAACGACTCTTCAACATAAATGAATTTGTTATAACTAAACGAATCATTCATCTTTATCTCGATTATTATGATCGATAACGACATTTAACATATTTATTATTATTTTATCATGTCATCTTGATAGAAAACGACTTTAAGATTATTTTAATCATTCTTAATACCATAAATAGAACGATTGATTCAACATTAACGCAAATTTACAATCTTTGTTTCTTTTGTTATTAAGTGGAGAAGGAACCCTGTAGAATTCTTGTTTAGAGATTTGATAAGGTAATTTTCTTATTGCATGTTGTTAATTCTTTATATATGTCTTAACACTGACACTCTTATTACCTTGTTATTGTTCTAACTATCCACATGTGAGATTCAAACCGACGGGCTACGATTGTCCTATAGGTGTGGTTGTTGTGGTCTACTAAAATTGGTCATGTGTCGATGGACACTTTATATATTAATGACCATGGTGTGGTTTTGGCCTTAAGGCAAAATTATGAGGTCCACCGGTGTGATTACTAACTAATATTGTTTGCAATTGATGATATATGATGTTGTTACTGTTTTGCTATATATTTTGCATTAACAGGGTGTAATTAGAAAATTACTGGGCGTCTGGCTCATTAAATCTAACAATTTCAGGTACCACCCAAGCAAGTAAGGAAGAATGAATCGACTGAGTCGACGATTGACCATGTAAAATAAATAATATATATATAGTGTTTCTTGTAAAATATCGGTAATGAAGTGGAGACAGTGGCTAACTTATGTAATATTAAAGTGTAAACAAATTATAAAAAATGAATAAATGAGTTTTATAATGTATATCACAATATTCATTTATACTCGATGCGGCCCCGTGGGCGATCCATCCGGACCTTGTGCGTATCTCGAGGTCGGGTGTGACAAATTTGGTATCGAGCCCAATATAACTTGGGAAATGCAAGAAAATTATAATAATATATTTAAAAAATGTAGAGATAGCTTCAAAACAAACATAAAATAAAATAAACATAAAATAAAATAAAATCTTATTTCATTATAAGTAGAGTTGCTAGGAAAGTTACAAGGAGCAAGTCTGAGCCATATTTTTCCTAATAGAAAATTGAGTATAGGACACGTAGGTATACTTGAGGCCACATTTATAGTCTACAAGATTCTTGCTAGAAAAGTTATAAACAACCTAGGATGAATCTAATAGTTGACATGAGAAGAAAAAAAAATATAATAGTAAATTTGTAGGTTGATTTGATTTGACCTTGATAACACATGTCAATATAAGGAAGAAATATTGTAGAAATATAATACATGTCAATTGGCAAATATGTATCATCAAGCCTATATTCTCTAGTGTCTTAGATTCCTCTAGTTACTTGTATGGAAGGTTCCCAATTACCAGGATAAACACAAAATGTATCATTGAAAAGAAAGAAGGGATAACTATGCAAAGATCATTATTACACCTTAACCATAGGATCTATCATAGGCACTTGCTGACAAATTTCTCCTAGTATAAATACCCCACCAACCAACTATGCATGTTTTCATAGAGAAGGAACCTCTTGTTTGTATATACACTTTAGTTTTTTTTTTTACACGACCTATTGTAAACATCTTGAGCCTACCCAACTTCTTCAGTCAAACTTCAACATATCCAACTAGCGCAAGACCTAAAGTAAATTTAGCTTACCATATTTTATTTCACTGCATCAATAGGCCATTACATTTCCTACAGTCCCACCTTTTTATCATGTCTATATGTATATATGTGATAGCGGGATCATTGCATATCCATACATAATATACCAAATAAGTCATTTTCACTCCAGTTATTATTACACCACGTATTTAATTCTACATAATATTTTCATGCACTTTTTGTCATTAATATTTTAAATAGCATTGAATCCAAATTATATAGAGTAGTCACCATGTCCATTTTTTTGACAAGATTATATACACATTTAAGTGTTGAATTCAACCAATCATTGGATTCCTTGTCAATTAGCTTTCCACTCACTTGTCCTTATTTGGTCTTACCAATTAGAGTCCGATAGTCATTAGATTATCATAGTAAAAAATTCAAATTAGGGGACAACGTCAAATTAGTATAAACGTTTAATTAGTCTTCTTTATGTCACAATCAATATTGAAAAAAATTTAGTTTGTAACTGCAAATTAAAGCCTATGAGTTTGTTAGCCTTGCTAAAAAAAAATAGATCATAAAGGTATAACTAGACCGACCATATCTTGAGTAGTGACAAGCGTAATTAGTAAAATAGTTGCATAGGTGACATTTGTAAATTTGATTTTATAAAAAGTCTAATTAATTTATTTTAAGTTAAATTGTTGTTTGATGTTGCATTACGTGGTGAGGATATAATATATATATATATATATATTTAAAGATCTACACAATTGAGTGCAACTTAGTAAAAATAGTAGTATGTATATTATACTAATTATTATGGCCCTGGTGTGACAGATAATCAGAACCAAATATAAAAATAGTATTGGTACGTTTAGGCGGGATGAGGCATCTAAATTTGCAAAAGGTTATGGTTATATATGGAAGAAGAGAATTTGTAGACAACATTGTATGGGTAGAAAAATCAAACTTGACCGTAACTTTTATCGTTGAGTTAAGACGGTATGGGGCGTATTAGCTCAATGGATATAAGGGAGGTACTTCTTATGATTTTTCCACCATGAAATGAAATAAAGTGGAAACTAATAAAACATTAACTCCAATAGCCTAGATAATATAGTTACCTATACCTATGAAACAAATAAAAAATAATAATATATATAATAAAATAATATATTTATGCACTAAGATAACTTCTATTTATGCAGAGGTCGCCACCTATGATATCTACTGAAAATCAAGTTGTGAGTGAAAACCCTACTATGATTGAAAACCCAATTGAGGACACCCATATAAATAACCAACATTCAGGAACTAAACCCAAAGAACAAACATGAGAACCAACTATGGACCAATTATTCCAAAGTTTCCTAAGATATACTAGTCGACAGCAGTGCAACTAGAAAATTACACGAAGACCAACCAATAATGCCTTGTCAAAACACTACAAATGAAGCTACAAACCTAATGACCGAGTCTGCTTCCATCTCCATTTAAGCGCTTTGCGCGCATTGACTCTATCCCGATTATATTGAGTTTTGTGCGTTTGAAGCGATTCGATCGACATTATCGTCTTTTGACGAGTGATTCTAGTATCCATCGGTTTTCTCATCTCCTCTCATGAGCGCCAGATTCGCCAAGTCGTTGGGATTCCCTTCGTCTGCCATTTCAGTGGTAGGAATAAGAAGAAGGTGAGAACTTGAAAGCTTATATCTATCCGATATAATTATATACAATAAACAAATAACTATATAAGATTTTTAATTTCCCTTTTCCCAAAACTTTTTGGTTAATTTAAACCGCTCTGATACCACGTTCTCAGGACCCATTTTCTTAAATGAATCCGGCCGCCTAACTCGATCCATAACTCGCTAACCAACTCGTCACTAAGTTAAGAACATAACTAGTTAACCTTCTTTCAAAATCAACTCATTATCTTTCATCAACAATTGGAATTTAAATTAAATAATCATAAATGCGGCGGAATATCATAAATTAAAACTTATTTCAATGTTTCCACATAAGGCCAATACTGGAAACCAAGAGTTATCAACTAGAATATATATTCCTCTAATTCGGTTTATTTCAAATCCTAAAACCCATGATATATAATATAAATAAAAACAAAATATTGGTTCGATCTCGAACGATATCAATTAACGATCAGAAAAACCCTCTACAGGCATTTTGGAGCTACTCCTTTTCCTTTATCAACTCTTGATGAATTACATGTGGGGAAAATTGTTGGGTGAGCACAAAGAGGTAACGCTGCTCGATAAGTTTAGGTTAAGTTGCGGCGTTATGAACATTCCATATAATAGATGTAACAATAAATAAAATGCATGACTTGCAAATATTTAATATGACGAAGTGAATAAACAAGAAAATATATAAACCAAATAATTAATAATGCATCAAAATGTGCAAATGCTAGACATGTACGAGCCTCTTGTGATAGACTCCTCATCCACGCTCGAAGTTCGTGAAGATTGACCCTACTATGGCCATAGCGGTATCAACACTCCATTCCCTTACACCGTGAAAGATTTACTTATCACCAAGTCCACAAACTAGTCCAACTAGACATAACACCTACTACCAAATATTTGTTGAGAACATTAGAGTTAATCGTATTCTCAATTAATAAATAATACTTACGGGTGACTCGCTACTTTTGTTATTCTCACTTGTACGGTCCAACCGTCCCAAACTTTTGATCGAACTTGTAGTATCGGTGCAAGGACTCCTAACGAGCTCCACTAAGTTATCTACACACAATGTCTAACAATGCACCATAATCTACCCATATGTCCTACTTACAGGATTCATATCATATAGTCTAGAAGAAATGTAAATAATCATAAAACCAATAACTTAAATCCCAACTTACAGTACGCTAATTTCCAAAAATATCTAATTGTCACTCACGAGCGTACTCGAAGTCATCAACCTAAATAGGTTAAGTGTTGATTAACTAAACAAGTTAACTTGAAAAAATATTAATTTCGAGATTCTTTTCGAAAAATATTTTTATGTTTATTCACAACAATTTTAGTATTCTCTTTATTCCTATTTGAAAACTCAAAGTTCATTTGAATTAATTTATTCTAATTATTTTAATTCTGTTATTTTTTTATTATTATGTTTTAAAGTTTGGGTAGTTGGGTCGATCCACTAGGTCGGATCGGCCCGATCGAGCCGACCTGGGAGCGCATATGCGCTCCCCTACCTATTGGTAGAATGGGCCAAGGATTAGCCCAAGCCTTGGTGTGCGGGGGTGGGAGCACACATCAGGCTGCGCTCCCTCCCCCTTTACTTTTTCGCACAAACCGCCCAGTGGCGGTTCGTGCGGTTGGACCTTTGGCCCAATCAACGGTCGTCCCCCGGCTTGGTTTTCTCTCTTTGACTTGTAAGTTTAATTTACGAGTCTTTCCTTTGTTAGAGATGATTACCCTTAATTCCTCATAGTATCAAATATTCTAATATTCTCAATATCCTCCCTTTCCTTATTTGTTGTGAGACTACATGTAGGAGTGGTCAAACTTGTCATTCTCTCGACCTTAATTTCGTCTCTCATTAAAGTTTGGTCCCTGGCGACCCTCGAATTTCGTATCCACGCTTGCCCAACTACACGTGTGTCGTACTATCTCGAATTTCGTATCCACGTGTGTGTACGTATAAATGACATATGCGGCGGAAGTTGTACGTAAATGCAAAAATATTAATCAATTTAAACAAACCTACTTGTGGAAAAACCACGAAAAATATTGTACTATACCATGTAAATAACTATATACAATGTCATGTCACTCCCAGTTCCCAAAAGAATCAAAATATCAAAATAAAAACACACGTACAAGTAAACCTCAACGGTAGGCAATCAGAGGTAGTCACGTAAGATCCCCTTGCCTTTACTTGTACTCGGATCGCACTCAATCATCACAGAAGAAAATGGATGACGAGTCCAGTCAGTAAAATCCCAAGGAACTCCTCCGAGCATTCAAATAAGCAAATGGAATTCAATAAATACTGTTAAATAAACATGCGGAATGTAAACATGCAACTGTAAGTAGGGCATCGCATGCATAAATAACAATAAAGTGCAAATGTGTGTGTATGTTCCAGTCAGACTAAACCATACTTCGGGATTTCCTTCCAGGATCCCACTAGTGGGCGCACCCAACTAGCTATCACCTGATCCCTCTCGGTGGCGGCGTAGACCTACGACGCACCGACACATG
Source organism: Stephania cephalantha (assembly GCA_039657325.1). Lineage (NCBI taxonomy): Eukaryota > Viridiplantae > Streptophyta > Magnoliopsida > Ranunculales > Menispermaceae > Stephania > Stephania cephalantha. Next base: position 1,113,927 of record CM077578.1, read on the forward strand.
TAGCAAGTTCCTTAGCTCGGGTCGTTATCCACCGAGAACTCCTGATACACATGCTATGGTCTAGAATGCATAGACACACAACGGAAAATCCGGTGGGAAGTAACTAACCAACCGTGCAAACAACGACAAGATATAGATATAGGAAAAATCACAAGGAAATATTGGAATTGAATGGAATTACAAAGCAAAATAAATACTCAAGAGTTTTTCATTGGGTTTTACAAACCTCACAACGCGCTCCACTACCCCGTAATCAATCCCCGGGTCCAAGTCCACTGAGTCCTTGGTCGCCAATTGATCACCGTGTCAACCTATGTCCATTTATCAATAATTTAATTTAGCATGAGAATTTACAACAAATTTCTAAAAAATTTAGGCCAAATTGCATATTTCACGCTTTTCGAGGCAAAACCCTGCAAAAAGTCGCATCCGACATTCCCACATATTTTCTTTTCATAGAATTTTATCAATTTCTATTTATTTTATCGAAATATATTTTTTTCAAAATTTTCCCAATTTTTCTAGAATTTTTCCAAATTTTTTTTCATTTTTTTTTTCAATTTTTTTTCATTTTTTTTTTTTTTTTTTTTATTTGGTTTGGGTCGGGTCGACCCAAACAGGTCGGACCCGACCCGACCCCCCCCGACGAAACAGTCTAGGCTCGGCCCATAGGGCGAGCTGGCCCGTTCAGGCCGGCCACGGGGGTGCACTGCGCGCGCGTGTGCACCTTTTTCCCTGATCGAACCAAAGAGTTTCGATCAGGAGCAAATTTTTTTTTCTTTTATCTGTGGTTTGGGTTGGGGTTACTTTCCACCCCAACCCCGGTGGACTCAATGGCAGGGGAGACACCCCTGCCATCACCACCGCGACCCGGTTTGGCCTCCATGGCCGAACCCCTGTCTCGCCACCACAGCCAACCCGAAACCCACAACAAAAACCACTAAAACGCACCATCGATCGTGACGTTTCCTCCCTCTTCTCTCCTTCCCGGCTTCTCCTCCTCCTCTCTCGCGTTCCTTCTTCCCTCTCGGCCTCCCGATTTTGTGTGTGGGGTGTGTACGGGTGTGAGAGTAGGGTGTGTGTGTGTGTGTGAGGTGAGAGAAAAGGTGATGGAGTTTGTAGATAAGGATTGTTGACTTTTTATCTTGACACCACAATGTGACACGGTTGGGACATTCACCCGTTTTCGGGCGTTTCGACGCCCGATTTCGCGTCCGAGCGACGATATACGCGTACCGCCGCGTCACTAGCCGCCTAATACCCATTCCATATTAGTTACTTGGCAAGTTTTTATATAATTTGTGTGTTTTAGTTTCCCGACCTAATATTCGGTCCCGTCAACTACCCGGTACCCGCGTCGACACGCATATCGAGGCGAGTACAGTTCACACAATCTCGCACGTATTTTTATGCAACATACACACTTGCGATGTATTTCAATACATTTCACCGCAAATAAGCATCCAACACACAATCACTAGCATACTAAGTCCCCGTGTGTCCTAGCCTACCGCGGCGTCCACGTAGATCCGAGCTGGCGTCCACGTCTGTAAATTGAAGAGAAATTTATAAAATGGGTCGTTACAGTTCTTCCCAACTAAATAAAATTTCGTCCCGAAATTTCACTGTAACTAAAGTCCCATACCAGAGAATAGCTGAGGGTATCGTGTCCTCATCGTCGACTCGAGCTCCCAGGTTAGTCCCTCCGTCCTATGATGCTGCCAACGAACTAGGACCTTCGCGAGTTCCCTGTTTCGGAGAATCTGTACTCGACGGTCAACGATCTATATCGCTCTCTCCTCATAAGTCACGTCAGGCTGTATCTCCACCTGTCCCAACTCAATCGTCGGCCTCGGCCCTGACCTAGCGAGTCTTAACATGGAAATGTGAAATGTCGGATGAACCCCAGCTAACTCGGCAAGTAACTCCAACCGATATGCAACAGTGCCTACTCTTTGTGCAATCCGGTATGGCCCAATGTATCTCGGTGCCAATTTCCCCTTAATGTCAAATCTCTGTTGACCTTTCCACGGAGAAACCTTCAGATACACCATATCGCCCTCGTCATAGCTTAGACCCTCGCGATAACTATCAGCGTATTTCTTCTGTCTATCTTGTGCAGCTCGCAGCTTTTGACGAATTTGTCGGATTTCTCTGTGTGATCAACAACTATCTCATGACCCTACTTGTATGAGAGCCGGTGTGCATCTTCTAGAATCCCGTCCCGTATCTCCTGATCCGCGGGTATCCACAATCTCCCTCGGTATCTCAAACATCGACCTGTGGTTTCTGCCCAATCAGTGCATTCGGATTAAAGTGACGGACCAGCGACCCGCTCATAGAGCCCATCGCCCTGACCCTCGACACTCAACAACCCGTTCAATCGATACGGTCGGTATCCTCAACTGCGACAAAATCCCGAACCACCGGAACGTCTTCAATCCGGACCTCCATTCGAACCTCCGGCTCAACTATCGCCGCAACCGCCTCCATCTCCTGCGCTGTAGCTAGTCGGCCTCTCGTGATGGGTAAGTCAGTTGCCGATCCAAATAATATGAACTCCGGTATTCCAGGAATATGAAACTCTATCCTCTTGCCGTAACAATCTATCCGTGCATGATAGGATGCTAACCAATCCATCCCGAGCAGTGTGTCAAACTCTAAGTACTATAATACTCGAAGATCCGCTGGTAGCTGATGTCCATCCACCTCTATCATCATGTCTCGACATATTCGGTTAGGGTATATCTTATCCCCAACAGCCGTACTGAGGACAAGATGTGGCTCTAGTGTCTGTGTAACTAACCCTAACAACCCAACAATACGTCTAGCAAGAAACAATAAAATATTACCAGAATCAAACATAGCATGCATATGGCGACCAAATATAAGTAATGTACCTTCAACGAGTTGCCTAGTTGCCCCGCTATCTGGTTGTGCTAACGCATGTACTCTATCTCTGGCCTGGTCTAACGCTCGTCGTGGCGACGGTGGTGTCCGACGAGTCGACCCCAAATAAGTGTCCCCTGCCGCCCACACTTTGGTGACATCTACGGCTCTCCAGTCTACCCGTCTGTCCGTCTCCAGATCTCGGACCCTGACCCCGGTCTTCCTGACCCCTGTCATGTCCCCTCCGATCTCGACCCTGACTGTACTCCTGTGGTTGTGCCCTCTGTCGATCCACTGGTGCTGAGGTGATAGCATGAACTGGCTGTGGCTCCTCATATCGAACTGAATGCCCTGAAACTCGTCCCGACGGCCCCTCTCCCGTCTATCATCTCTCCAGCCTCTATCCGGATGATCCATCGGTCTCTTCGCCTCGACTAGGCGAGAACTCGCCCCGATGTCCTCCCTACCAGTCACACGTCTGCCAGCCCTCTGCAGTAGGTATGTCTCATGAGCCAATGCCTTGTCAAAGATCTAATGTAGTGTCGTGGCTTCGGTCGAGACAACTGCTGACGCAATCATGTCATCAACCCCTCTGGTGAAGTAATAGATCGTAAGCGCTCGTCCGGCGACATCCGAGAGAGCGAAGCGAGATGTCGGAACCTCTCCATATACTTTGCATCAAGGTCCGATTTACCTGTCTCGAGGCTAGGAACTCCTCCCTCAGCCTCAACCTAACCTCCATAGATATGTACTGATCGTAGAATAGCTCCCTAAACTCAACCCATGTCGTCGGTTTCGGATGAGTCGTCCACCAGACTGTCGCATGCCCTCTCAAACAGGCTCCAGAAAGTCGTGTCTGTACAGTCTCATCGTTCCTCAGCAGCTTATGAAAACGCTGATGAGATATTATCCATCTCCCTACAGCCTCGGGGTCACCGCCTCCATAAAAGACTCCAGGTTGGAACTTCAAAAACTCCCTCAATAACTTCGCCTCTGGTGTCAAGACGAATGTCGATGTAGTAGGAATATCAGCAGTGAGGGTGGCAGTAACCTGGTCTGTCGTCGTGGGAGGAGGCGTAAGAGTCGACGTCTCCAAAGGAACAACAACTGCGGTAGCTGTCTCTGTGGGTGCCTCTATCGCTACCCCCCGATCGCGCGTCGGGGTACCACCGAACAACGAGTTGTCCCCGCCGGTATGGTCGCGACTATTGGGTCTCTCTCGGCTGAAGTGAGTGTCGCGATCTTGCACTATGCTCTCGTAATAGCCGTAATACCTCGGCCATCTGTGCCTCCTGTGCCGAGAGTCTATCATCCACACTCGTCGTAACCGGGACATCCATATCCGTCTCGCTAGTATGTCCGGTCTCAACTGACGTACCAGTCTGTCCGTCCATGATCTCGATCACGAATACGCTCTGAATCAGTCTCGAGGTATATACGTATAACATATATTAAAATGAGAATATAACACGCATATAAGTTTTAACTCTACCCGCCTCACATCACTTCCCAACTAAAGTTCTAAGGCACTAACTTCGGGTTTTCCACATTTAAGTTTGTTGTTTAAGTTTTATTGACTTAGGAGTTCCTCTTTTGCTCTGATACCAACTGTGGCGGCCCTCGCCGCCCGGGGTGACGTGTCTCCGTGTACTCCTTGCCAGGTAAACTACACGTGTACGGCACTGCCCGTCCTTTTTCTCGTCTCGAATTTCGTATCCACTGTGTGTGTACAGTGTATAAATGACATATGGGCGGAAGTTGTACGTAAATGCAAAAATATTAATTAATTCAACAAAACCTACTTGTGGAAAAACCCGAAAAGTATTGTGTTACTATACCATGTAAAGTAACTATGTACAATGTCATGTCACTCCCAGTTCCCAAAAGAATCAAAATATCAAAATAAAACACACGTACAAGTAATCCTCTCAACGGTAGGCGATCGAGAGGTGGTCACGTAAGATCCCCTTGCCCTTACTTGTACTAGGATCGCACTCAATCATCACAGAAGAAAATGGATGACGAGTCCAGTCAGTAAAATCCTAAGGAACTCATCCGAGCATTCAAATAAGCAAATGGAATTCAATAAATATTGTTAAATAAACATGCGGAATGTAAACAGGCAATTGTAAGTAGGGCATCGCATGCATAAATAACAATAAAGTGCAAATGTGTGTGTGTCTGTTCCAGTCAGACTAAACCATACTTCGGGATTTCCTTCCAGGATCCCACTAGTGGGCGCACCCAACTAGCTATCACCTGATCCCTCTCGGTGGCCGGCGTAGACCTACGACGCACCGACACATGTAGCAGTTCCTTAGCTCGGGTCGTTATCCACCGAGAACTCCTGATACACATGCTATGGTCTAGAATGCATAGACACACAACGGAAAATCGGTGGGAGTAACTAACCAACCGTGCAAACAACGACAAGATATAGATATAGGAAAAATCACAAGGAAATATTGGAATTGAATGGAATTACAAAGCAAAATAAATACTCAAGAGTTTTTCCATTGGGTTTTACAAACCTCACAACGCGCTCCATTACCCCGTAATCAATCCCCGGGTCCAAGTCCACTGAGTCCTTGGTCGCCAATTGATCACCGTGTCAACCTATGTCCATTTATCAATAATTTAATTTAGCATGAGAATTTACAACAAATTTCTAAAAATTTTAGGCCAAATTGCCTATTTCGCTTTTCGAGGCAAAACCCCGCAAAAAGTCGCATCCGACATTCCCACATATTTTCTTTTCATAGAACTTTATCAATTTCTATTTATTTTATCGAAATATATTTTTTTCGAAATTTTCCCAATTTTTCTGGAGATTTTTCAAATTTTTCTTTCATTTTTCTTCAGTTTTTCTCTTTTTTCTTTTTTTTTTTTTTTTATTTGGTTTGGGTCAAGTCGACCCAAACGGCGGACTTCCGGGCCTCGGACCGAACAGTCCGACTCGACCCATGGGCCGAGCCAGCCTGGGCCGGCCTTGGGGGGTGCACACGCGCGCAAGCTAGCGCTCGTGTGCACTTCTTTTCCTGATCGAACAGATAGGTTCGATCGGGAGCAATTTTTTTCTTTTATCTGTGGTTTGGGTTGGGGTTACTTTCCACCCCAACCCCGGTGGACTAAATGGCAGGGGAGACACCCCTGCCATCACCATGACCCGGTTCGGCCTCCATGGCCGAACCCCTGTCTCGCCACCACAGCCAACCCGAAACCCACAACAAAAACCACTAAAACGCACCTCGATCGTGACGTTTCCTCCCTCTTCTCTCCTTCCCGGCTTCTCCTCCTCCTCTCGCGTTCCTTCTTCCCTCTCGGCCTCCCGATTTTGTGTGTGGGGTGTGTACGGGTGTGAGAGTAGGGTGTGTGTGTGTGAGGTGAGAGAAAAGGTGATGGAGTGTGTAGATAAGGATTGTTGACTTTTTATCTTGACACCACAATGTGACACGGCTGGGACACTCACCCGTTTTTCGAGCGTTTCGACGCCCGATTTCGCGTCCGAACCGCGATATACGCGTATCGTCGCGTCACTAGCCGCCTAATACCCATTCCATATTAGTTACTTGGCAAGTTTTTATATAATTTGTGTGTTTTAGTTTCCCCGACCTAATATTCGGTCCCGTCAACTACCGCACGCGCGTCGACACGCATATCGAGGCGAGTACGGTTCACACAATCTCGCACGTATTTTTTTTTATGCAACATACACACTTGCGATGTATTTCAATACATTTCACCGCAAATAAGCATCCAACACACAATCACTAGCATACCTAAGTCCCCGTGTGTCCTCGTAAATTGAAGAGAAATTTATAAAAGCCAACTGGGCCCACACGGCGTCCACGTAGATACGAGATTTGGCGTCCACGTAACCGTAAATTGAAGAGAAATTTATAAAATGGGCCGTTACAATAGCGAGTATGTTTCAAAATGTCTTAATTGTCAACAAGTTAAAGCTGGACATAGTCGACCAGCTAGATTGTTACAACCTTTACCATTACGAAAATGGAAATGGGATAATATAACAATGGACTTTGTCACTGCACTTTCAAAAAATTACAAAGGACAAGATACCATATGGGTAATATTTGATCGACTTATGAAAACAGCTAGATTCTTACCCATAAAATTTTCTGACACACCAGCTAGTCTAGCAGATTTATATGAAAGAGAAATCGTGCGACTCTATGGTATTCCTCTAACCATCGTCTCTGACCGAGACCCTAGATTTACATACAAAAATATGGAAATCCTTTCAAAAACATATGGGAACAAAACTTGCTATGAGCTCTGTTTATCATTCACAAATAGATAGACAAAATGAACGAACTATTCAAATTTTGGAAGATATGCTCCGAGCTTGTATAATCGATTTTCAAGATGGATGGAGCAAATATCTTCACTTAGTTGAGGTTGCGTATAATTATAGTTACCAAACAAGTATTAGAATGGCTCCATACGAATCATTATATGATAGACCATGTCGATCTCCAACATGTTGGTTAGATAAAGAAGATAACGTATTGTTAAGACCAGAAGTAATAGCCGAGAGCAATGAGAAAATTCAAATAATACAAAATCGACTAAAAACAGCTCAAAGTCATCAAAAGACTTACGCAGATTCAGGCCGAAAATAAACAAAATTTCAAGCTAATGAACTCATCCTTCTAAAAGTAAGTCCAATGAAAGGAATTCAACGTTTTGGAAAAAAAGGAAAGTTAGCTCCCCGTTTCATTGGTCCTTTCCACGTCGCTGAACGAATCAGAGAAATAACCTACAAAATTGATCTACCTCTAGCACTGGGTAAAATACATGACGTCTTTCATATGTCAATGTTGAGAAAATATAAGTCCGATTCCTCGCACATTATTCAATGGAAGGATCTATATATAGAATCAGACTCCTCCTATCAAGAACAACCAATTCGAATTATAGACGACAAGGTTCAACAATTACGTAATCACCAAATAGAATTGGTAAAAGCTCTTTGGCAACATCATTCAATAGAATAGGCAACTTGGGAATTAAAGTATGAAATGTAAAAGTCCTACCCACATTTATTCATCTAGGCATCTACATCGTCTCATGCATCTGGATATATTATTAAATAAAGTATATGTACAGGTACATACCAATGGGAAAGAAAAAATGACACAAAACTCTCTCCAGGCAATAAAGATTACTACATTGGAGGACCCAATAACACATCCCCTCAAAGCTCACAAAGCTCCTCACAACTAATATACATAAGTAGCGATGAGGGAAGTCATGGCAACAAAGAAGAAATTCCACCAACACATCACGACACTGATTTTGGAACATTGACCACTGCCCCACTGTATCTGGGAAATCAAGAACAAACACCATCATATAATCTTGCCACATGGCTAAATTATGGAACATACAACATAGTCGGGTCAGTCGATGACATCACCCCAAAATCCTCAGGATTAGGAAAACATGCCATCATATGACCTCGGCTCTTGGATCGATTATGGAGCCTACAACCCCAATAATTATGAAATAGATCAACAGTCTGATGAAAGCATATTTTTCATAGGAGGTTCAGAAGAAGAATACACTAACATCTTCTACCCGTACGAGGATTCAATGACGAAACTATTTTCCCCAATACCCGAACCATAAGTCTTGCAGGAAGATATAGTAAACTTTGAAGAATATATCGTAGATAGTCCTCTTACTACTGATGAGATAATCTTTACATGTTACAAAGCAGATGATGAGGCTCGTGAAGGAAGTACATCAAGTAATGGAGACTCTAGTACTGGTAGCAACTAGGCAACTGTTACAGATACCTTTACTTAATTAAATTTCGAGGACAAAATTTTATTTTACAGGGGGAAAATGTGACTCCCTTAAATAACCTCGAAGAAAATAATAATAATAATAATAAATAAATAAAGATAAAACCCTACTAACCAATAAAAAATGGAAAAAAAGTGTTTATGACACTATAGCGACCCGTAACGTCTTAACTTCTTCGATAAAAAGAGAATAGAATGTTCGTCAATCCTTATCTAAGAATTTATGAGTGAAAACGATGTTTCAATCTTTAAGAAATAAGTAAGAAGCTTCCTTGTCATTATAATAGACAACGACTCTTCAACATAAACGAATTCGTTATAACTAAACGAATCATTCATCTTTATCTCGATTATTATGATCAATAATGATATTTAACAAATTTATTATTATTTTATCCTGTCATTATGATAGAAAACGACTTTAAGATTATTTTAATAATTCTTAGTACTATAAATAGAACGATCGATTCAACATTAATGCAACTTTACAATCTTTGTTTCTTTCATTATTAAGTGGAGATGGAACCCTCGCATAATTCTTATTTAGAAATCTGCTAAGGTGATTTTTATTGCATGTTGTTAATTCTTTATATATGTCTTAACACTGACACTCTTATTACCTTGTTATTGTTCTAACTATCCAAATGTGAGATTCAAGCTGACGGGCTACGATTGTCCACCGGTGTGGTTGTTGTGGTCCACCAAAATTGGCTATGTGTTGACGGACACTTTATATATTAATGACCATGGCGTGGTTTTGGCCTTAAGGCAAAATTATGAAGTCCACCGGTGTGTTTACTAATTAATATTGTTTGCAATTGTTTATATATGTTGTTGTTATTGTTTTACTATATATTTTGCATTAACAGGGTGTAGTTAGAAAATTACTGGGCGGCTGGCTCATTAAATCTAACAATTTTAGGTACCAACCAAGCAAGTAAGGAAGAATGAATCCTGACCAGGTCAGCAGTTGAGCGTGTAAAATAAATAATGTATAGTGTTTTATGTAAAATACCAATAATGAAGTAGAGACCGTGGCTTGTTATGTAATATTAAAGTGTAAACTCATTATAAAAAATAAATAAATGAGTTTTATAGTGTATATCTCAATATTCAGTTATACTCGGTACTGGCCCTGTGGGCAGTCTATCCTGACCTTGTGCGTATCTCGAGGTCGAGGTGTGACACTAATCCTTATCTATTAGAGATTAATATGGTTTAAATTTAAATTTGTGATGATGTTACTTCTTTAATTTTGGGAAAATGGATATATATGGTATGAAACATTTTGGTTGAGATCGATGTCTACAATGTTGTTGAGTTGGTGTGGAATCGAAATGATATGTGATTTATTTGTAGGAAACTAAACCGACTTTTGAGTACCCAATTAGTGAATTCAACATTTTTTTTGGAGGTTTGTTGATGTTCTTGAGTAACTAGATTTCATTATAGAACTCTTTGACTTAAATGATGTTAGTGATGGGTACTTAACCTTGCTTGGACCATTATAAATGTATTTGGGTCAACTCTGATCTTTATTCTAGGTTTAATGAAGTTTTGGGACGAATTTGGGAGGTAGAGCCGAGACAAAATTCGGTTCGATGCATTTTCGACTACCTGCAATTTGAGCTTGCTCAAGTAGGTTTTGAGCAAGCTCGGTAATAGCAAGTCAGTTGTAAGTTTTAAGCTTGCTCAAGTAGGTCTTTGAGCAAGCTCAATAATAGCAAGTCAGTTATAAGTTTTAAGCTTGCTCAAGTAGGTCTTTGAGCAAGCTCAGTAATATCAAGTCAGTCATAAGTTTTAAACTTGCTCAAAACTAGTTTTGAGTTTGCTCAATAGTATTAAGCATGCTCTAAATTCTTAAATTTACTCAATCAGTTTAAGACTATTTCAATTAAGTTTCGAGTTTGCTCAAAACCCAACTGATATCTAATTAGAGCATATCTAACACAATTAGTAAACCAAACTTAATAATCTCTGACATGTTTAAACTATTTCAAAATGATATTAGGGACGTAGCTAACTAGTGTTGAGTATCAGTGATTGGTTTGGAGGCGTGTGGGAACCGCGAGAGTGTGTTTTCGCGTAGCTTAGAGATAAGTAAACCAGTTAAAAAATGCACAGTATTTCATTTTAAGCTATTGAATATTGTTGTTCATTGCTTTGATATCTATCCTTGGAATTCCATTCTGATTGAGTTGTCCGAGGGCAAGTGAGTCAACGGTGATCCTTGGAAGGAGTGGCTGGCTGAGGTAACATACACGAGTCATGACCTCGAGATGCATTGCACTTTATACTGGTTCTTGATGGGGTGTGAGTTATTAGTGACCAGGAAGTCTCACTATCTCGTGGGTTTAGGGCTTGTGAGTGTACCAAGTCCTAGAACCCGAGTCTTGATGGTTTGCCAAGACTCAACGACCTGTTGGTCGGGACTACTTGCGCCCCTCTATTTGCATCCCTGAACACTCATGTATCGATTGCTTATAATTTATTTACAGTTTTTATTCATTCATGCGTCCTTATACATTTCTTTCTATCTGCATGAATATAGACTGATTTATTTATTTTGAAATGATGTTTAGTATCCTACTGGCGTTACTTACCTGGGCTCGTCATTCTTGTGTTTGACTGAGTGCAGATCCACAATCGAGTAAGGAAAATGGGTCATTTCTGGGAGATCTACTGTGAGGACTTTGGAGCGGCCTTCCCTCTTGTACTTTTGTAGGTTTTGTATTACTTATGCATATTGTTTTTATCACATGGGGTATATAGGTTTGTGAGGTGTTTTGGAACATGTATATGATATTACTTCTCTCTCCTCTATTTATTATACATGTTGACTATGTTATGCGTGGTTTTCACACTCTAGGATGTCCTGACTGATTGGTTTATAGTTGCTTAGATTTGTTTAAGTTGAAATAGACTTCGCGTAACCTTTGATAACTTACAAATTTGAATAACTCACATAAATGCTAAATTTTGCTGCCTTGTAATGAAAAATGGTTAGGAAGGCTGACTATGCTTACGTTGACGTCGCGAGGATTGACTCGGGGTCCACGTAAGTCTAGGCCGAGCAGGGCCTAGTTTGGGTTGTGGAACCGGGGCCGTCACATGATTGTTCAGCAGATTCACCAACATCTCTCCACTATGGTGCTCACTAGCTTGTGCGACAATTGCGATGGGGAGTTCGCCATTGGTGAGCTTTTCCAAGCATTTTGTGTGTTTGCTCTATTTTGCTCTACTTCGCTAATTTGGCCACTGCTAAAATCAAGATTTTCTCGACATGTCACACGAACCACGCGACGGCCCCCAAATCCCGAGGACGCCACGTGGAGTGGCGTGGCCCCATGGTCCTCTGTCATATCATTGACCCACTGGGTCCCACGCGCCACTAACGTCTTTTGCTACATCATGCCTACTCAATATGTGTGAACTCATTTCGTTAATCGGTTTAGTTAGACAGTTGAATCACTTTTAGCATTAAAACAAGCGGAAGTCTTAAATTTAAAGCGGGTAAAACAATTAAATTTATCATCATATAAGACATCATTTGTAAAAGAAACACCTATTGTGGAAAACCTGGGAAAGTACTACGTATATAGGCGACAATACTAAGCAAGTAATATATACAAGTACGGTGTCTATCCAGTCTCCCATTACCCAAAAGTAAAGCAAAATATCAAAATCGCACGTATTAGTGGGTCCTCGGCATCATGGCAATCGAGATGAAGTCACCCAAAATCCCCTTGCCCCTACTAGCACCGGGATCCGCACTCGACCATCACAAAAAGCCGGATAGAGAGTACGATTAGTAAGATTCCAAACGAAGTACACCGAGCATTTATAAAAAAATAAATAGATACCAATAAACATGTCAAATAATCATGCGGAAACTAAACAGACAAGCGTGCGAAGATCATCACATGAATAAATAACACGAGAAAAACAAAGTGTGTACTCGTCCGGTCGACTAAAGCGTACTTCGGACCCCAGATCCTTTCGGTGGGTGCCCCCACTTCCTTTCACCTGGTTCCTCGCAGTGCTTGCCGACACGTGCACCCTTAATGCAACTCGGGTTGCAATTCACCGGTGCACGATCACACATGCTACGATCAAGTGCGCCATAAGTACACTACGAATATCAGGTGGGAGTAACTCCCAAATGTATCACGGAATAGAGTACAATAACAAGGAATAGGAAATCAACGATGGAAAACTAAACCATCGGTGACTTTCAAATGGATTCTTACGTACCTAAAAAATGCACTCAGAAGTTCTACTCACGTCTCGAGATACGCGTCAGACTCCCGATTGTGGTCTCTTAAATTCCTGGTGTCCAATTAAACCATTTTAACTAGTTTAGAGTCAAGTTAAGTGAATTTATAATGTGTGACCAAAAATATGGAAATTTTATTCCAAAAAGTTTGATTTGACACACTTTTCGAGATATATCGGGGTGTCAAAGCCCGAAAATTCTCGAATACTATTTTTCTATCTTTTTTTTCTAAACAAATCACCAACAACAATAACAACTTCAACAAAAACATCATCAACAACAACCAACACCATTTATATCAAATTTTCTCCAACATTTAACCAACAATCAACCACCACCATTAAAACTCATCTAAGCTTCATTTTAATGGAAATTTGAAAGAATTTAAAGATGTTTACCTTAATTACTTGTTTGTTTGATCAACTCTCTTTAAAACTCCAAGAGACTCTCGAAATCTCCCACCTTCAATCAACCAACCCCTCTAAGAATTTGTTTTGCTCTTCACCTAGTTACACACTTTTTGTATGTTGAAGATGGGTGGAGAGGAAGAAAACGTGGTGTGAGGTGAGGAATGAGTGATGATCCTCATTTTGAGGGTATTAGGTGTGTATGTGACATGTTCCCACTTGCTCCTCATTAGATACCAAATTTTAGTCTTGTTCAATTACCTTTGGTTACCGGTGTCCCGCACTTTCGACGCATAACGAGACGCGCCATAGTCGCCAATTTCGATCAATTGACATGGACTGTGTTTATCATTGATATTTGTCACATTTAATTAATTTGATTATCCAATTTATTTTCCCGACCTAGTGTACCCATATTGACACGTTTCTCGAAGCGAACACTCGTTACACTATCTCGCTCGATTCAATGATATAAATACACACATGCGATGCTAGGTAAATAACTTGATATACAACATCGCAAATAGGCAAACAATCACGCCAAATCACTATTTACCTAGTGGGCATGCCCCGACCTATCGCGCATCCACGCGGATCTGAAATTTGTCGTCAAGTCGAAAATAATCAATAATAACGGCGTAATTAAAACTTGAGCCGTTACTGGACCCCACCTAAAATGAGTATGCGCAAAATAGTTTCTCGTGCTTTACAAGCGTAGTGTGTATCTCGAAGCACGCACGACGGTTCCCATAGATGTGGGCCCACCATATCACAGTGGTGTCATTTGACGTGTGATTTTAATATTTCTCCCATTTAAATATCAACACTTAGGTCTAAGTTCAAGTCTCAACAACAACAACAACAACATAACATCGGTCTCAAATTAATTGTAGTCGACTACATGGATCAAACTCTTTCATTGTGCTCGATAAGTGCACTTTTTCTTCACACTCAGGCGGCGATGTGAAACATACCCTTGCTCATTTCTCACTACGCTCGGGCTCCAAATGTAGCACGTCGCTAGGTGGGAACGCCCCAATGTTTATATGTGTTTGATCCATTTCATGAACAAAAGTTTTACGCTGGCTGTCAACCAACACAACCCTCTTCAATTTTCCAAGAATGGAAAATGTGCTTGGCGTCTCCCTCCCCCATTTTTTCGGGTGTGAGAAATGAGTTTGTGACCTCCCTTACCCATTTTTCAGTATGAAAAACGGCGTCATAATCCTCATCCTTTATCCGGACTTGGGACTAGATATGTAGCACACGTAGTGTTCCGCATAAGTGAAATTTCCTAATTTAAGTCTAGTGAATAAAAAAAAATTGAGTTAATATGGCAACTTGTGTAAGGCTGACAGTGCATGAGCATGGATTGAACAAAAAAGAAATACATAAGGAAGAGTTGCAATGGGTTATAATAAAATGTTAGACGACTTTCTCGTCATGTACATACTTTATTTTTTACTATTGTAAAATAAAATCTCATTCCTATCAAAAAAAAAAAATGTTAGACGACCTGATTCTTTCCTAATACTGCTTGGTCTATCTCAAGTTAATAAGATGATTGCCTCCCATTGCATTCCTCGTGGCCATACCATTTCCTTACAACATTTGGGTTAATGGCATGGGAGCTCCCTTCACCCCTCCCAACCTTGTGAAATTAGTAAGGCCTTAATCGATAAGGTCCGAGGCTGTTTCAAGATACAAAAAACTTAATATGACATCTAAAGTCTAAACAGTAAACACGCCTTAAATTTTGTTATGTTTCTCGATATATGTACAAGGGGAATTGTTTCCACTAGGAAGAGCCAACTAAATATTTTACTGTAGGTATTCCGGCGATCCTAACCCACGCAATCTCGAGCTCGCTCTTACCCATTGTTCCTGTTATAAACATCAATTGTGCATCACAATATGAAAATTAATGGACGCCAATAAGTATGTGTTGGTGTTGAGTGCGAGTGATGGGATACAAAGCATTTTCCTTTATTGTATATTTTGGCTTGTTTGGTTGATTTGTGCAACTTTGATATTGATGCGTTTGGCAGAGCATTATACTTTTTTCGTAAACTGTATATTAAACCATCATTCCCTTCGTGCAATGTTTAAGACATATTAAATATTTATGTATGTCTCATATTAGATATTTACGTATGTCTCGTTGAAGTTGTGAGTTATAGTTTTAGTGAGCAACTTAGCTCACTCATCTCTAGAAGTATTAGACTTTCACACAAGGTTGGTCCTGACATTTTGGAGGTGTTGGGCGAAATCTTAAAAATAGGGCATTTAATAAAATCACTTTATTTTTCACCTTAGATCGACTATTATATATATAATTATTTTAAGACCTATTTCGTCTTCTATTAAAACGACATATCTTTGACCTCAAGTTTAAGTTACAACAAGAGGGCTTCTAGAGGAAAAAAATGAAAATAAGAGGTTTTTTTTTTCTATTTTACAAGTGTGCCTTTTAGGTATTTTTTTTCTAAGAATATATACTCATGTTAATTAAAGTATGGGTAAAGGGGGCCTTCTTTTGGGTGTTGGCCTAGAGATGATCGCCCTTTTTGCCCCACCCCCGGCAGACCTTGCTGTCACATGTATATGGATGAATATTTGGCAAAATTCATCAACTATGTCAATTCTTTTAGTTTTTTTTTTTTTTTTAGGACCGATAAAAATGCGGATGTGAACAAAAAATTTATTCAATACGAAACGAGTTTAAATGAAAAAAAAAGGTTCTTAACAAAAAAAGGCAAGTCATGATTGGAATGATGAACTAAGGGAAAAAGAGACGTACTAAAGGCACCCCAATTGTGTATGAGTGAACCAAATTCTTTTATCAGTTGTCTTCCACCGAGACATCTTCAAAATCTCGGTGGGACCGTGGGAGCTGAATGAAGCGAGTCGAGACCTTTAAAAAGATCTCGGTGGGAGTTTAGATGTCTCGGTCATGTATGTCTAAAGCCCACATGTCAATGAAACAAGAATATGCTTGAATAATGAGGTATATTTAACAAAAAGTAAGGTACACTCAGTAAGGATATTTCAGAGATTCTAGAAAGAAAAATAGGGGTTCATCGAACAATCAAAATTCAAAAATAAGGATATGATAAGTGACTGGGGTAAACTCAGAAAAAATTAGTGTCCGTTCAACCGCTCTCAAAAGTAATGTCTTATTAGTCGAGCCCACCATTAATTAAGTATTGACGGTAGTGGCTCATCTATCGAAAAATTGGAAAATACTTTTGTAATTCACTTTGGGCACTCGATGGGCTCAAGTGGATGTCCTCTACGGCTAGTCACCCCACTCAGTGCCCTTTTGGCAAGGAGTGATTGCAAATTATAAATGAGTGGTAAAGACTGAGTCAAATGAGCTTTTTGTGACAATTTAACGAACAACTTGGTAAGTAGAAGCATTGATCTTCTTCTTCTTCGCTCGCTCGCTCGCTCTCTCTCTCGCTCGCTTCGTAAGAGTACAGGTTCATTTCTCTTCCTTCGTTGTTCTTCACTTCACTTCATCGATTGTTGATTAAGCTTGACGAGTCTTCTCCGTCAATGCTCGAATGAACTGCTTAACAATCAGTTTTTTCATGCCTGATTTGTTCATCAACTTGTTTGGGGGATTTTGTTTTTTAGGGTTCTTGTGTGGTTGACATTTGTGACGATTGAATGGATTTCTCTGTGGTTCTTGAAATGCAGTGGTGGATTGTCTTGTACGGTTGATCGATTTGTTAGGTATGAGTAGAAATTTGTTTCATTTTAGGGTTTATGGTTGTAGGGTACTTGTATTGACTATTAGCATTACTGATGATTGAATGGATTGTCTTGTACTGTTGATCGATTTGTTAGGTATGAGTAGAAATTTGGTTCATTTTAGGGTTTATGGTTGTAGGGTACTTGTATTGACTATTGGCATTACTGATGATTGAATGGATTTCTATGTGGTTTTTGAACTACAGTGGTAGACAGTCTTGTACTTTTTTTTTTTTGATAGCCGAGTATATCTGAGCCACCGTTGCTGACACCGGCGGACTCGTGAACTTGACTAATTACTATTTTAATTTCAATACATAGAGAAGGCTTAGGGAAGTCCTGTTCTCTATTGTTGTTCCTTGTGTGCTACCATGTCGGCGTGTCCTTTAGTCTGTGTCTTATCTAAAGAATGATAATTTCCTTAGTTGTTGTTTAATCGTTTATCTTAGTCGCAAGCCCATTAGCTTATGAATTTCAGAACTATGAAACTACTAAATAAGTTTCCATTTGTTGTATATTTTATGCTATAAGTTCACCTAATTTCAGATTTAAAGTCACGTCTCAGTTTTTCTCTTTTTTTTGATATTCGTGGGTATTCAGGCGAGCCTGAATATTCCATTAGAGTGTTATGTTTTAGCTATTCGATACCTTTGTAGTTCCCAAAGAAGCTACAATGGTTTTGGGCAAAAAAAAAAAAAAAAAAAAAAAAAAAAAAACTTAATTATGTAAGAGTCAATTCACAATGCAAGTATTCCCATTGATAAAAATATTAAAGACAATTGTGCTGTCCAGGACTAGTACCATTTGAATGGCTAGAACTTAGAAGCGCTTATTTGTTTATTTATTTATTTAACTTTTAATTGTTGTAGTTGGTGAAATTTGCTGAACTTTTGCCTCTTCAGCAATCAAAGGCTATCCCACCTGCCAATTCAGAGCCTCATGAATACATATTGGTTTGATATGTAGATTAAAATTTATTACACCTTTATCAAACGTGCCCAGTAAAGTGATGTGAAAGTTGTGGGTGGGGCGGATGGACTTTGCTTGTGTAATACAGAGATTCTATCCTTCATGCTCTTAGGTTTCTTTAGGGGAAATGCACGAGGATTTAGAGAGTTTTTTTTCCCTAGTTTTATAATGATATTTTCTACAGCTTGTGGCAACTGGCAAGGTGCAGTGAAACAGAATTCACATCCTAAGCATATCTTAAGGATGTTCAGATGGATGCAACACTGCAACTGAATGCCGAGGCTTATAAGGTCTTCCCAATTAATAATTTAGAAAATTAGAAGTATGGTGCGCACATCAGTTGCATTACTCTATTTTTATCACAGAGAAACGAACATCTATTTTAGAACTGAATTGAATAAAGCTCCACGTATCAACTACTCTTCTGTAACTATTTTTACTGTCACGTAGCAGTTACGATATAACGCCCCTCAAGCTGGACAGAGTCTAGAGAATGGTTAGCTCGGTGCATAGTGATAATAACTTTGAATAGATAATGCTTTACGAGCGCATTAGCAAGCTGATCCTCATATTGAGTAGAATGATTTGCCAATTCTGTGTTGAGCCATGTTCCAATAGAAATGTAAATCAGTCTCAATGTGTTTTGCCTTCGCATGATAAAAAAGAGTGGAAGCTAGATGCTTGACACTCACGACCTCACACCATTATGTAGGAATAATGGAGATCAGAATATACAATTTTCTTAACATTGACTAGGACCTTAACCTTGGCAACTTATCAGTATCCTTGTTGAATATTCATGCTCAGATTCACCACTGCTATGAGACACCAAACATGCTTCTTAGTTTCAAGACTGTCTCACATCAGCATTTGTGCTTCATTCTGGATCTCAGATGACTTTATCAGATTCAGAGGCTTAGTTAAATTTAAGATATTTGTTGTCTACATTACTAGTCATTGCAGTCTTTTTTTGTGAGGAATGGACTTCGCTGCTGCGTCTATGGAAGAATGAAAGCAAGAAAGACTTGTGCAACATGAAACGTTAATGTGATTAATAGCACTATTGTTCAAACAAAATATGTTTTGAACTTAAACAACTTTCAGTGCTACCACTAGATACTTAGATAGTAAAGTGAAAGAAGAATGAATTGCCAACTTATCCATTCTAAAGATGTACATGTCTATGTTTTATGTGATCAAAGCTGTTCTACATGGTTATTGCTCAGTGAGAGTGGTACAATATTGTGCAAAAAGATTGCAAAGATTATTTCTTGCATTCTTGGTGATTGCTTCAATTCTATCACGTTTGGCAGCTATTGTCTTGGATATTTCAGTGCTATATTACATTATGAGTAGGCTTATCAAAAAATCAATAACAATTAATTAATTCTTATTCCCATGCTGTCTGTCATTCCGTCTTTAGTCTTCCATGAGTCTATTTTAGTCATCTTTGTTAGCTGTCGACCTGGCTGCTTTCTTATGCTCTATTACACGGTTCCAGTTGAAGCTACAAAATCTTAAAAACCAACTAGATAATATTTAAATTAATCTTTTGCAGGCCTACTCATAATTTAATTTGGCATGAAGATATTCAAGAAATTACATGTTATCGGATGTGGTGGAATTGAAGCAATCATGAAGCCAACAAGAGGTGACCCCTTGTCATATTTTTACTCCAACCATATCTTAGTTCCTTTTACTAGATACCAAGCAACAAACACACAAATTCATACTTCATTAGTATGAATAAGTTGGCAGTTTATATATGTTTCATTTGACGTCTGCTCATGATTTCTTTTCTCTCGATTACTGTGATAGTAATCACATCCCTTCTGCATGTTGTTTAGGTCTTTCTTTCCTCCATTCTTCCTCTACTGTTTCAGTTGAGGTTCATTCCCTTGAACATGAAGTAGTGATTGCAGTGGGTAGCAATGTGGGCGATAGAATTTTCAACTTTAATGAAGCCTTAAAATTAATGAAGTCGTCTGGTATCCGCATTATGAGGCATGGGTGCTTGTACGAAACAAAGCCTGCGTACGTGCTTGATCAGCCTCTTTTTCTTAACACAGCAGTTAGAGGTTTCACGAAACTTGCTCCTCATGATTTACTCGCGGTTCTTAAGAAAATTGAGAAGGATATGGGTCGAACTGGTGGAATTCGTTATGGTCCAAGACCGATTGACCTAGATATATTATTTTATGGTAAGTTCAATGTACAGTCCGAGACTTTGATTGTTCCACATGAAAGAATTTGGGAGAGACCTTTTGTATTGGCCCCTCTGATAGATTTATTAGGATCAGCTGTTGATAACGACACTGTTGCCAGTTGGCATTCTTATTCTAGAAAAACTGGTGGACTTTTTGAAGCATGGGAAAAACTTGGCGGTGAATCTCTCATTGGAAGGCACGAGCTAAGGCGAGTTTTACCAGTTGGAAAGCAGTTACTGGATTGGTCGGAAAGGACACGTGTCATGGGCATCCTCAACTTAACCCCAGATAGTTTTAGTGATGGGGGCAAATATCAATCAGTGGAAGCTGCAGTTTCTCAAGTTCGGTTGATGATTTCTGAGGGAGCAGACATCATTGATATTGGTGCACAATCAACACGCCCATTTGCCACCATGATATCGGCCGACGAAGAATTGGATAGGGTATTACCTGTTGTAGAAGCTCTTCTTGAGTTACCTGAGATGGAAGGCAAATTCTTATCAGTTGATACATTTCACTCAAAGGTAGCACAAGAGGCAGTTAGTAAGGGAGTTCATCTTGTTAATGATGTGTCTAGCGGGCAGTTAGACCCAAATATGTTTAGTGTGGTGGCAAGTCTGGGGTTCCTTATGTCATGATGCACATGAGGGGAGATCCGTCAACAATGCAAAATGATGAGAATCTACATTATGAAAATGTGTGTAAGCAGGTTGCTTCTGAGTTGTATCTGCACATAAGAGATGCTGAATCGTCTGGAATACCTGCTTGGAGACTTATTATCGATCCTGGAATTGGGTTTTCCAAGAAAACCAAACACAACTTGGAGATTCTCTCGGGTTTAGAAACAATTCGAGAAGAATTCTCAGTGAAGAGCTTGGCTGCTTCTCACGTACCCATCTTGGTTGGACCTTCCAGAAAGAGATTTCTTGGTGACATATGCAATCGCCCAAACGCCATTGATAGGGACCCTGCAACTGTTTCTGCAGTCACTTCTGGAATACTGAATGGTGCAAATCTTGTTAGAGTACACAATGTTAGGGATAACTTGGATGCTGCAAGACTATGTGATGCGTTGCTAAAATATAGGCAATCTTATTTGTGATAAGGAGAATGTTAGGGTCCTCAAGTCATTACGAATGCTGTGATTAGGTGCTGAATTAATGTTAATTGAAGTTGAACCCATCAGTGAAGACAGAATGAATTTCAAAAATGGTTTGGGGTTTTCTCTTCATTTTTTATTATTTTATATAGGTAGAAATATAAAACTTGCTCAATAAAAAGTTGGAAATGTGAAAGAAGGGAATGCAACTAAATCACGGGAAACTTTGCTATATTAACTTTCTTGAATGAAGTGCTTATAAATTGTTTTTTGACTTGATATGAAATTCTATCATCTATGGAACCTTGTGTTCTTTTTTTTTTTTTTTTTAATTGTGGAAATAAGGTTAGCTCATTTTCTTAGATGATTCTAATTTTTTATAGTAAGTATTTCTATCAACATTAAGGAAGTGATTAAGAACTTCAGTTTTTGTTAGGGAGCATAAAATTCAATTAAAGATGTCTGATAACTCTACTTGAGCTGTAAATTTGGCTTTTCACTTATAGATGCTACTTAAATTTGTGTTTTGCATCTAATTCCTTTTTGATTGAGACATGCATGAATTTCAAACAAATTTTGTGTAGGAGCTGAAATTATGTCTACCTTTTATAAGAGTCAATTCATTTAAAGATGAGTTCTGAATTTTTTGTCCATGCTTCATGCATCTTTTAGAAAAGTAATTGTGCTTAATCGATCTTCTATAGATTTTGGCAACAGGTTTATCAAAAAGCCAAGCAGATAAAAAGTGAAATAGAAAAACTCAAGCAGGATGGGATAGTCTCGCTTTGTTAGAATCTTAAATAAAACCCTTCTTGTGTATGTCCAGGTGTCCAATTGTTGTGTGGTTCTTAGGGCCATATGTATCGATATTCTACTGGTATGGAAATTCTATATGAGGTTCATGTGCCTTTGGTTGGAGCCTAATTATGTTCATTTTCTTTTCTAAACTGAACAATTGTAAATCTTGTCGGGAGGATGCTGTGATGCCTCGTAGATTCAATTGCACTAGGTTACTGGAACTGGAATATTGCTGCATGTTATGTTAGATTTATTGGTTGTTTTGTGAGATTGAGGTGTTGTTGTTGTTGTTGTTCTCATGAAAAGAAAAGCCAAGTAATAGAGATTTATCTGACTAGGGACAAAATGGAAACCATTTAAGGAAGATCTAATTGCGGCTGATCATTTGGTTAATATTGACATAAAAAAGTGGTCTTTTCATGTCTTTTTTTTCCATATATATAGTAATCCCGTACTGTTGAGGACAATCGTCAGAATGATTTGGTAGTTATGTACAATCTCCTAGTGAACTAAATATACTCATGACATGAAGGTGGCAATGAAATTACACTCCATGCAAGAAAGGACAAACCAATTGTCCTTATGTCAAATTCAAAACCTTGATGTGGATAGTTTTGATGCCGTCCATTGCTAGTTATAAAATTAGTTGGTGGAAGGGAGGTTTTAGTAATGCATAGTCGAATGAGATTGAATCAAGTATTTGCTTAAGGGATAGGAATGTGGTTTCTCTTTATCTTTCTTCTATTCTTCTTGATTTTGTAAACCGTAAAATCTTATTACTAACACAAAAAGCTGTTTCTGACCAAAAAAAGTATTTGCGGCATGGTTTGGTTTGAAGAGTGAATTTATATATCTATAGTTGTGGTTGTGGTAAATTACTTAATTTGTAACACCGCCCTAAGATTCATTGTCAATGCAAGAAATGAATTTTTTTATCTCTCTCTTTCTTACTCAAGATTGTTTCTTTACTTCATTTCGGTTACCTTGTAACAGGGTTGTCCAATGATGCGACACGGAAATTCTTATTTTTATTCTAAAAAACAAAAAATAAGTTCTTTTCAGAAACTATAGAACTGCTTTTAACACAAGATAACTCTTGACATATTGTTTTTGTCTAAAATATTGAAAGATTTTTTTTTCCAAGCGCGTGTGTTGACTGTCTCAACTCTCTATCCTTATGGTATAATTCTAAAGTTTATGTATAATCGACATCTCCAAATCTGAACCCAAGACAGTGATTGGTCTGTCAGGGGCGTTGTTTTCTTCTCCTTCATTGTCTTTTATGGAGATTGTATACTTTCCATGTTGTTTTGATACAAGTCCATGCCTTTCTTCCTTCTCATGCCTCATTGTCACTTTAGGTCACCACGAGCCAAGTCTCACAGTTTGGGATACCTCTCTGAATGCTTGATTTAAATGCTTATATGATGATGCACAAAAATTGATTATGGAGGCATTTCTTGAAAACATTTGTTCTGCTCATATGTTTATTCAAGAATTATTTTCTGGAGTAATGCTTTGATATTCTGAACATTGTTGATTATTGAATGGTTTTCTCGTGGTCCGTGACGTATGATGGTACGTTAACTTCTATTTACTAACTCATTTATAGAGAGGAGAAGAAACTTAGTTCATTGAAGGGTATTGAAGCCTCTGCAAAGATGTACATAATGATCCCTCCACAATTGCAAATTGAGACCCTTCTTTTCTCATTTGATTTGCTTTAGCTTGATATTTATTGGAAAGTAAGTAATAACCGTTATTACCCTCTTAAAGAGAGTATTCTTGCGTCGTTACTTTACTCATCCAACAAATGAAAATCTACAAACGAAGAAGCAGTAGTCGTATTTTGTATGAGAAAAATGTTTAGGATGAGTTGGAAACTACATAGTTAGGGAGGAATGAGTTGAAAATCTACCCTTCACCAGTACTTGTTGTTTTAGTGACATTTCCTGCTTCACTCTTTTCAGTCAACCCCGTTCACACAGGTTTGTGAGCTCAAAAGCAACTAAAAGTGTTGTTCTACTTGTCTATTTCATGCAACCAATTCACTTAATTCCAAATTAGAAGCCTTAGCTTGGTCATAATCTCTACAGGGAACGTGGCTTGAGTTAATATAGATATGCCTTTGAAGAGCCAGAATTCTACTTATTTAGGAGAAAATCTACAGAAGTGAAAGTTTGCCTTCAACTTTTTAAATTTTCAGAGTATGGAGGAATAATATGGGCTTCAATGGAAAAGAAAGTGCAGAAGATTTTTCCGATCCTGGCTTCTTTTATATTCTAAAGCCCTCTTTTGGACCATCATTCAGAACCCCTCCCACCATAAGAGAGAGAGAAAATGATTTTAGTTTATTGAAATAATTAAGACCGTGTAGCAATCCAATTAAACCCATAAGAAACCCACAAAATTGGAGTTACAGTTTATAGGATTTAAGCATAGAAACTCAAGATGCTTTATGTTGGGGTGTTTTTGTTGGGTTCTAATAGAAGTTTTTTTTTTTAATATTGTTTACAATGAACAATTTAGGACTGAGGCTATGGGTAACTGAATTTATTCCTCATTACTTGCAGAGGCATCTCAGGGTTCAAATTGAAATTTAATGAGCTGATATTATTTCAGAACATTGTGCCTCTACTTGTCTTTTTATTTTGTTCCGTTTATTCATCTATAATGAATAATTCCTTTTTATTTGTTGTTGAGTAATAGTGATGTTCTATGTTTAACTTGGTGTAAGGATGTCTTCACTTTGGAGGTGTGGTACGACGTCCTTGACAGGCACCAATGCTAAAACCATCACTTCACAGTCTGCACCTTTTGCCATTTTCTCTCAATCAGAAAAGAACTTCTTAACTGAAAATTCTCATCGGTTCCGCCTAGTTCAACCTTACTGTAAGATTTTCCTCCTCTTGTCCTTCTACCTCTCTAACTTCACATAGATATCTTTAAAATAGCCCCTCTCTATTCTTTGGAAAATCAGATAACCTCCGAATCAGCGCAAAGAATGATAGAGACTGGGTTATGGTAGCTCCAATTTTGCAGAATTATCGTGTCTCCTGCCCCCTTGATTCATTTTCAAAGGTAGCTTCATACTGCCTATATTCTGTTAATTGGAGAGGTATTGAAGAGAAATGCGATTTGACAAAGACTTGGCAAGATAGTGGTGAATCATAGGACTGTACTCGCTTATTCTGTTGAGCTCATTGAAAATGCAGATTCTTGGGCCCCGTATCAGCTACCAGTAAAGTAACTGAGTCGCTGTTTGGGTTGACATTAGTGTACATGTGATGGTTACAATTCTTTAGATCGTCACATGTTGTATGAATAGTTGTACTTGTTTTTCATGGTATTGATTTTTATTTTTTTTTAATTTCTCTTAAAGTTTAAAATTTATAAGGCTTGTTGATGCTTATGATTTTGAATGCTTGAATTATTTGCAGTCTGGGAGAGGTGTCACGGCAGGATTGAAGCAATCTAATTGTGAAATGTATGGAAGGAGTATGATAATGAAGGGGGGTGCCACATCTTTGGTGATATCGGCCCTGTTTGCATCTCTGTGTGTATCATCATCATCGTATGTATCAGCAAGTGCTGCTTCAACTCCAGAAGCTTTTGTTAAGAAAGCCATCTCTTCGCACAACATTGTCATCTTTTCCAAGTCATACTGCCCGTAATTCTTCTACCTTTATTTCTTTTTTCCTTGCATCTTCCTATCTCCTTTTATGCTGGTATTTCATTTTGTCGAAATGTTTGATTTTGAGAGTTGCATTCTTCCCAACCCTCTACTAATGTTTTGGCCCCCTAAAAATCATATTGCGATCGCTCTGTATACCTGCTTCAGTATTCTCAGATTGCTCTATTTTGCTTTGGCACTGATAGCAAAACCCTGAGTTGTTGATTACCTAGAGTAAGAACTTATCATTTTGTTTGGTGTAATATTTGATTAGTTCGGCACACCTGGTTAGATCAAAGCATCTGCTATTACTATTCTCATAGTTAAAATCATCATTTATGCTCTCCATAAATTGATTGTGGAATCTGTGGATCATCTTTTCCTGGATTGCAGTTACACCAAAGGCGTTTTGAGGGCCATAATAATGGACTTTAGCGAGTCAAACACGGTTGTTGAGGGGTAGGATGTGCGAATTTTAGGAAGAGGTGTTGGTATAACTATGAAAATTTTAAGGTTACATGAAACGCGTTGGTTTTTGCAGTTGCATCACTTGCATGGCACTTGCAATTAGAAGAAAGAAGAAAATATTTGAGTAAGAGTATTAACATGGAAATCGTGTGGGATATTTTAAGGCTTAGGGTAGCGATGTGGCTAGTCATGTAAGCATCTAGGTTTCTCTTTGTAGAGGAGTAGGAATTGGAGGGATTGTATGGCTTCTTTTTGGTGAACGAGGGTTCCAAGTTTGTTCATGTCTTTTTTGTTATCCGGGGCTTTTGTTATTGTAGAATTTTATTACTAATACAAAAGCAGTTTCCTCTTCAAAAGAAAAAAAAGTTGTTTGTGAATTAGGCTGAGTGATGATTAAAGTGAAAGTCGCTTCCTTTTTGGTCGATTGGTCTATATGTGTGTGCGGTGGTGGAGGATTACATAGTTGTCTTGGACGCTGAACGTGTTATAGCGATTGAAAAACTACTTCACAAAGAGAATGAGTTTTTTTGGGTTTGTGGTCTAAAAAATTCTTTAGATAGAGAATCATATGAGACAAACAATTACGGCTGGGAGCTTTGTGGATGTGGCCTTAATTGATGCATATACTGATTTTATTACTCATTTGTTCAATGAAAGAGAGGAATTGCAACTAGATGTCATCAACATGCATGCTTAGTGTTGTTTTTTATACGACTGGCACTGTACATGTTTATAAACTGTGGCTTTGCCTGCAGCCTCGAAAGATTGTCGTCAGTGGTTAGCCTCTTCTGATATGTAGGGCGGGGGAAACATAAATCTATTGTGATTGATGAAATGAATAGGGGTTGAAGATTATGCCGTCTGTAATTATGTAACGAAGACTGTTACCTGTGCTGGCTTTAGGGGTGGCTAATTTACTATCTGATAAGTATGGTCAGGAAGATTAATGTGAGCAGAGATAATTTGAAACGAAATAATCGCTGACAGTGTACAAAATGATTTGTCAGATTTGGTAATTGATAAGAGCAGAACCGGAATGTACGTCGCCATCAAAGTCAGAGGACTTCGATATATCGAGTTGTAGATTGCTCAAACTTCTAGTAAGCATTTGTGTTTTGGTTTGCTGCAGGTATTGTAAGAGGGCGAAAGCTGTCTTCAAAGAGTTGAACCAGGCACCTCATGTCATTGAATTGGATGAGCGAGGTATATCGATTGCTACTTAGACAACTACAATAATCGACAGTGTGTCGTCAACAATGTCGGCATTTTTCTCTTTGATGAATACAAAAGGATATGAGAATCAGTTTGAGTCTTTTCTTAAAAAAATTTCTTTTACAGATGATGGATGGGAAATTCAAGACGCCTTAAGTGAGATAGTCGGCAGGCGCACTGTGCCCCAGGTGTTCATCAAGGGCAAGCATATTGGTGGCTCCGACGGTAACTTAATTATCCTTTGCCATACTTCTTTTTGCGAGAACAAAATTATTTAATTAGAATTTACTCAGTATCTTCTTGATGATCATCTCAGATACCGTCGATGCATATGAAAGCGGCAAACTGTCCGAGCTTTTAGGTGTTGCAAAGGATGACCTCTGATGCAATGAAGGAATTAATGTCTCTCCAATTCATGAACTCTTTAATTATCTTTGTTCTTACCAGTCTTTATACAATGTTATGTTTCAAAAAGGAACTGCTGAACTGCTTATTAATTGATGGGAGAAAGGCAATTGCTGAAGATAAATTTAATTTTAATTTCTAATGGTTTACTTTTGCACTTCATTTTTGTTTGGCATAATAGGCAAACATTTTTGGATTTTTATAAAAAAATCATAAAGTTTGAATTTTGGCAAAAATATCATAACCTTTTGATTTCTCATAATGTCACTTCCTATTTTTGAGTGAATTACACTTAAAAATATAAAAATTAATATTATTTCATATAAACGCAATCGGTATTTAATCTAGTGATCATTCATCACTTTGATTGTGGTTTGATACATAATAATTACAAGCAAGGATATAATTTGCATGAAACTAAAAGGTTAGAATATTTTTGCAAAAATCAAAACATAAGGATATTTTCGTAAAAATTTTAAAATGTTAGGATATATTTGCTTATTACGCCTCTTTGTTTTTTTAGTCTCTATTCAACATGACTGTGACTATATGACTAAGGGCATTGATTTTTCATTCCCACAAAAAGAAAATAAGAAAAAATATCCAAAAGTAATTTGGATAACAACATCAATCTTTAATTGTTTTGTACTCTTAAGAGTGGCTTCTAAGTACTATTGAATGGTGAAAATTAGGGTTTTGCTTTCCCCTATTATATAGTTTCAAAAAAAAAAAAAACCTTTAATTCTAAAGCATGATTAATGTGTCTTGGCTTTGCTCAATGTGGTGCCTAATACTAGATAGTTGGTGTCCCAAACAAAAAAGAAGTTAAGAACGACGAGAGAGACTTGAGTGAATTTGGGGTGCTGATACAAGAATGCAAACTCGTATTGTTTAGGATTTGGGGTTGGAAGACCTCTTTTGTTCGTAGACAAGTGAATGAGGTTGAGCATGAATTGACGTGGCTTTCCCAAAAATATGCTAGTCTAGTTGTATAGAATCAACCTCCTAACGTGGTCCCAATGATTGTATCGAATGAGCTTATAGTTGAATGAAAATAAACACCCATTTTTTCGTCAAAAAAGAATCTAAATTTAACTTGCTAAACAGTCATAATAACACTTTAAAGTCGCACTTTATGATCAATTTGGGAACATGTAATGCTCTCGAAGCAGAACTTTGGGGAGCCCTCCCGGGGCTACGATTGGCTTGGAAAATGGGAATACAGAATGTTGTTCTCGAATTGGATATGGTATCAAGAAAGGCAAGGCTGAACATAATAGCTACTGGCAAATGTTGTCATCGATCCTTGGAATGATTAAACAACCTTGGCATGTCCAAGTTGTTTACACATACCATGAAGGGAATAAGGCAATGGACTGGTTGGTAAACCATACTTTTGATTTTGTAACGGGCACCGACCATGTCTTGGACCCCCCTGTTTGCTCACCATTCTCGTGACGACATTTTCCGGTGTTAAATTTCTTAGGAGCCGTGTTCGTAAGTTGTAAACCTAGGTAATTATACCCTTTTTTCAATCGAAAAAAAATCGCACTTTAAACTTACATGCTAAAGTCAAGAAATCTCGATACGAGATAAAAATGGAAAATGCAAAAGTAACCTACTTTGGGCATTGACCTAGTCGAATGTCGTGCATTTCGCCTCAAGATGCACACTCTCTCATATCGCGTATATTGCAAGGTATCCAACTGGGTCGATGCCCAAAGTGAGTTACTCTAGTAGTTCCCCATAAAAATATCTTATGCGTGTGACTTAAAGTGCGACTTTAAGAGACAACAACAATATTATTTGGGAGCGGCTAAACAGACCCTAGTTTTTTCTTAGAAGACCAATTTTTAAATTTTTACTTCGTCGTACCCCACTTTTTACTTAGTGTACCCCACTTTTTTTCTCAAAATTTTAAAAATACATTTGTTGTACCTCATTACCCTGACCTTCACCTCAACACCACCTCTTAAGAGATGTCAGACACACAGAGTCGACACCGAGGTGTCGGACTTACAGGGCTAACACCTTTAAAGAGGTCTCGGTTGGATTCATCCGCCACCCATCTGAAATCCAGCTATTTTTGCAGGTTTCTAAATAGGTGTCGGGTCGAATGTCCAACACCCATGGGTAGTAAGAACGAACAAAAAAATTTCAAAACTCTTTAAAAAATACATGAAAATGACCAAAAAATAGTGGGTTTTGCTTGGAATCACTTGATATATTCGATTCCATCGAAACTTTGCATCCAAAATGCAAGATTCAACCCCTAAGTCAAAGCTCTAAACTCAACAACAATCCCACAAACAATACTAACTCAAAAAAATAAAAAAATAAAAAAAACCCAAAAAAACTTCAAAATCGACACTAAAAAAGATGAGGAATGCACCCACGACGTCAAACCGACGTGATTTTACTCGGACTTCGTCGGATTCGTGTTGGTGGTGAGAATGCGATTTGAGAAAGGGATGGATGGGGTATGGGTGAGTGGGGCGGGATGAGGTATGGGTAAGTATGGTTGGGTAATTTTAAATGAAAAAACATCAAGTTTAAAAATCCAACAAATTAAACAACATTCCACAAGTTCCACAAGTTCCTCAATCCAAGAAAAACATCAAATTTTAAGTTCCATAACCCACAACTTCCTCAATCCAAGGAAAACATCAAGTTTCATAATCCACAACTTCCTCAATCCAACAATTTTATGAAGTTTCATAATCCCCTAGTCATTGCTTTGGCTTCTTCAAATTCTTTCTTTGGTATTCCTTGCCATGCATTCTCTTTGGGGGCCGAGCATCGACCGTTGCGGGTGGAGCATTAGTCGTGGTGGAATGTGTAGAAGTGCTATCATGCTGGGACTGCCTAGGGCCTGCTTGGGGAGGGGCGGATGTGTCGGTTGTGCCGGTTGCGGTGGTGGGACCGAAACTCCTCCCCGAAAGGAAATTGACGATGTCACTCGCCATTTTCCTCGCAGACTCTAACGTACACAACTCCGACGGCGAGTCCATCCATCTTAATGTCGCGTCCAACGCACGCCTATTACGCTGATGAAAAGAAAATTAAATCCGTTAATGTAATACATATCGGGTTTTCAAGAATTGGCAAGTACTTCTACATAATACTTATAACACATTCAATACTTCAAATAGCTCATTGTCAGCGATGGTTGTGGCAACCATGTCTTCATCAAAGTAGCTCGGGTTGGTGATCACTGGGTGAGACACTTTAAGGAACCAAGGTAGGTAGTCCGGTGTAGCCAAAAATTCGAACTCGCCTTGTGTCGAACTTCGGGGCCAACAAATGGTTGCGCCAACGTTCCCAATTGTCTTGTTGAAACCCATACTTGACCGAGTATTTGAGTGCAGATGGGCCTCGATGTGCTTCCAATGGGCGGTACGAAGGATCTGGTATAGATTGCACGTGGCCAAACTGTCTCAGAATCCTCTCCGGATGGTAGGGCTCCACCACATCCATGTACTTCAGTGTGCCACTGTAGAAGGCCATCGTGTGCACAACTCCATTATCCATGTAATTAACATATGGGTCCCAAGTGACCTAATCAAACACAGACAACCATTATTAGTAACCATACACTAGATGCAACATTTACCAACAAGATTGGCTAAATATCTCACCTCACTTAGGCGCAACTCTGTCCAACGTTCTCCTAATGGACCCGACCTTGTCAATATTCATCACGGTCTCGTGCTTTTGAATCCATCTGCAGACACGAGGTTGCACGTAGTCCATGTATTTTGCATTGGGTGTGGCGAGCCCAAGTTTGAAATGGTCGTACACCCATCCCTGCAAATACATACAACGTTAGTTAGTGGGAAAATGCAACAATTAATACTAATTATTCAGAAAACAATGTAAGTCGATTCAATAATAAACCTCAAGTAATGTGAGGTAGCCGGCAATCCGAGAAACTTGTACTCTGGTGGCAGACCACAAGTGTCGGTACAAGTAGGCTAATGCAGCTGCGCCCCATGCATACTTTCCCACGTCGTCCAAATCTTCTAGAAGCTTCAACAACGCGATAGATACCCGAGATCCACTCTTATCCGCAAACAGGGTGCAAGAAATTAGGTACAACAAGTACGCTCGGGCTGTGCATTCTACGGGAGGATAAGTTGTGTTCCTCGAACCAGCTTTGGGGCACCATCGACTCTTCAACCAACATTTTCGCACTATGAGCCCCTTGCTGATGTTCACTTCCTCCTCAGCATCTTCAATGCTAACCCTAAGTAGTTTGGACACCAGCTTAATCGCATCCGAGCGAGATTCCTCGGTGTACCTCGCAAGGTTCTCAACTGCCACCACTTTGCCCGTCACAGGAATCTTCAGGAGAATGCTCACATCATCCAAGGATATCGACGTTTCACCGAATGGTAAGTGAAATGTGTTCGTCTCCGGCTGCCACCGCTCCACAAAGGCAGATATAACCTCCTTGATAGCCTTGCGGTATGAGCGATCTATCGCGTATTCAACCCCAGAGCGCTGAATAATCCTCTGAAGGCCCTCGGTGTCAGGGTGGCACGACTGTAAGTCCCATTCTTGGATCTGAGCTCCGTGATTGATATATTCGAGTATCGGACGCTCGTGCAACAACAAAAAACATCTCATCAGCTTAGTGAAAACCCTAAGTTTTTAAGTACTTCATTCAATGAAACTTTATATACCTCATTGCTCCAAATCGCTAATGCGACATGATCTTTAAAGCTCTTCAACAAAGATCCGTCTAAAGGACCACCGGGGAAAGGAGCACACTTTTCCAAATGCCCTTGTGACTCTCCTTTATTATGGCCACCTCCACCACTAGTATTCCCACCCACATT
The DNA here is from genome assembly GCA_039657325.1 of Stephania cephalantha. NCBI lineage: Eukaryota > Viridiplantae > Streptophyta > Magnoliopsida > Ranunculales > Menispermaceae > Stephania > Stephania cephalantha. The sequence continues at coordinate 1,146,758 of CM077578.1, forward strand.
ATGATCAGTATTTGTGGTGTTCGCCTATTGTCCGATAAGTCACTACTACTAGACTCGATGCATGAGCCTCATCTTCGCCTCGGGCAACTACAAGATCTTTTCGTCGCATTGCGTGTCAATGTTGGAACCCTCATCGTGCAATTGTAAATTCTTTGCACGATTTCTAAAGCAATCTTACCCTTTCCCTTCACATCTACCTTCTCCTTCTCTTTCTCTTTCCGATAAGATGCGATCGGGGTCTCCGGCCGCCACGCCACGGTTAACCCTCGACATCTCAACACCAACCTCCTCCCTAGTCACCGGGGTTTTCGAACGAGCCATACCTGATAAGACTACAACATGTAAGCGCCTGGAGCAAAAACAAAAGTACAATTCAAAAAAAAGAACAAAATCTTTCATTTCTATAGTATCGGTCAAGCAGGTTTGAGAAAACAATGAGAATATCGGTGACGCATGACCGAGATAACAACATAAGTCTCGATAATGGACAACCGATAACTATACTACATTCTCGGTTGTACATCACCGACATGACATAAACTATACACTTCGAATTACTCTCGTGATGTGGTGACCGAGAGCAATCACAGCGTTACGCTACCTAAAACAATAACACAATTACAATTTCGGTGACGCGTGACCTAGATAACACAATTAGTCTCGGTCATTCGTTGCCGAGCCTGTATAAACTATTCTGGCCTGTCTGGCCGAGAACCACGAGTTCCCAAACACTTCCCCTCTGTCTCGGCCATGCTTGGTTGAGACTGTAAAAAATATTTCTGGCCTATGTGGCCGAGAACCACGAGAAAGCAATCAACGAACCGTTGAATGCACCGCTACACAAACATAACAAATATTCTACCAAATGCAACTTAATTAGACTATCAACGTACCTTCAAACGATCGATTTCTCGACTTGAGTGCGAGAGCGAAAACCGAGACCCGAGCCCTAATGTAGAGACTAAATCCAACAAATCACAGAGCCTCCAAACTCGAAATTCCACCTACGACAGAGGTGATATCAGAGAGGAACGAAGGCAAATCCGGGGTTCGTAGGTTGCTTGCAATGGATCGACCATAAAAAGTGGGTTCAAGAGCACGGTGGTAGGGTGGTGGGGTGCCTCTATTTCGAATGAGGAGTATTTTGGGGACTTCGGGCCTCAATTTTGGGTGCCCTTGGTAAATGACTTTGTGCCCTCAACAACAGGGAGCCTTCATGAATTGGTGGGGTGCCCATAGCGGCCCTCGTTTTCTTTTCTTTTTTTTATTAGAATCGTGTTAGATTTTCTGTTATGACTTTGTTGTTAAGTGAGGATTAGGTAAATTGCGTGCGAATTAAGGGAGTTTATGTTAGCTTTTAGACATTGTGGTAGACATTATCTCCATGCCACATCATCATTTTTAGTTAGAAAAAAAATGATAATGTTTTTAGTATATATGTGTGTCAACATGTGTCATGAGCTGAAAATCACCATCATGAATTGTAGTGATGTTGAATCAAAGTAATGTACGTTTGAGTCAAGTGATAGTGTGACATGTGTCATGTTTAGAGTCATTTGCGTTACGTAGTGGTATTCAATTTGATAAATTCATGAAATTCTTTAAATGATGGATTTTCATGGATTTCATGGAATTTGATGGATTTCGAAAGACTTGATCCAAATCTATCCAAATCTTATGGGAAGGGATAAGATTTGGTTGTGTGTATTTTTTGAATAGAAATCCACCAAAATTTATTAAAATCCACTCAAATCCTAATGTCTTTAAAAATTGAATACACCTAAACTTCTTACAAATCCATTAAAATCCATTAAAATCATAATTGAATATCCCTTAACTTTTTAAAAGTCCATTAAAATCCTTTGAAATCCAAATCGAATACACTTCGATTTCAAAATCCTCCAAACTCTTTTAAATTTTTTCAAATCATCTAATTGAATACACCCCCTCGCAGTGTTAGCGTAGTGGATAGGTAGTTACTTAACCGAGTTGACCAAGTATTGCAGTGTTTGCATGTTGGCCATAAATATGTGTGTGATGGGTGTAAACATTTATTAATCAACGAAGCAATGTAAATTATGTAATCCATCATAGCAGAATGTTTTTTTATATGTTAATCTCATTGGGCAAAACTAATGATTTGGTCATTGAATTGTGTGTTTTTTATGCTTTTGTCATTGAACTTTTATTATTACATATTTAATCCTTCCAACATGTAAAGTGTTAAATTTCACCAATGTGGGTAACAAAAGTGTCGTGTGACTAGTGAAGAATAGTAAAGTGGTTTATATTATTAAATCGAACGACTCACAAAAACCAATAAAAGTCGAAAAAAAAATTATTTTCCCCCAAAACATAAAAAATTCAAAGCTTAGGGGACTAAAAGCATAAAAAACTCAAAAGTTCAGATACCAAATGTACAATAACAAAAGTTTAAGAACCAAACGTACACTAATAAAAATTTAGAGAGAAAAACATAAAAGACTCAAAGTTGAAAAAAAAAAAATGTTTTGACATCTCATTATTGTCTTAGTTTTTTTTTATTTTATATATATTTATAACACAAATTGCTCGCTCATTGCAAGTGCTTTTCTATCCACACACATCAAAACGTGCAGTTTAGGCAGTCAATGATATTTCCAGCTTTTTCTAAAAAAACAAATATGATACTGACAGCTTAATTGTGATAGACTTGTATGATATTGGGTTTCATTGGTGTGTGTATCAATACGTACAGTTTAGGCAGTCAACGATATTGCCAGCTTAATAGTGATAGACTTGTATGACATTGGGTTTCATTGGCGTGTGGAGTTCATCAATCTAATGGCATCTCCAATTGGAATATGAATTTAGATCATGAATTAGTGTCACGATAAATATGAAAAAAAATGTCTATTTTATGTAGCATTAAATAGACATTCACCTTTTAAAATAATCTTTAATAATAATGTGGGTTTCATTGGTGTGTGCATCAATACGTACAGTTTAGGCAGTCAACGATATTGCCAGCTTAATTGTGATAGACTTGTATGATATTGGGTTTCATTGGCGTGTGGAGTTCTTCAATCTAAAGAATATCTCTAATGAAAACATATATTTAGACTATGAATTAGTGTCGAGTCATAGATGTGAAGAAGATGTCTATCTTATGTGACACTAGATAGATATTCACCTTTTAAAATGATCTTCAATGGTAATATGAATTTATACCATAGATTGATGAGTCGGTACTTTTATTTACAGTTTTCATAATATTAATAAAGGCTTGAAAAAAATAAAAACTTTAAAAGAATTAATAATGCTGACGTAACAATTTACCACAATTTCTAGAAGTAAATATTGTAGTAGACGCCCTCCGCTTTGATTCTATGTCACATAGAATGAACATTATGAATAAAGATTGATGTTGCATGCTGGAACAAATAAGCGACCCGCGTTCCGTCATGCAAGAAGACATTTTTTTTAAGACCAAATATTATTGATTGAAGACAGTTCAACATCATTTGTAACTAATACAAGACGTCAGTTTTGCAGTAACAGTCAAGAATTAAAGATGCTGTGAATCATCTATCATGATTTGCTGTGGAACATATTTTCCACTATAGACTATATAGTATATATAGTACATACATCAAAAACTCATTACAACTACAACAGCTGAAAGTCATAGGATTCTGAAATGACAAATAACCTCCAATACAGTTCCATCTTAAGATTAAGAATTAAGGAGAAAGACTCAGCCATAAACATTAACATTTTGGATCCTCAACCACCACATTAGTGCAGGTGGAATGTAAGAAAAATATTTTACAATAGAGCATTTTATACGCTCTGCGAGTAAGGGCGGCTTTTCGACTTTTAGGAACAAAATGGCATAGTTTTTGTTCCTCGCCCGCGAGTAAGAAGGACCATTCACTGGTTTAAAATAATATGGAACCTCTAAGTGGACTTTATAAGAAAAGATGTACATCATAACTCTAGCAACTACCTGTAGATGGTGAAATGCCAAAACTAGAACCTCAAGAGTCTCAGACTAGAAACCGCGAAAACCAGAAAATCGCAACTGTACAGAATTTGGCTTTCAGGTCAAGAAGTAGAAAGTCCAGCAGATGATTTCAGCTTCTCCACTACAGCCAAAAGAGTGGAATTTACTTCATGCATGCTTCTGCAAGTAATTGGAATCTTCTTTGTGTTTCATCTATTAGCAATGTTGGAGCTTCCTTCCTTCCACGCTCTTGATGAGAGAGCGCGGTATTATACAATATGAACTTCAACAACATTTCCTATAATTGAATGTCGAAGATGAAGATTCAATTAGTTCCGAATAAATAAAATCTTTCACATGCAATACGAAAACCGCAAGAGCTTCTTCATGGATAAGTAGTGCAAATATACGAAAAGAGATATAAAAGAGATGTTTCTGCTTTTCATCTTCTGATTAGCATATCGCCATAAAAAACCCGAATTAGCATTTTCCCAATATTCCAGTCCATACCTGTAACTCATCCCCTATATATAATATATAACAAGATTATTCATAAAATGGCAAAAGTTGAGATCTCAGGCCAGCCAAATCTCAAGGACTCTTAAGTGAGATGATATATGGATCAACAAACGCCAAGATCAAATCTTTACGCGGGCATCCCAGTAGATAGATGATAGTGGTAAGAGAAATTGATTATACCATTCTAGCTATTTAACCAAACACATACAGTGCTCCTCAATATAAAATTTCATACCTCGTGATGTGACTTTTGTGAATAGTCACGAAGAAGTGACTTGGCCAATTTATTTCTCAACAATGCCTTGTCGTCTGCATCATTGTAAAAAATGAAAGATGAAAGATGGTGCAAGGCCAACGTGAACGCCATGGATCCTTGATAAGCAGCTTTGTCAAGGGCCCCAGAGATCCATGACTTCACATATGCTCCTAAAATCTCTCCATTATCCTGTTAAACAGATACAAGTTTTTGCATTTTAATATTTGTCTTCATTATGAATTAACCAAGAAAAACCAACAATGAAATTAAACCCAGAAGCATGCATATCATAATGTTTACAACAAATACAAGTTCCGCAAGAAATACCATCATGACAAAGATTGAAAAAAGAGATGTGAATGGATTACAAAGTCGGTAAATATAAATCCCAACTAAAAAAAAACAGTTGCTCAAATCAATTTGTTTAGAAATGTCAAAAAAGGCTGACTAACTTGCAAATCTCTATGAAAACATCACATAGTAAGAAAACATCAATAACATTGTTGAACAGAACCTATTCCGCAAACACAAACTAAAACAGCATAAATAAAAAAAGAGGCATTACATATTTCATTTTTTATCCTACAATTTGTTCTAGGTCTTCCAGCTTGAAAATGAAGCTTTGTATCTCTTATGCGATGATCGAAAAGATCAACAATCACCGATGTCACTTTCAACATATGGAGTTTTCAGATTCTGGTTTTTAATTGCCCTATTTTTAATTTTATTTTCGTTTTTTTTTGGTTCTCAAGTTTACAGCAATTCCAAGCATAATTCTACTACAAAATTTCAAGCATTTGAGCAGCACCAGCAAATTGCATTAGTATGTAAATGGCCAACTAGCAAATAGAAAAGAATCAATTTAAGAGTACCTCATTAGCAAGGTATCCTTCAGGAGACGCAAAGCATTTCTCTAATGGTGGCAACAGTTCTAACAAATGACCATTACTAAGGGCGTTCCAGGCAGCCAATCGGACAGCTACCTCAACTGAGCTGTGTAGATACATTGCCACTTGCCTGCTATAAATCACATCACCATAGGATACAGCGCCAAATTCCTCAATGAGATGCTCAAGAAATGTGGAATAACTCTCATGTATATCAGATTTAAATTTCAGGTGCTCCACGTGATACTCCTTTCCACCTTCAGCCAACAAGCCCCCATTCTTGACTAAAGCATACTTGGAGCCCCCAATATTTAGGGACTCGTCGATATCCCGGCCGTATAACTCCTGTAAAGTTTCATATATGTTCCTGCTTTTATCCTCTTGGAGTAGTCCCATTGCAGAAACTATGGCTGCTGACAAAGAATGCAATTTCCAAACCAATGGTACATCATGAACAGGTGATTTTTGTCCCTCAGCAAATGAAAAGAAAGATATCGCCTCGAGACCTAAAAGAAAGAAAATTCCACTTCTGGCATCCTCAAGGGCTTCATCAGCAAGAGCAAGTATACTGTGACCAATGGTTGAGAGTGGACTGAGAAACCAATGAACAGGAAGTGGAAGTCTCTGGCGAGTCCACTCTTCTGTCAAAGATGAGCAAAGTTGATCGTTCAAATTCATATCCGATGCGTCTACGTCCTCATAAATAGTCTCCAGGGCATTGCCAACCTTTAATTTAGGATCAGATTTGGGATTTCTATCCATGACTTTAGACTTTTTCGACGATAGCCATCTTTTCTTGAAGTGAGAATTTAAGTTCTTACAAAAACACTGGAAGTCTTCTTCCTTATACTTCCATACAAATGGATTGATCCCCTTGCTTATTAGAAGATGATGGACTAAAAGTTCAAGATACTTTAAAATAGGAGATTGAAGCAAGATATTCAATGTCGACTCCACGATAATTCTCTCTCTCGGTGCTGCCAATAAACACACTCTTAGAGCAGTGTTAACCATTAGCAGTGTATAACTCTTATTTTCAATCAACAAGGTATCTACATCGAGCACCTGAAATACTTCAAGCAAGCCCATGACTAGCCATGCTTCTGTCTGTTCCAATAAAATATTTCTGGACCAAAATCCACCAGCAGCAGCACCCCAGCCCACTCCTACCCCAGGAGAAGGGCCTCCCCGGCCAAATGTTTCAACAGTGTCAATTCTATGCCCCTTTGTGCTAAGTGACGTCATGAAGGGAATCAGTACATTTCTCAATTCATTCTGAGACGATGTAATAATTCCATCCTCTAGTATCCTGCACTCTTGCGGGAAACAATCTCCATTAACCAAGCAATAATTTTCTCGCTTGGCAGTCTGGAAAAATTTGTCAAGAAAAATTACAAGCTGGACAAACCAATGGAGGCAACAAGTTGAAGATATAGCAACATCATAGTCACTGTGAAGTCTCATATGACATAATTCAGCAATAAGAGATTCTCCCTGAAATGTAGCCTTGTCATTCTTACCGGAAAAGTTGAGAAACTTATTCCTAATAAGAGCAATTCCGACCTCAAAGATATCCCCGAACAACACTTGAACATTAACACCAATTCCGTGCAAGCTACTTCCATCATCTTGAACAATCTTTTTTAGTAAACTTGAAAGCATGTGTATGATAGCAGAAAGCACCCAAAACAAAGAGCTCATAGAACGATCCCGATCCACAAATCTATCACTTCCATGTCTATCAAAAACTTTGGATAAATATAGGTCGTTCTTGAAAGACATCCATTTTAAAGCCAACTCAATTATGTGACTTGCATGGCTCCAACCCCACTGTTCCATGTTACCCTCAGCAAATACCGCCTTCTGCTGTTTTACCTCCACTTTTGAACAACTATCTGGCAACTTTCGAACCAAAGCCTCCAAAACAAGGTATGCTTCCTCGAGATGGATGTAAATTCACCAAGCAGATTGTTTTCGACCAGTTTGTCAAAGGTAGGAGGACTCAGCCACAAGTACAGGGCAGGATAGAAATCTGTGAAGCAAAGTATGCAATAACCATACTCGATGCAAACTTTCCACAATCGTAGTTGTTCAATTATCAAATCTGATACAAATTTACAATATTCCCTTCTTGATTCTATCCAGTCACCAAGTGACAATTTATGGTGATAAAAATGTGACATTATAGTCTTGAAAATCCCCTTCTCCACAAAATCAATGCAAATTTTTCTGTGAGACTGAGCCAGTACCTGTTTACAGAAAGAAACACCGAATAGGTAAATAAACTTTCGCGAAAGTCGACCCAACGAGTGTACACAGGATTACTTGTAGGAATAATGAGCTACTTAAGTGACAGACTGACAGTTTTTACATACCTTCAAAAGTGTCACATATTTTATATTTGGAGGATAAATTTCCATGGTATCTTTTCTGTTGGCAAACCTGTCAGCAATTATTTGAAGAAGCCCTGGGCATTCAAAGATAGCACCAGCACAGGTAGGTGAATGCCGTGCCAACCCAATAAGTACAGAAATGAGGCATTCTTCCAAGGCAACAGTGGGGTCTGTCTGAAACCATACAAAAGAAGAAACATTAAATTATTTAAATAAATAGCATAAGAGTTAAAGATTTGATAAATCTAAAGCTACTTGCTATGCGCATACACAAACACCACAACATAGCCTCAGTCCCAAATTAAGTGGGGTCGGCTACATGGATCAAACTCTTCCATTGTGCTCGATTAAGTGCAACTGATGGTGAGCTTTCCAAACCATTCAAACCACTTCTAATTAATGCGTCCAAGTTAACTTTGGTCTACCCCTACCTCGTCGAATTTTTTTTGTTACTATTGAATCAAGCTTTCTAGTGAGGGCATTTGTAGGCCAACTTTGCAGGTGACCAAACCACCGCAACCGACCTTCCATAATCTTTGTGACAATTGGTACTACTCCTACTTGTTTTTGAATTTTTATATTTCTTATTCTACTTTTATGAGTTTTACCACACATCCATCTAAGCATCCTCATTTCCGGTACATTCATTTTATATAATTGTTGTTGCTTTACAGCCCAACATTCACTTTCACACACAAACACCAAAAAAATAAAATAAAATAAAAAACGTTAAAACTAAAATTAAAAAATAAAAATAAAAACTCAACATTCAGAACCATTGGCATCCCTGACCAGTGACCATTATTCAAGAGATGAAATATCAACTATCCAATTTAACGACATAGTCACTTGTTTACCAGGTTGCCAATCCATCAAAATCTTATTCAATTCCTTCAAGAATTAAATGCCAAATTTAAGTACCAAATAAAAGAATCAAATAACAAAATAAATCCATTAAACCACATGTCATAACACACCAGCAACAACAACAACAAAGCCTCAATCATGCATAAAAATTTCAGTTAATTCCCTTCGTGCTCTACTTAATAAAGTAATTGTATCTAAAATCACAAAAATTTGACAGATGCGAAATGTAACAATTCATTCAAGCATCAAACTGTTTTAAATATTTCATAAATCAAGCAGCATCCGAAATACTTGTTTGGAATTTCCAAATCCTCATTCTTCCTGAAAGCTAAATACTTTTTGCTCTCTGCGAGCCAAAAAGCTCAAAACTTTAACAAAAGGACCAATTTAGTAATGAAGTTGGCCAAATTAGATGTCCAGGATTGAGTTTGTACTTTTTGACGTGCAGCAGATAAATATTGATTCTAAGAAACATGTCAAATGAAAAACAAAAAATCCTCAAGGACAGTCATCTCAGTCTGCAGATTTGATATTCTTAATAACATGTCAAATGAAGAAAACTAATGGCATCAATTTAGACAGATGCATAATCTTCACTGCAAATGCCTTTAGAACGAGAAAACCATAGAGCCTCACACCAAATTACAAAATTTAATTCGTCAAATGAGAGTTTTTTACATTGGTAGAACTGTATTTACCTATTCATAATAAATAAAATAAACTTGATGAACCTAGTCTACCAGACGTGACAAACAAAAACTAATGTGCAAGACAACACCATGAAGATTTGCATGAAAACGGGCAGAGAGGTACCTCAATAGGCTTAAGTTGGAGAATGTTGAGGTCCATCTCTTGAACATTAGATTCAATCACAACAAAATTCCAAAAACAACTATGAGATAAATGTTCTCCATCTGCAGTTTCAACATGAAACCTAAGAATATCAAATTTTTACCAAAGAATTACCTTTTCACCTAATCACTAAATTCAAATATCCATCGTCTAAGTTTAAATATGGGATGGATTTCCCCTTTTTTCTATTTGACATCCTTTTCTCATCATGAACTAGAAGTATGTCCACAGCAAATCAAAGATGAGAAATTCTCACCCATATCTTCCCCCTATAAAGAAGCTCCTTATTAAGGAGAGATAAGATACCTTCAAGGTTTCCACAGAGGCAATAAAGAATGTTGTCGCCAATATGAATGAGAATAAAGCTAGAAGATCTCTCATTCACTATGCATTAACTCCACTCTCCACATTGGATTTTCCAAGAGTGCTCACCCTGCCTCAAGCCCCTCTCCATAATGAATTTTCCCGTAGGCATCCCACTAATGCATAGAAAGAAGGAAGGAAATCTCAAATAACTATTAATCCAGCTTCTTGAATTTTGCTGCACCTTTTTTGGTCCATCACAAAGTCCAAAAAATCCTAATAAAAAAAAAAAAAAAAAAAAAAATTGCAGCATTCTGCAAGACTACTTTGGAAAAAACTCCATTTTTGTTCTAGAATCTATGTTCCTCAACAACTTCATTTGCCAATTATACAGCATCGGAAACTTTTCATCATATAAACATTGTATAATACACTAAGAAAACAAAAGAAAGCAGAAAGATCCACTGATGGCAATGATGCATAATGCCTTTTAACAATGAGTAAGTTATTCTAAGCCCCGTAAATATATAAAATCCTGATTCCTGCATTCTAAGTCTATCCAGCGATAAAGCATTCAAGGACTACAAAGAACGAAGATAAATAGAAGCGCAGAAAGTACCCCATGTATCAATATGCACTCACAAGAATCAAGTTTTTTTGCATGATAAGATCATATCTAACAAAAACTTGTTCACAGGACACCCTTGGTCATCAACACCACTTTCTAGAGTATGATCGAGAAAAGCAAAATGGTAATCATGAGATGGAGAAATAGTGTACTTAGTTCAGATGTTCATCTGCTTACCTCTAAAAGATAGCGTATTCTTGGAAGGATTTCCATCCTAACCAAACCAGCAGCAAAGTCTTGGCCAGCGACAGAAAGATCATCTCGAATGGTATGTTTCCCTTCATCTTCATTATCCATTACGGCATTATCAGAAATAAGAATGTTGGATGGTTTTGTACTATATTTCCAAAATCCACCATGCAAAAAACCCAAATCGATCTCAGGTCTACTTCGAAATACTGGAGCAGTATAAATGCTCTTCCTACAAGTTGCCAGTTTCTGAAAATAAAGCAATATGTGAAATACTATCCGCTTTTAGTATTTGTCCTTCATGGACAGTAGGCAGATCTGACAAGTAACTGGAATAAGAATTTGAGGTTCAAAATTTAACCTAAGAATAATAAATTGATAACAATTAAAAAAAAAAATGCATGCCAGTTACCAAAATCTACCTCTGAGGTATTGAAGAAGCTCTCATTTATGTCACAGCTCAGTACAGATTGAATAACCTTTAAACAAGCCATGACGACAGAGTTATGGTTACTGTCCAAAGCCATCCTGCAAGTGACCGTAAGAATTAACGGAAATTCATAAATACTGAAAACAGTAACGAAATAATGATTCTCATTCCAACTATAATATTTAACTAAGTATCTATATCAATATCCAAATAAGAGTCAGCAACAAATTCCACAGTCCACTTTGCATTTTCATCATTACTTGAACATGACACATTTAGAAACTAAGAAATGATATAAATTAGTTCCTTTGTTCTTCTTTCTTTTACGGATATTCAATTATTCTTCTCCAATAGGTATTAAAACCACAACCACCTTACCAACGTCATTCTGAAGTTCGACCTGGGTACAACAAATTGCATGTACCAATCACCAAAATATGCAATGCTTTATTAAGTTATTAGCTTATAATTTGTTTCAAACCATGCAACCAAAACGTTTTTTTTAGATCAAGTGGCTTGCTAATATTGCTATATTATTGTTCAAGAGTTCTTGGTACCCATTGACTTCATTTTTTTAGAGCTTTCTGATCACCATATGATGGTTAGACAGCCAATGATCAGTGGAGGAATTCATAACAAGCTCAATGTTGGCAACTTTGCACTGGAATATTTCAGAAAACTGATGCAAACTTCAATTTATCATGTTGAAAGATAGTATATATCTAACTTTGAAGCCCAACCTAATGTAAAAATAAGGTAGAAACGAAACAGTTACCAGAAGCATAAACAGAAGATAGATATAAAAAAAAAAAATTCAATATTAACTCAAGAAAGGAATGAGCATATGGACATAAACTACATCTTAGTCAAGTCACCGAAGTTTTTATATATGATATTGTTTTCCTATTTCATAAGCCACTAAAGAGACGGAATTTAATATAAAACTCTACTTAAGTTCACCATCAATAAGCACATATATATCCTATTTTATTTTTCGATTCATGTGTTTTAAGTATATGACCATCCCAACTTCAAACAAAGAATATGGATGTATCTTCCATGCACATAAAATGTTCAGGATTGATTTTTTTTTAAGATAATGATAGGTTGATATGAAGTAAAGCACAAGTGCACAACCAGTATTCTGGAAGAACCAGTTTTTAAATGAAGGCGTCAGGTTCTGGTTTTCAAAGGTGAACGGATAATATCTCGTAGTAAAGAGCAACAACCGGCCAAAAATGGGTGAAGCTTACCTGAGAGAGAAAGCAAGCTCAGGTTCTGGCCCAAGAACATATGCCCAAACAGCCATCCAATCAACAAATGCATGTTTGCCATTAGCCTGTCTCATAGTGGAGCCAATCTGAGCTTGTTGCAGCTCATACAAAGCCTTATCAAGCACAGATACAAGAAGCTGTAATGCAATCCCTCGTTGTCCAGGTACCTGAAATCCTCAATTAGAAGACAAAAGTAGAATATCAAACCTTTCCGAATCTTGCTGCCACCCAAACAAAGTACTTGGAAGTCAAAAGTAACATCAATACTAAAGACTTCAAAGAGACTGATTTATGATAAGTTAAAGCTTGTATGCAGGACAATTTCGGAATTTCTATGAGGTAAGATGTCATCAGTAGCGACCAGAATCATGAATCAGATTGAATTTAAAAAAAAGTACCGAATATACCCCCACCAAGGCACAATGAATAAAACTGGAATAAGTTCACTAATTCATAATACATATTTCAATCACGTGCATGTGCCAACGGACACACACGCACACATATATATTTGAAGAAACAGTATATTTGTATCATATATGTAGAATACCCATACAAGGGCAACAATCTCTACATAGTAAACCATCAATTTACATCCAACTTCATACCATCAAAACTGATTCAACATGCAATTCACACCAATCCCCTCATGGTTTAAAGGTCTAGGAGTTTGTGAGTTCAATTAGAATCAATTAAGGAATGAGTTTTAAGTTCTAACTACTCTAGCGCAAAATTACATTAAAGTAAAAGATATGTACAAAAGGCTAACCATGCTTCTGCTGAGTTCCACAGCCTCTTTAATTGTGTACCCCATAGCAGCAGGATCCCCGTCGGTAATTAAGTAGTCACGACAACCACAGTTGTTAGCATTATGCCGAGTGCATTCCACGACACTGCCTACAGCAGGCAAACAAGATATTATGATACCGAGTAATGCAAGCTCTTGAGCAAACAAAAATAAAACCTATCAAATTCCATTACATGCAACAAAGATATGCTAAAAGTCTTAACCAACACATACAAGAATTTGAAACTTGTTATGCACATGTCATGGAGACAAATTATCATTATAAATATGCAAAGGTCTCGTCTTTAATTGATTAATCGCAATGAAAGGGAGAACAATGCAATAAATCTACATAAAAACAAGCATAGTTATTACCTCCATTGTCCTCCACAACATTCCCTTCCAATGTAAACCTTAATGTCCTCACTGCTTCTACTCTCCGACTCCATTCACTCCACAAGCTCGACGATTGCAATGTCTTCTTGGCCTCGCCATTCTCTCCTAACAAACCGTTACTCTGGCTTGCAACCGGTGCAGCTGAGACTTGAGGGGGGATTCCTCCATTATCACCTTTCGACATCGGAACATCACTACTCGCCGCAATTTGGTTCAAGCCATGATTTTGATTGGTTTGTTCAGCAGATTCACCAACATCTCTCACTCGCATACCACCACTACTCTGTTGCTGCTGCTTCTTTTGCGCTCTTTTCCTCAGCATTTCCAGCAATTCAGGCCTCAATCTCTCCCTTATCTCATCCTGCGCTTCGGCGATCTCCCCGTCGACATTCGCTCCAATACCGTGCGATTCTCAGCATCAATTTGCGTCTCAATCGATCCAAAACTCTCCGGAATGTTACCTAATCTACTACACTCCTCATCAACAACCCTAGTGGAATCAAATTCATCAACCACCCTAGACGCCTCAAAAACCCTAATTTCTGGCTTCTTCACAGTAGTCATCAATGGTGCTTCCAGTTTCGAAACCCTAGAAGACAATTCATCATCTACATTAACCAATTCCCTCCATCGACTAAAGTTCAAACCTTTCTTCGGCTTCCTCTGAATTGGCGCCACAGACTCAACAATTCGACCCAAATAGGGCTCGTACCGATCGTCCTCTTCGTCGTCGGCGCCATCGTCTTCGACGAGGGGAGTCCAGTGCTGCAAAAGGAAACCCAGAAACCAAATCAAACAAACAGTGAAGGGAAGTTGAGAATTGGGGGAATTGGTGTGGTGTGAGCGATTACGGGGCCGTGGGAGCGGTGGCGAGCGACGGGGAAGGGGAGGAGTGATGGGCGAGGAGGGCGTTGTTGTTGTTGGACGTTCACGCTCTTCTTCTTCTCCACTATGGCGCCGACTAGCTTGTGCGGCGATGGCGATGGCGATGGCGATGGGGAGTCCGCCATTGGTGAGCTCTTCCGAGTGTTTTGTGTGTTTGCTCTGTTTTGCTCTGCTTCGCTAAGTTGGCAACTCCGCCTAAAATCTGGATTTTACTTACGTTTGGCGCGGAATACGCACGACGGCTCTGTCACGGAGCACTTTCGAGCAAGGGGTTTACCCTAAGAAATTCTTCTCACTCAACAACTACATGTGGTGCCTAAGGACCGCCTTAGTTCGTCACAACAACGAAAACGTGATTGAACAGCAATATGACACAAATGAAGTTCATTACTTAGTTCAATGAGAAATTAACTCTAGCATCTCATGCATCACATGCCTCTCATGCATGCTTTCTCAAGCCTATATGTCTTAGCTTTATAGCAAAACAACCAAGTTAGTGTTAACTACCGATGACGCATGTCATATTTACATCTCACAATACTAAGTAAACCACCACACTCATGTAGTGCTCAAAACAACCACCAAACTGCCTCCTTCCTTTGCTGTCACCTGGTTCCATGTACTCGGGACTTGTTGGGACGTATCTTGGTCATGCTAGCAGTCATGAGCAATGCAGTTACGTAATCGTCTGTAACTGCTTTTGACTTGGTCCATCCAAACCTAAGGTACGCATTGCTCTAGGGACAGGGTCTGATTGGTGGTGCCTAGCTGCGCGCCTAGGCACCCTTGGGTGCTAGCTGGGGCTCGGTCAAGTCCGAGCGCCACCATGCTCTCTGCCAAGGAACGCGTCGTGCTCGTGCCAAGGAACGCGCCAATGTGTCATCGTACTTGCTACCAAGGAACCCGCCAGGGCGCCATCGTGCTCGCGCCAAAGCGCGACCTCATCCGTGCCTGGTGTCGTGCCAAGGTGCGCGAGACTTTGTTCGCGCCCAGGAGCCTTGCTTAGGCGCGCGAACTTGTCCGCGCCTGTATCCACTGCCTCGTTCGTGCCGCATCCAACTCTCTCATACTCATGCGCGAGCCTCCGCACGCTATATGCGAACCATCCGTGGGTGCATCATCCAACAACTAAATCCCATGAAACCTTCCGAGTCCACCAAAACCCAGATATTGCTAGGTTTTCCCACTGCCTAGCCAGCTTACTCGGGTCATGCTATTAGGGGTGTAACAGCTCCCATGAATGTGGGCCCTCACGACACGTCACATAGGTGTCATTTGGTTTCTCGTGCTTTACACGCGTAGTGTGTATATTAAAGCACGCATGATGGCTCCCATAGATGTGGGCCCTCACACCACGTCACGGTGGTGTCATTTATGGGTGTGATTTTAACATTTTTCCTATTTAAATATCAACTCTGGGGTCCTAGTTCAAGTCTCAACAACAACAATCACATAGCCTCGGTCTCAAATTAATTGAGGTCGGCTTCATGGATCAAACTCTTCCATTATGCTCGATTAAGTGCACTTTTTCTTCACACCCAAGCGACGATGTGAAACACAACCTTGCTCATTTATCACTACACTCGGGTTCTGATGTAGTGCGTCGCTAGGTGGGAACACCCCAACTTTTATATGTATTTGATCCATTTCATGAAGAAAGACAAAAGTTTTACTTTAGCTATCAACCTATCGCAACCCTCTTCCATTTTCCAAGAATGGAAAATGAGTTCGGGGCCTCCCTCCCCTATTTTTGGAGTATGAGAAATGGGTTTGGGACTTCCCTTACCTATTTTTCGATATGAAAAATGGGCATTAGAGTCATCCTCCTATATCTGGACTTGGGACCAGATATGTAGCGCACATAATGTTCTACATATGTGGAGTTTCCTAGTTCGAGTCTCATGAATGAAAAAAAAAAAATTAGTTAAAGAGGGCAACCTATATAAGGCCGATAAAGGCACGAGCATGGATTAAACCAAAAAGAAATACATAGGAAATAGTTACAAATGGGTCATAATAAAATGTTAGACGACTTTCTCGCCATGTACATACTTTATTTTTGACAAATTCCGATTTTGATTGGATTTGTAACGACCTTAAAATCTAACTCATGTCACGTGTCAATTTTAGGATAGTGACATGGACCCAACCTGACGTGGCGAGCGTGGTCAATCCTCGGGAGTCGACACCGATGTATATTTTACTTTTGTGTGATGTGTGTAGTATTAATTTATACCAGTACACCACCTTGTAGTTACAAACTCATTTATGTTGCCTACTTTTGAATGCGAGGTTCGCCTAGGAAAGCGAGCAACACGGATATGGAATGCGCTCGTAATGAAAGAGAACATGAACACTTAGGTGGATTGGTGGAATTTGGTTAAATTACAACTTAGGCTTTTAAATTTATTTTATAAGGAATCCATAAGTTAATTATAAAATTATTTAATTTAGATTTGTCTAAGTTAGCATTAATATAATAATAAAATGTGTCTATGGTTTGATTTTAACTATAGTGAAATCCAAAGGCAAATATTAAGTTGGTGGAGTTAGACTTGCATGTAATTATTCTAAAAAAATCATGGACAAAATAGAAAAAACATTTTATGTCTTGTTTTGGTGGACCAATGGGAAAGTGTGTGCATTCTAAGTGTCATACCAAAAAGGACAAGTGGTTGTTAGTGATGATGTAGTGGGTGTGTTGTCTTATTTACAACCACACAAAATGTTGAGTGATTCATAGCCACATAATAATAAAAGGTGTTGGAGCACTAATGACTATGAGAAGTTTTTAAAAACATTCTCGTGTGAGTCCAAGTGAGATAGTAACTTAAGCACCAAGTTTTCTTCTCTTTTGTTCCATTTGAACAAACAGGAAGAGAGAGAATGAGAGTGCAATGAGAAAAATGAGAAGAAGAAAGTAGAATCGGTGGTACGGTGAGAAAAATTTGTTAGAGTTCTTGAAGGTCAAAGAGAAGTTAATGTTTGATAGCATAGATCTAACTTGAAGGAAGCTAGAAGACAACATCATTGAAGCCCTAAGTAAGTTCTTTCCCCAAAATGTTTGCATCTTTGATGTAAATCATTTTGGTTGGACATTTTCTTTGTTATTTAAGCTTGAAAGGGAGTAGACTAATTGTGACACCCTAAAATAATTCACACCTTTAAGAAAATAAAATAAATAATAATAATAAATAAAGACAAAACCCTTCTAACCAATAAAAATGGAAAAAAAGTGTCTCTGACACTATAGCGATCCGTAACGTCTTAAATTCTTCGATAAGAAGAGAATAGAATGTTCGTCAATCTTTATCTTAGAATTTAAGAGTGAAAACAATGTTTCAATCTTTAAGAAATAAGTAAGAAGCTTCCTTGTCATTATAATCGACAACGACTCTTCAACATAAACGAATTTGTTATAACTACGAATCATTCATCTTTATCTGATTATTATGATTGATAATGACATTTAACATATTTTTTATTATTTTATCATGTCATTATGATAGAAAACGACTTTAAAATTATTTTAATCATTCTTAGTACCATAAATAGAACGATTGATTCAACATTTACGCAAATTTACAATCTTTGTTTCTTTTGCTATTAAATAGAGAAGGAACCCTGTAGAATTCTTGTTTAAAGATTTGATAAGGTGATTTTCTTATTGCATGTTGTTAATTCTTTATATATGTCTTAACACTAACACTTTTATTACCTTGTTATTGTTCTAACTATCCACATGTGAGATTCAAGCCGACTGCTACGATTGTCCATCTATAGTGGTTGTTGGTCCACTAAAATTGGTCATGTGTCGATGGACACTTTATATATTAATGACCATGGTGTGGTTTTGGCCTTAAGGCAAAATTATGAGGTCCACCGATGTGGTTACTAACTAATATTGTTTGCAATTGGTGATATATGATGTTGTTACTGTTTTGCTATATATTTTGCATTAACAGGGAGTAATTAGAAAATTACTGGGCGCCTAGCTCATTAAATCTAACAATTTCAAGTACCACCCAAGCATGTAAGTAAAAATGAATCCTCACCAGGTCAGCAGTTGACCGTGTAAAATAAATAATGTATAGTGTTTCCTGTAAAATATCAGTAATGAAGTGGAGACCGTGGCTTGTTATGTAATATTAAAGTGTAAACTCATTATAAAAAAAATGAATAAATGAGTTTTATAATGTATATCCCAATATTCATTTATACTCTGTGATCGGCCCCGTGGGCGATCCATCCGGACCTTGTGCGTATCTCGAGGTCGGGGTGTGATAAATTTGTATCGAGCCCAATATAACTTGGGAAATATACAACAAAGGTGCAAGAAAATTATCATAATATATTTAAAAAATGTAGAGATAGCTTCAAAACAAACATAAAATAAAATAAAATCTTATTTACAAGTAGAGTTGCTAGGAAAGTTACAAGGAGTAAGTCCGAGCCATATTTTTCCTAATAGAAAATCGAGTATAGGACACGTAGGTATACTTGAGGCCACATTTATAGTCTACAAGATTCTTGCTAGAAAAGTTATAAACAACCTAGGATGAATCTAATAGTTGACATGAGAAAAAGAAGAAAAAATAATAGTAAATTTGTAGGTTGATTTGATTTGACCTTGATAACACGTGTCAATATAAGGAAGAAAAATTGTAGAAATATAATATATGTCAATCGGCAAATATGTATCATCAAGCCTATATTCTCTAGTGTCTTAGATTCCTATAGTTACTTGTATGGAAGGTTCCCAATTACCAGGATAAACACAAAATTTATCATTGAAAAGAAAGAAGGGATAACTATGCAAAGATCATTATTACACCTTAACTATAGGATCTATCATAGGCACTTGCTGACAAATTTCTCCTAGTATAAATACCCCACCAACCAACTATGCATGTTTTCATAGAGAAGGAACCTCTTGTTTGTATATACACTTCAGTTTTTTTTTACACAACCTATGTTAACATCTCGAGCCTACCCAACTTCTTCAGTCAAACTTCAACATATCCAACTAGCGCAAGACCTAAGGTAAATTTAGCTGACCATATTTTATTTCACTGCATCAATAGGCCATTACATTTCCTACAGTCCCACCTTTTTATCATGTCTATATGTATATATATGATAGCGGGATCATTGCATATCCATGCATAATATACCAAATAAGTCATTTTCACTCAAGTTATTATTACACCACATATTTAATTCTGCATAATATTTTCATGCACTTTTTGTCATTAATATTTTAAGTAGCATTGAATCCGAATTATATAGAGTAGTCACCATGTCCATTTTTTGACAAGATTATATACACATTTAAGTGTCGAATTCAACCAATCATTGAATTCCTTGTCAATTAGCTTTCCACTCACTTGTCCTTATTTGGTCTTACCAATTAGAGTCCAATAGTCATTAGATTATCATAGTAAAAAACTCAAATTAGGGGACAAAGCCAAATTAGTATAACGTTTAATTAGTTTTCTTTATATCACAATCAATATTGAAAAAAAAATTAGTTTGTAACTGCAAATTAAAGCCTATGAGTTTGTTAGCCTTGCTTAAAAAAAATAGACAAAAAAGGTATAACTAGACCAACCATATCTTGAGCCGTGACAACTGTAATTAGTAAAATAGTTGTATAGGTGACATTTGTAAATTTGATTTTATAAAAAGTCTAATTAATTTATTTTAAGTTAAATTGTTGTTTGATGTTGCATTATTTGGTGAGGATATAAAATATATAAATATATATATATGTATATTTAAAGATCTACAAAATTAAGTGGAACTTAATAAAAATAGTAGTATGTATATTATGCTAATTATTATGGCCCTGGTGTGACAAATAATCAGAACCAAATATTAAAATAATACTGGTACGTTTAGGCGGGATGGGGCGTCTAAATTTGCAAAAGGTTATGGTTATATACTAAGAAGAGAATATGTAGACAACATTGTATGGGTAGAAAAGTCAAACTTGACCGTAACTTTTATCGTTGAGTCAAGACGGTATGGGGCGTATTAGCTCAATGAATATAAGGAGGTACTTCTTGTGATCTTTCCACCATGAAACGAAATAAAGTGGAAATTAATAAAACATTAACTCTAATAGCCTAGATAATATAGTTACCTATACCTATGAAACAAATAAATAATAATAATAATATATATAATAAAATAATATATTTATGCACTAAGATAACTTCTATTTATGCAGAGGTCGCCACCTATGATATCTACTCTAAAATCAAGTTTTGAGTGAAAACCATACTATGATTGAAAACCCAATTGAGGATACCCATATAAATAACCAACATTCAGAACTAAACCCATAGAACAAACGCGAGAACCAACTATGGACCAATTATTCCAAAGTTTCCTAAGATATACAAGTCAGCAATATGCAACTAGAAAATTATCTGAAGACCAACCAATAGTGCCTTGTCAAAACACTACCAATGAAGCTACAAACCTAATGACCGAGTCTGTTTCCATCTCCATTTGAACCGCGGGCGTTGCATTGACTCTATCCCGATTATATTGAGTTATGTGCGTTTGAAGCGCTTGTAGTATTCGATCGACATTATCCTCTTGACGAGTGATTCTAGTATCCATCGCTTTTCTCGTCTCCTCTCACGAGCGCCAGATTCGCCAAGTCGTTGGAATTCCCTTCGTCCGCCATTTCCAAATGGTAGGAATAAGAGAAGGTGAGATCTTGAAAGCTTATATCTATCCGATATAATTATATATAATAAACAAATAACTAGATAAGATTTTTAATTTCCCTTTCCCAAAACTTTTTGCTAATTTAAACCGCTCTCGATACCACCGTGACGGCCTAACTACAACTAAGGGCACCGCCCGCCTAATCCCTTAATTAAGCCCTAATCTCCCTATATGACATAACAAGGAATTAGTTAGCCTTATTTAAACACCTACACACTTACCTTTTATGATACCACCTACAGTTAACTTACTTGTTCTAGTGACTAACCTATGGTTGTCTATGAATCAGAGTTAGTTAATTTTTTTATTTAACAAATTATTCAAATAAGTCTTATTTAGTTACTAGTGGAAATGAAATCCTAAGGCCTAACCTATTGTGGAAAAACCAGGAAATAGTGATCACATGCATATATAAACAAAAATGGTGATATATATAACATGTGTTTATAGTCAGGTATTCCTATCACTCAACCCAAAAGTAAAAGCATGTACATAAAAATGTAATACAAAAGAATACAAAACGTACAAAAGTATGTCGTAGCAGTCCTCTACCGGCTCAGAGGTAGTCACCAATCTTCTCTTTGCCTAGTTTGCTACTCGACTGATCTGCACCCACCGTCACAAACTAGACGGTGAGTACATGAAATTTATTTAAGTAATACTGAGAGACATCGATCCACATTCTCAAATAGGCAACAAGTATCAAATTGCATAATGTAAATAGAAACTATGCTGAAATAAACATCGTACAAAGAGATACTTGAGATAATCAAATATGAAACTGACTCAAGGTTAAGTAGTAATGGATTAGGGTCGGTCGGCCTCGATCTTCATCACATCACCTTTCCACTACAATATGAGCTCGCTCTATATCATTTTATTACACATTGTGTAACGCCCAAAGATCGCCCAATGGACCGCTTGGTACCGTCGAAGCTATCCGAAACCGCCCATAGACCTCGTGGATATTTCCCCCTCCCGCACTCGAACGCACGCCCCAGGGTACAAGTACGTGAGCCCATCGAGTCCGGTACCATTGAGCCGCTTTGGCTCAATGGTACACGGCTCCATGAGCCTACGCCTTTATCCCGCGAGGCGTAGGTTCGAACCGTGGGGGTGCGGGATGTATGCGAGGTCCTTTGGGGCGATTTCCACACACTGGGGTCTCGGCCGGTCCTTCGGGCGGGTGTCGTGTGACCCAACAAAAGGTGCTCCTTTTTGTAACGCCCGCTCGACCGGCCCCTACGGGCTCGCCGAGAGGCCCGGAAGCGAACACATCGTGCATTTATTGGCGGAAACCGTGTCCATTCCCCTCCCACAACTCGAACCCGAGCCCCAGGGACACAAGTACTCGCGCTCATCGAGTTGTGTACCACCGAGCTAGTGTCGAACCCCAAGACACTCGATCCGCCCAAAGGACCAATCCGAGCGCTCCTCCCTCCCCACGGTTCGAACTCGCGGCTGTCGAGGAGAACAGCGTGAATTCATCAAACCGTGTACCATTGAGCCAAAGCGGCTCAATGGTACACAACTCGATGAGCTCGAGTACTTGTGTCCCCAGGGCTCGGGTTCGAGTTGTGGGAGGGGAATGGCCGGTTTCGCCAAAAATGCGGCGACGTGGTCGCCTTCCGCCTAACGGGCCTTCGGTCGAGCGGGCCGTTACACATTGAGCTCTATATCATAATTTCAAAAGGTCGTACGTACGATAAGCCTTTTCTATTCCAAGTGAATTAGTCGTCACTGGAATGTATACTTGCTAACATACCCGAGTTTTAAAACTCGTCATGTTCACCCAAGTTATTCTTGCGCCAACAAACCCCGAGGTCCGGTTACCCCGTTCGAGGCACATTACCTCGTGTGTCATGCAAGGTAGTGGAGAAATTCCCTAACATCCCGGCAAGTCTAGTGACCCCGTATGAAAGCTGAATTTCTATCATCAAATGACCCTAACCACAAGAACCACTTTCATTTTCAATAATGACACCAACATTGGAATCCAAAAGATGTAATAGCATACTAATGCACAAAGGATTTGAGTCAAAATAAACAAACTATCCTAATAGCATGCTATATCACTGACTTCCACACACAACAATCAACATGACAAAGTATAGAAATTGGAATCAATGATATACAAAACAGAGTATGCTATGAATATCATAAAATGAGCAACTGAACAAGTCATAGCATATGGATTTCAAAAGCAATTCAGTTTGAATAACTGAGAATAAATAAATAAATGGAATGAAATGTAAATAAATGTCTCAAACCAGTTTACTTACATACACACATCAATTCCTAAGCTATCCGGCTTCCGTCGCGTCGATGTACGCACCCAAACCCCGTAATAGCTCCTCTAGGATCCTAACAGTTGAAAATGTATCAATTTATATTCCAGTTTAATGATTTAACATCCCTAAATTGGTCGACATCGGTCAAAATTGAGTTCGAGACCAATTTGACGATTTCACGTTTTTCGAGGTAAAACCCCGATATAACGCCTCGACCGACTCCCGAATTCTTCACTTTTTATAGAAATATTGAAGTTTTATTGATGTGGGTCACAAATATATTTTTCCCTATTTTTCTGGAATTTTCCTGAATTTTTTCATAATTTTATCTATTTTCAAGAATTTATTATATATTAAAAATTGTTTAATTTAATAAAATAATTAAATATATATATATTATATATATTGAGGTGGGTTCAGGTCAACCCTACCCGGTCCAACCGGATCCGAGTCGGTCTGACCCTGTCCTCCTCGGGTCAAGGTCGGTCCGACTCCGAGGCCACGTGGGTTCGGGTCGGCCGACCCGACCCGATCCCATCTTCATCTTCTTTGCAGAGACAGAGCAGCGGCTCTGTTCTGCCATTTTTTATTTTTATTTTTTTTGAGGCGTTGGGGTTGGTTCCCAACTCCAACCCCAATGGGTTTTGATGACAAGGGAGATCTCCTTGCCATCTCTCCCGTTCCTCTCTCGGTCGGCCATGGAGGTTCGGCCTCCATGGCCACCACACCGACAGTTAACACAGTCTCTGGCCTGTGTGGCCGAGAACCGCGATTTCCCAACTTTTTTACCATTCTACAAACCGCCACACACACATTACAACTACTCTACCAAATGTAACTTAATTATACTATAAACGTAACTTCAAACGATCGATTTCGCGCAAAATCTGTGTGTTCGACGATCTTCAACCGAGCCCTAATTTGGAGACGAAATCGGCTCACACCCCGACCCTACAAACTGCAAAAAACTCGTACAACGAAGGAGAAACACAAGGGGAGACACGAGAAACACGATTTCGGGGATTCCTCTCACAGGTCGGTTCAAAAGAAATGAATTCTTCCACAATATTTCGGTGAAGGTGGTGGTCGGGGTGGTGGGGTGCGAGAGTTTTTTGCACGAGGGGTATTTTGGGTATTTCGGGTCTAATTTTTGGGTGCCCCAGGTAAATTGGTTTGTGCCCACATTAACTGAGTGCCTTCATGAAAAGGTGGGGTGCCCTTAGCGGCCCTCATCATAAATGAGTGGTAAAGACTGAGTCAAAGGAGCTTTTTGTGACAATTTAACGAACAACTTGGTAAGTAGAAGCATTGATCTTCTTCTTCTTCTTCGCTCGCTCGCTCGCTCGCTTCGTAGGAGTACAGGTTCATTTCTCTTCCTTCGTTGTTCTTCGCTTCAATTCACTTCACTTCATCGATCGTTGATTAATCTTGACGAGTCTCCTCCGTCAATGCTCGATTGAACTGCTTAACAATCAGTTTTTTCATGCCTGATTTGTTCATCAACTCGTTTGGGGATTTTGTTTTTTAGGGTTCTTGTGTGGTTGAAATTTGTGACGATTGAATGGATTTCTCTGTGGTTCTTGAAATGCAGTGGTGGATTGTCTTGTACGGTTGATCGATTTGTTAGGTATGAGTAGAAATTTGTTTCATATTAGGGTTTAGGGTTTAGGGTTTTAGGGTTCTTGTATTGACTGTTAGCATTACTGATGATTGAATGGATTGTCTCGTACTGTTGATCGATTTGTTAGGTATGAGTCGAAATTTGGTTCATTTTAGGGTTTATGGTTGTAGGGTACTTGTATTGACTATTGGCATTACTGATGATTGAATGGATTTCTATGTGGTTTTTGAACTACAGTGGTAGACAGTCTTGTACTTTTTTTTTTTTGATAGCCGAGGATATCTGAGCCACCGTTGCTGACACCGGCGGACTCATGTGAACTTGACTAATTACTATTTTAATTTCAATACATGGAAAAGGCTTAGAAGTCCTGTTCTCTATTGTTGTTCCTTGTGTGCTACCGTGTCGGCGTGCCCTTTAGTCTGTGTCTTATCTAAAGAATGATAATTTCCTTAGTTGTTGTTTAATCGTTTATCTTAGTCGCAAGCCCATTAGCTTTTGAATTTCAGAACTATGAAACTACTAAATAAGTTTCCATTTGTTGTATATTTTATGCGATAAGTTCACCTAATTTCAGATTTAAAGTCACGTCTCAGTTTTTCTTTTCTTTTTTTTATATTCGTGGGTATTCAGGCGAGCCTGAATATTCCATTAGAGTGTTATGTTTTAGCTATTCCATACCTTTGTAGTTCCCAAAGAAGCTACAATGAGCATGACTCCAGAATTCCTTTTGTTTTGGGCAAAAAAAAAAAAAAAAAAACTTAATTATGTAAGAGTCAATTCACAATGCAAGTATTCCCATTGATAAAAATATTAAAGACAATTGTCTTGTCCAGGACTAGTACCATTTGAATGGCTAGAACTTAGAAGCGCTTATTTATTTATTTATTTAACTTTTAATTGTTGTAGTTGGTGAAATTTGCTGAACTTTTGCCTCTTCAGCAATCAAAGGCTATCCCACCTGCCAATTCAGAGCCTCATGAATACATATTGGTTTGATATGTAGATTAAAATTTATTACACCTTTATCAAACGTGCCCAGTAAAGTGATGTGAAAGTTGTGGGTGGGGCGGATGGACTTTGCTTGTGTAATACAGAGATTCTATCCTTCATGCTCTTAGGTTTCTTTAGGGGAAATGCACGAGGATTTAGAGAGTTTTTTTCCCTAGTTTTATAATGATATTTTCTACAGCTTGTGGCAACTGGCAAGGTGCAGTGAAACGGAATTCACATCCTAAGCATATCTTAAGGGTGTCCAGATGGATGCAACACTGCAACTGAATGCCAAGGCTTATAAGGTCTTCCCAATTAATAATTTAGAAAATTAGAAGTATGGTGCACACATCAGTTGCATTACTCTATTTTTATCACAGAGAAACGAACATCTATTTTAGAACTGAATTGAATAAAGCTCCACATATCAGCTACTCTTCTGCAACTATTTTTACTGTCACGTAACAGTTACGATATAACCCTCCTCAAGCTGGACAGAGTCTAGAGAATGGTTAGCTCGGTGCATAGTGATAATAACTTTGAATAGATAATGCTTTACGAGCGCATTAGCAAGCTGATCCTCATATTGAGTAGAATGATTTGCCAATTCTGTGTTGAGCCATGTTCCAATAGAAATGTACATCAGTCTCAATGTGTTTTGCCCTCGCATGATAAACAAGAGTGGAAGCTAGATGCTTGACACTCACGACCTCACACCATTATGTAGGAATAATGGAGATCAGAATATACAATTTTCTTAACATTGACTAGGACCTTAACCTTGGCAACTTATCAGTATCCTTGTTGAATATTCATGCTCAGATTCACCACTGCTATGAGACACCAAACATGCTTCTTAGTTTCAAGACTGTCTCACATCAGCATTTGTGCTTCATTCTGGATCTCAGATGACTTTATCAGATTCAGAGGCTTAGTTAAATTTAAGATATTTGTTGTCTACATTACTAGTCATTGCAGTCCTTTTTTTTGTGAGGAATGGACTTCCGCTGCTGCCTCTATGGAAGAATGTAAGCAAGAAAGACTTGTGCAACATGAAACGTTAATGTGATTAATAGCACTATTGTTCAAACAAAATATGTTTTGAACTCAAACAACTTTCAGCGCTACCACTAGATACTTAGATAGTAAAGTGAAAGAAGAATGAATTGCCAACTTATCCATTCTAAAGATGTACATGTCTATGTTTTATGTGATCAAAGCTGTTCTACATGGTTATTGCTCAGTGAGAGTGGTACAACATTGTGCAAAAAGATTGCAAAGATTATTTCTTGCATTCTTGGCGATTGCTTCAATTCTATCACGTTTGGCAGCTATTGTCTTGGATATTTCAGTGCTATATTACATTATGAGTAGGCTTATCAAAAAATCAATAACAATTAATTAATTCTTATTCCCATGCTGTCTGTCATTCCGTCTTTAGTCTTCCATGAGTCTATTTTAGTCATCTTTGTTAGCTGTCGACCTGGCCGCTTTCTTATGCTTTATTACACGGTTCCAGTTGAAGCTACAAAATCTTAAAAACCAACTAGATAATATTTAAATTAATCTTTTGCAGGCCTACTCATAATTTAATTTGGCATGAAGATATTCAAGAAATTACATGTTATCGGATGTGGTGGAATTGAAGCAATCATGAAGCCAACAAGAGGTGACCCCTTGTCATATTTTTACTCCAACCATATCTTAGTTCCTTTTACTAGATACCAAGCAACAAACACACAAATTCATACTTCATTAGTATGAATAAGTTGGCAGCTTATATATGTTTCATTTTACGTCTGCTCATGATTTCTTTTCTCTCGATTACTGTGATAGTAATCACATCCCTTCTGCATGTTGTTTAGGTCTTTCTTTCCTCCATTCTTCCTCTACTGTTTCAGTTGAGGTTCATTCCCTTGAACATGAAGTAGTGATTGCAGTGGGTAGCAATGTGGGCGATAGAATTTTCAACTTTAATGAAGCCTTAAAATTAATGAAGTCGTCTGGTATCCGCATTATGAGGCATGGGTGCTTGTACGAAACAAAGCCTGCGTACGTGCTTGATCAGCCTCTTTTTCTTAACACAGCAGTTAGAGGTTTCACGAAACTTGCTCCTCATGATTTACTCGCGGTTCTTAAGAAAATTGAGAAGGATATGGGTCGAACTGGTGGAATTCGTTATGGTCCAAGACCGATTGACCTAGATATATTATTTTATGGTAAGTTCAATGTACAGTCTGAGACTTTGATTGTTCCACATGAAAGAATTTGGGAGAGACCTTTTGTATTGGCCCCTCTGATAGATTTATTAGGATCAGCTGTTGATAATGACACTGTTGCCAGTTGGCATTCTTATTCTAGAAAAACTGGTGGACTTTTTGAAGCATGGGAAAAACTTGGCGGTGAATCTCTCATTGGAAGGCACGAGCTAAGGCGAGTTTTGCCAGTTGGAAAGCAGTTACTGGATTGGTCGGAAAGGACACGTGTCATGGGCATCCTCAACTTAACCCCAGATAGTTTTAGTGATGGGGGCAAATATCAATCAGTGGAAGCTGCAGTTTCTCAAGTTCGGTTGATGATTTCTGAGGGAGCAGACATCATTGATATTGGTGCACAATCAACACGCCCATTTGCCACCATGATATCGGCCGACGAAGAATTGGATAGGGTATTACCTGTTGTAGAAGCTCTTCTTGAGTTACCTGAGATGGAAGGCAAATTCTTATCAGTTGATACATTTCACTCAAAGGTAGCACAAGAGGCAGTTAGTAAGGGAGTTCATCTTGTTAATGATGTGTCTAGCGGGCAGTTAGACCCAAATATGTTTAGTGTGGTGGCAAGTCTGGGGGTTCCTTATGTCATGATGCACATGAGGGGAGATCCGTCAACAATGCAAAATGATGGGAATCTACATTATGAAAATGTGTGTAAGCAGGTTGCTTCTGAGTTGTATCTGCACATAAGAGATGCTGAATCGTCTGGAATACCTGCTTGGAGACTTATTATCGATCCTGGAATTGGGTTTTCCAAGAAAACCAAACACAACTTGGAGATTCTCTCGGGTTTAGAAACAATTCGAGAAGAATTCTCAGTGAAGAGCTTGGCTGCTTCTCACGTACCCATCTTGGTTGGACCTTCCAGAAAGAGATTTCTTGGTGACATATGCAATCGCCCAAACGCCATTGATAGGGACCCTGCAACTGTTTCTGCAGTCACTTCTGGAATACTGAATGGTGCAAATATTGTTAGAGTACACAATGTTAGGGATAACTTGGATGCTGCAAGACTATGTGATGCGTTGCTAAAATATAGGCAATCTTATTTGTGATAAGGAGAATGTTAGGGTCCTCAAGTCATTACGAATGCTGTGATTAGGTGCTGAATTAATGTTAATTGAAGTTGAACCCATCAGTGAAGACAGAATGAATTTCAAAAATGGTTTGGGGTTTTCTCTTCATTTTTTATTATTTTATATAGGTAGAAATATAAAACTTGCTCAATAAAAAGTTGGAAATGTGAAAGAAGGGAATGCAACTAAATCACGGGAAACTTGGCTATATTAACTTTCTTGAATGAATTGCTTATAAATTGTTTTTTGACTTGATATGAAATTCTATCATCTATGGAACCTTGTGTTCTTTTTTTTTTTTAATCGTGGAAATAAGCTTAGCTCATTTTCTTAGATGATTCTAATTTTTTATAGTAAGTATTTCTATCAACATTAAGGAAGTGATTAAGAACTTCAGTTTTTGTTAGGGAGCATAAAATTCAATTAAAGATATGTCTGATAACTCTACTTGAGCTGTAAATTTAGCTTTTCACTTATAGATGCTACTTAAATTTGTGTTTTGCATCTAATTCCTTTTTGATTGAGACATGCATGAATTTCAAACAAATTTTGTGTAGGAGCTGAAATTATGTCTACCTTTTATAAGAGTCAATTCATTTAAAGATGAGTTCTGAATTTTTTGTCCATACTTCTTACATCTTTTAGAAAAGTAATTGTGCTTAATCGATCTTCTATAGATTTCGGCAACAGGTTTATCAAAAAGCCAAGCAGATAAAAAGTGAAATAGAAAAACTCAAGCAGGATGGGATAGTCTCGCTTTGTTAGAATCTTAAATAAAACCCTTCTTGTGTATGTCCAGGTGTCCAATTGTTGTGTGGTTCTTAGGGCCATATGTATCGATATTCTACTGGTATGGAAATTCTATATGAGGTTCATGTGCCTTTGGTTGGAGCCTAATTATGTTCATTTTCTTTTCTAAACTGAACAATTGTAAATCTTGTCGGGAGGATGCTGTGATGCCTCGTAGATTCAATTGCACTAGGTTACTGGAACTGGAATATTGCTATATGTTATGTTAGATTTATTGGTTGTTTTGTGAGATTGAGGTGTTGTTGTTGTTGTTGTTCTCATGAAAAGAAAAGCCAAGTAATAGAGATTTATCTGACTAGGGACAAAATGGAAACCATTTAAGGAAGATCTAATTGCGGCTGATCATTTGGTTAATATTGACATAAAAAAGTGGTCTTTTCATGTCTTTTTTTTCCATATATATAGTAATCCCGTACTGTTGAGGACAATCGTCAGAATGATTTGGTAGTTATGTACAATCTCCTAGTGAACTAAATATACTCATGACATGAAGGTGGCAATGAAATTACACTCCATGCAAGAAAGGACAAACCAATTGTCCTTATGTCAAATTCAAAACCTTGATGTGGATAGTTTTGATGCCGTCCATTGCTAGTTATAAAATTAGTTGGTGGAAGGGAGGTTTTAGTAATGCATAGTCGAATGAGATTGAATCAAGTATTTGCTTATGGGATAGGAATGTGCTTTCTCTTTATCTTTCTTCTATTCTTCTTGATTTTGTAAACCGTAAAATCTTATTACTAACACAAAAAGCTGTTTCTGACCAAAAAAAGTATTTGCGGCATGGTTTGGTTTGAAGAGTGAATTTATATATCTATAGTTGTGGTTGTGGTAAATTACTTAATTTGTAACGCCGCCCTAAGATTCATCGTCAATGCAAGAAATGAATTTTTTTATCTCTCTCTTTCTTACTCAAGATTGTTTCTTTACTTCATTTCGGTTACCTTGTAACAGGGTTGTCCAATGATGTGACACGGAAATTCTTATTTTTATTCTAAAAAAACAAAAAATAAGTTCTTTTCAGAAACTATAGAACTGCTTTTAACACAAGATAACTCTTGACATATTGTTTTTGTCTAAAATATTGAAAGATTTTTTTTTCCAAGCGCGTGTGTTGACTGTCTCAACTCTCTATCCTTATGGTATAATTCTAAAGTTTATGTATAATCGACATCTCCAAATCTGAACCCAAGACAGTGATTGGTCTGTCAGGGGCGTTGTTTTCTTCTCCTTCATTGTCTTTTATGGAGATTGTATACTTTCCATGTTGTTTTGATACAAGTCCATGCCTTTCTTCCTTCTCATGCCTCATTGTCACTTTAGGTCACCACGAGCCAAGTCTCACAGTTTGGGATACCTCTCTGAATGCTTGATTTAAATGCTTATATGATGATGCACAAAAATTGATTATGGAGGCATTTCTTGAAAACATTTGTTCTGCTCATGTGTTTATTCAAGAATTATTTTCTGGAGTAATGCTTTGATATTCTGAACATTGTTGATTATTGAATGGTTTTCTCGTGGTCCGTGACGTATGATGGTAGGTTAACTTCTAGTTACTAACTCATTTATAGAGAGGAGAAGAAACTTAGTTCATTGAAGGGTATTGAAGCCTCTGCAAAGATGTACATAATGATCCCTCCACAATTGCAAATTGAGACCCTTCTTTTCTCATTTGATTTGCTTTAGCTTGATATTTATTGGAAAGTAAGTAATAACCGTTATTACCCTCTTAAAGAGAGTATTCTTGCGTCGTTACTTTACTCATCCAACAAATGAAAATCTACAAACGAAGAAGCAGTAGTCGTATTTTGTATGAGAAAAATGTTTAGGATGAGTTGGAAACTACATAGTTAGGGAGGAATGAGTTGAAAATCTACCCTTCACCAGTACTTGTTGTTTTAGTGACATTTCCTGCTTCACTCTTTTTAGTCAACCCCGTTCACACAGGTTTGTGAGCTCAAAAGCAACTAAAAGTGTTGTTCTACTTGTCTATTTCATGCAACCAATTCACTTAATTCCAAATTAGAAGCCTTAGCTTGGTCATAATCTCTACAGGGAACGTGGCTTGAGTTAATATAGATATGCCTTTGAAGAGCCAGAATTCTACTTATTTAGGAGAAAATCTACAGAAGTGAAAGTTTGCCTTCAACTTTTTTAATTTTCAGAGTATGGAGGAATAATATGGGCTTCAATGGAAAAGAAAGTGCAGAAGATTTTTCCGATCCTTGCATCTTTTATATTCTAAAGCCCCTCTTTTGGACCATCGTTCAGAACCCCTCCCACCATAAGAGAGAGAAAATGATTTTAGTTTATTGAAATAATTAAGACCGTGTAGCAATCCAATTAAACCCATAAGAAACCCACAAAATTGGAGTTACAGTTTATAGGATTTAAGCATAGAAACTCAAGATGCTTTATGTTGGGGTGTTTTTGTTGGGTTCTAATAGAAGTTTTTTTTTTTAATATTGTTTACAATGAACAATTTAGGACTGAGGCTATGGGTAACTGAATTTATTCCTCATTACTTGCAGAGGCATCTCAGGGTTCAAATTGAAATTTAATGAGCTGATATTATTTCAGAACATTGTGCCTCTACTTGTCTTTTTATTTTGTTCCGTTTATTCATCTATAATGAATAATTCCTTTTTATTTGTTGTTGAGTAATAGTGATGTTCTATGTTTAACTTGGTGTAAGGATGTCTTCACTTTGGAGGTGTGGTACGACGTCCTTGACAGGCACCAATGCTAAAACCATCACTTCACAGTCTGCACCTTTTGCCATTTTCTCTCAATCAGAAAAGAACTTCTTAACTGAAAATTCTCATCGGTTCCGTCTAGTTCAACCTTACTGTAAGATTTTCCTCCTCTTGTCCTTCTACCTCTCTAACTTCACATAGATATCTTTAAAATAGCCCCTCTCTATTCTTTGGAAAATCAGATAACCTCCGAATCAGCGCAAAGAATGATAGAGACTGGGTTATGGTAGCTCCAATTTTGCAGAATTATCGTGTCTCCTGCCCCCTTGATTCATTTTCAAAGGTAGCTTCATACTGCCTATATTCTGTTAATTGGAGAGCTATTGAAGAGAAATGCGATTTGACAAAGACTTGGCAAGATAGTGGTGAATCATAGGACTGTACTCGCTTATTCTGTTGAGCTCATTGAAAATGCAGATTCTTGGGCCCCGTATCAGCTACCAGTAAAGTAACTGAGTCGCTGTTTGGGTTGACATTAGTGTACATGTGATGGTTACAATTCTTTAGATTGTCACATGTTGTATGAATAGTTGTACTTGTTTTTCATGGTATTGATTTTTTTTTTTTTTTAATTTCTCTTAAAGTTTAAAATTTATAAGGCTTGTTGATGCTTATGATTTTGAATGCTTGAATTATTTGCAGTCTGGGAGAGGTGTCACGGCAGGATTGAAGCAATCTAATTGTGAAATGTATGGAAGGAGTATGATAATGAAGGGTGGTGCAACATCTTTGGTGATATCGGCCCTGTTTGCATCTCTGTGTGTATCATCATCATCGTATGTATCAGCAAGTGCTGCTTCAACTCCAGAAGCTTTTGTTAAGAAAGCCATCTCTTCGCACAACATTGTCATCTTTTCCAAGTCTTACTGCCCGTAATTCTTCTACCTTTATTTCTTTTTTCTTTGCATCTTCCTATCTCCTTTTATGCTGGTATTTCATTTTGTCGAAATGTTTGTTTTTGAGAGTTGCATTCTTCCCAACCCTCTACTAATGTTCCTAAAAATCATATTGCGATCGCTCTGTATACCTGCTTCAGTATTCTCAGATTGCTCTATTTTGCTTTGGCACTGAAAGCAAAACCCTGAGTTGTTGATTACCTAGAGTAAGAACTTATCATTTTGCTTGGTGTAATATTTGATTAGTTCGGCACACCTGGTTAGATCAAAGCATCCGCTATTACTATTCTCATAGTTAAAATCATCATTTATGCTCTCCATAAATTGATTGTGGAATCTGTGGATCATCTTTTCCTGGTTTGCAGTTACACCAAAGGAGTTTTGAGGGCCATAATAATGGACTTTAGCGAGTCAAACACGGTTGTTAAGGGGTAGGATGTGCGATTTTTAGGAAGAGGTGTTGGTATAACTATGAAAATTTTAAGGTTACATGAAACGCGTTGGTTTTTGCAGTTGCATCACTTGCATGGCACTTGCAATTAGAAGAAAGAAGAAAATATTTGAGTAAGAGTATTAACATGGAAATTGTGTGGGATAATTTAAGGCTTAGGGTAGCGATGTGGCTAGTCATGTAAGCATCTAGGTTTCTCTTTGTAGAGGAGTATGAATTGGAGGGATTGTATGGCTTCTTTTTGGTGAACGAGGGTTCCAAGTTTGTTCATGTCTTTTTTGTTATCCGGGGCTTTTGTAATTGTAGAATTTTATTACTAATACAAAAGCAGTTTCCTCTTCAAAAGAAAAAAAAGTTGTTTGTGAATTAGGCTGAGTGATAATTAAAGTGAAAGTCGCTTCCTTTTTGGTCGATTGGTCTATCTGTTTGCGGTGGTGGAGGATTACATAGTTGTCTTGGACGCTGAACGTGTTATAGCGATTGAAAAACTACTTCACAAAGAGAATGAGTTTTTTTGGGTTTGTGGTCTAAAAAATTCTTTAGATAGAGAATCATTTGAGACAAACAATTACGGCTGGATGCTTTGTGGATGTGGCCTTAATTGATGCATATACTGATTTTATTACTCATTTGTTGAATGAAAGAGAGGAATTGCAACTAGATGTCATCAACATGCATGCTTAGTGTTGTTTTTTATACGACTGGCACTGTACATGTTTATAAACTTTGCGGCTTTGCCTGCAGCCTCGAAAGATTGTATCGTCAGTGGTTAGCCTCTTCTGATATGTAGGGCGGGGGAAACATAAATCTATTGTGATTGATGAAATGGATAGGGGTTGAAGATTATGCCGTCTGTAATTCTGTAACGAAGACTGTTACCTGTGCTGGCTTTAGGGGCGGCTAATTTACTATCTGATAAGTATGGTCAGGAAGATTAATGTGAGCAGAGATAATTTGAAACGAAATAATCGCTGACAGTGTACAAAATGATTTGTCAGATTTGGTAATTGATAAGAGCAGAACCGGAATGTACGTCGCCATCAAAGTCAGAGGACTTCGATATATCGAGTTGTAGATTGCTCAAACTTCTAGTAAGCATTTGTGTTTTGGTTTGCTGCAGGTATTGTAAGAGGGCGAAAGCTGTCTTCAAAGAGTTGAACCAGGCACCTCATGTCATTGAATTGGATGAGCGAGGTATATCGACTGCTACTTAGACAACTACAATAATCGACGGTGTGTCGTCAACAATGTCGGCATTTTTCTCTTTGATGAATGCTAAAGGATATGAGAATCAGTTTGAGTCTTTTCTTAAAAAAATTTCTTTTATAGATGACGGATGGGAAATTCAAGACGCCTTAAGTGAGATAGTCGGCAGGCGCACTGTGCCCCAGGTGTTCATCAAGGGCAAGCATATTGGTGGCTCCGACGGTAACTTAATTATCCTTTGCCGTACTTCTTTTTGCGAGAACAAAATTATTTACTTAGAATTTACTCAGTATCTTCTTGATGATCATCTCAGATACCGTCGATGCATATGAAAGCGGCAAACTGTCCGAGCTTTTAGGTGTTGCAAAGGATGACCTCTGATGCAATGAAGGAATTAATGTCTCTCCAATTCATGAACTCTTTGATTATCTTTGTTCTTACCAGTCTTTAGACAATGTTATGTTTCAAAAAGGACCTGCTGAACTGCTTATTAATTGATGGGAGAAAGGCAATTGCTGAAGATAAATTTAATTTTAATTTCTAATGGTTTACTTCTCCACTTCATTTTTGTTTGGCTTAATAGGCAAATATTTTTGGATTTTTACAAAAATATCCTAACGTTTGAATTTTGGCAAAAATATCATAACCTTTTGATTTCTCATAAATTGTATCGTCACTTCTTATTTTTGAGTGAATTACATTTAAAAATATAAAAATTATGCATACAATTGAGAATATTATTTCATATAAATGCAATTGGTATGTAATCTAGTGATCATTCATCACTTTGATTGTGGTTTGATACATAATAATTACATGAAACTAAAAGGTTAGAATACTTTTGCAAAAATCAAAACATAAAGATATTTTTGCAAAAAATTTAAAATGTTAGGATATATTTGCTTATTACGCCTCTTTGTTTTTTTAGTCTCTATTCAACATGATTGTGACTGTATGACTAAGGGCATTGATTTTGAGGGCCGCTAAGGGCACCCCATCGTTTAATGAGGGCACTCAGTTAATGTGGGCACAAACCGATTAACCTGGGGCACCCAAAAATTAGACCCGAAATACCGAAAATACCCCTCGTGGAAATCCCGCTGCACCCCACCACCCCCAGCACCACCTTCACCGATCTTGACTCGAAGAACTCATTTGGTTTGAACCGACCAGTGAGAGGACTCTTCGAAATCGTGTCTCCCGTGTCTCACCTTGTGTTTCTCCTTCGGTTTACGACTTTTTTGCAGTTTGTAGGGTCGGGGTGTGAGTCGATTTCGTCTCCAAATTAGGGCTCGGTTGAAGATCGTCGAACACACAGATTTTGCGCGAAATCGATCGTTTGAAGTTACGTTTATAGTATAATTAAGTTACATTTGGTAGAGTAGTTGTAATGTGTGTGTGGCGGTTTGTAGATTGGTAAAAAAATTGGGAAATCGCGGTTCTCGGCCACACAGGCCAGAAACTTTGTTAACCGTCTCGGCCAAGCATGGCCGAGACAGAAGCTAAATTTTTGGGAACTCGCAGTCTCGCCACGAAGGCGGAAGAGTTCACGTGTCTCGATTACGCATGGCCGAGAATACTTGATTATCTCGGCGAGACATGACGAGAGCTACAATTAGTGATAGGTAATGTGGCGTCGGTGGTGTACAACCGAGAATTTTCTCCTACTCTCGATTGTACACTCGGCGAGAGGGTTAGAGTAGGCTCGGTCCTCTATGACCGAGACATTTCAATATATCTCGGTCTGCGAGGTCGAAACAATCGCGCACATCGACGAAACTTCGGATAACCTCATAAAAAACACAATAAATTCGCAAAATTACCTCAAGTTCAACCTCTCTTGCACCGTAAAAGACAATCCTCCATTATATAGTGGAAACAAGTTCGGATTTGAGGAAATTACCAAACCCTACGTTGATAAACAAATCATCATTTTCACGCTTTACCCAACTAAACAGTTCTAAGAAACCATCATATGGTTGTCAAACATTGTTACATCGTCGTTTCGGATGATGTCAATCCGCAAGAATCGATAAACGCTCGCCAAACGCAATGTGACTTTGTGGTTCAAGCTTGGTCGTGGGGTGCCCTTTTTCTTTGTCAAAATGATTTGTGGGGTTTGAATCATTATATATACAGGGGCAAAATGGTCTTTTCCAGTTTTTCTTTGGAATTTTTACAAATAACTTGGGTGCCTTCATGAAAAGGTGGGGTACCCTTAGCGGCCCTCTTGATTTTTCATTCCCACAAAAAGAAAATAAGAAAAAATATGCAAAAGTAATTTGGATAACAACATCAATCTTTAATTGTTTTGTACTCTTAAGAGTGGCTTCTAAGTACTACTTAATGGTAAAAATTAGGGTTTTGCTTTCCCCTATTATATAGTTTCAAAAAAAAAAAAACATTTAATTCTAAAGCATGATTAATGTGTCTTGGCTTTGCTCAATGTGGTGCCTAATACTAAATAGTTGGTCTCCCAAAAAAAAAAAAAAAAAAAAATTAAGAATAACGAGAGAGACTTGAGTGAATTTGGGGTGCTAATACAAGAATGCAAACTCATATTGTTTAGGATTCGGGGTTGGAAGACCTCTTTTGTTCGTAGACAAGTGAATGAGGTTGCGCATGAATTGACGTGACTTTCCCATATATATGCTAGTCCAGTTGTATAGAATCAACCTCCTAACGTGGTCCCAATGATTGTATCGAATGAGCTTATAGTTGAATGAAAATAAACACCCATTTTTTCGTCAAAAAAGAATCTAAATTTAACTTGCTAAACAGTCATAATAACACTTTAAAGTCGCACTTTACAATCAATTTGGGAACATGTAATGCTCTTGAAGCAGAACTTTGGGGAGCCCTCTCGGGGCTACGATTGGCTTGGAAAATGGGAATACATAATGTTGTTCTCGAATTGGATAACAAAGGAGTAGTGGATGGTATCAAGAAAGGCAAGGCCGAACATAATAGCTACTGGCAAATGTTGTCACTGATCCTTGGAATGATTAAACAACCTTGGCATGTCCAAGTTGTTTACACATACCCATGAAGGGAATAAGGCAATGGACTGGTTGGTAAACCATGCTTTTGATTTTGTAACGGGCACCCACCATGTCTTGGACCCGCCTGTTTGCTCACCATTCGCGTGACGACATTTTCCGGTGTTAAATTTCTTAGGAGTTGTGTTCTGTAAGTTGTAAACCTAGGTAATTATACCCCTTTTTCAATAGAAAAAAATCGCACTTTAAACTTACACGCTAAAGTCAAGAAATCTCGATACACATAAAAATGGAAAATGCAAAAGTAACCCACTTTGGGCATTGACCTAGTCGAATGCCGTGCATTTCGCCTCAAGATGCACACTCTCTCATCTCGGCGTATATTGCAAGGTATCCAACTGGGTCGATGCCCAAAGTGAGTTACTTTAGTAGTTCCCCATAAAAATATCTTATGCGTGTGACTTAAAGTGCAACTTTAAGAGACAACAACAATATTATTTGGGAGCGGCTAAACAAACCCTAGTTTTTTCTTAGAGGACCTATTTTTAATTTTTTACTTCGTCGTACCCCACTTTTTACTTAGTGTACCTTACTTTTTTTCTCAAAATTTCAAAAATACCTTTGTTGTACCTCATTACTCTGACCTTCACCTCAACACCCCTTCTTCAGAGATGTCAGACACACATAGTCGCGGACATACAGGGTCAACACCTTTAAAGAGGTATCGGTTGGATTCCTCCGTCACCCACTGAAATCTAGTTCTTTTTGCAATTTCTAAATAGGTGTTGGGTCTGTATGTCCAACACCCGCGGGGTAGTAAGAACGAACAACAAAATTTCAAAACTCTTTAAAAAATACATGAAAATGACAAAAAATAGTGGGTTTTGCTTGGAATCACTTAATATCTTCGATTCTATCGAAACTTTGCATCCAAAATGCAAGATTCAACCCCTAAGTCAAAGCCTTAAACTCAACAACAATCCCACAAACAACACTAACTAAAAAAAATAAAATAAAAAACCCGAAAAAACTTCAAAATCGACACTAAAAAAGATGAGGAATGCACCCACGACGTCGAACCGACGTGATTTTACTCGGACTTCGTCGGATTCGTGTTGGTGGTGAGAATGCGATTTGAGAAAGGGGTGACTGGGGTATGGGTGAGTGGGGAAGAATGGGGTATATGTAAGTAAAAACCCTTTTATATAGAGGGGTGGTTAGGTAATTTTCTGAAATGGAGTCTTCTAAGTAAAAATTGGGGTCCGTTTAGCCGCTCCCTATTATTTATAACGACAATAATAAAGTTTGATAAGTTTCAAATTTTTTCCCTAATCATTTGGTTTACATAGATTTAACGTTTCTATTTCTACTAATCATTTGGATTAAACTGAGATTATAATAAATGAAATAGTTCTCAACTCAAAACCTTTGGCCCTTTTTTTCGGTATGTAAACCACCCGATATCAATACCTATCGGACTATTAGATTTCTTTAATTTCATGTCATTAAGAGAGAGAAATACAGACAGTGAAAAACCACAAAATTATGACTCGGCAGCAGCAATGAATTGTTGTAATAAAGTCTCTCGGATTTCGCCATTAGAGCTGCTTCTCTTCTCTTCATGAATTCTCTTCAAATCCCAAATCAGTATCTTCTGAGCATGAATTGTTGATCTTATTGAGCTTCAGAGCCCAAAATGGGCATCAAATCTTCACTTCTCCACCATTGCTTTCTGGGTCTCTACTTGTTCATTCACCTCAGCAGCCCAATTAGGGCACGAAGAAATGGTGAGTCATCTGAGTTCTGCTAGCCCAATTTGTCAATTTCATTGATTACCCATTATTCTATAATTGTTTTTGAATCTGGGTTTTTGTTGGTTTGGCTTAATTTCAACAGTGGAGTGTCCAGTTGGTTGGGAAATTGGGGCAACAAAAAGCAAGTGTTTTGGGGGTTTTTCAATGGAGTCTCATTCATGGGAGGATTCTGAGTTGTTGTGTAACAATGGTGATGGTCATGTGAAGGGTCACTTGGTAGCTTTGAATTCAATTGAAGAATTAGGGTTTGCACAGAAA
Organism: Stephania cephalantha; assembly: GCA_039657325.1. Lineage (NCBI taxonomy): Eukaryota > Viridiplantae > Streptophyta > Magnoliopsida > Ranunculales > Menispermaceae > Stephania > Stephania cephalantha. The sequence continues at coordinate 1,187,597 of CM077578.1, forward strand.
TTGTGTAATAGTACTAGCAGTAGTAGTAGTGGTGGTGGTGGTGGTGGTGGTGGTGGTGGTGATGGGAAAAAGGGGTGTTGGGTTGGGGGGAGGAGCTACTTCAATTCCTCCGGTGGTGGTTTCATGAGTTGGAAGTGGTCTGATAATGTGTCTGTTTGGAATGATTCCGTGTTTCCGAGGCTCGCTCGGGCGGGAGGTGGCGATTCTTCGTGCACTTTGCTTACGGATAGCAGTCGCGACGGTGTTGTAACAGAGAGGTGCAATGCGTCGCATCGGTTCATTTGTATGATTAATTTAGGTAATGGTTTATTTCGCTCTATTGATGATGGATTACTCTTTTGAGTTTGTTAGCTTTATTGCTTAAAGGATATTATTCTATGTAGATGAAGGAAAAACCAAACCTTGAACATTAGGGTGGTATGTCAAAGACTGCTTGTGAGAACTAACTTGCGAAAGAGTAAAACGTCGTAAAGTATGAAGTTACAACTTACATTTATCAATGAGTAATATTTGAACTTTGAAACCAATTGAATTTCATTTAATTTGAATGTGATTGTATGCCAATGAAAATGATTTTTTTCATCATAATGATAGAATCAAGAAAATTCTCTTACGGTTACGACATTTTTAGATATTTGGAAGAAAGAATGAAATGAAATGAATAATGGGAAAGGAGGAGTGTGAGGAAAGAAATGGGGCGGCATTTAGAGGAAATTTACTTCATTTTCATGTGATAATTACTACTATGTTTTAGTTATTTTGATTTTCCATGATCTATGTTTTTCTCTTTCTTGATTACATGCTGAACATTTCCTTTTTTCGGCTTTAGATAATAAATATCATCACAGTTATGGACAGAAGAAATATCTTATTATCCTCGCAATTATGAGTGGATTGATCCTTTGTTCAACATTGAGTGCCGTTGTGTGGCTTCTTGCTCATAAGCGGAGCAAAAGACGCAAACGGTCGCGCAAGGTATGCAGTCCTTCAACGTCAGCATTAGTGCCTCCATTGTGGAAGGTTTTTTCCAGTGAGGAGCTCAGATCGATCACTAAGAATTTTAGTGAAGGAAACCGGTTACTTGGTGATGCAAAAACTGGTGGCACGTACAGCGGGCTTTTGTCTGATGGATCTAGGGTTGCAGTAAAGAGGTTGAAGAGGTCTAGTTACCAAAGGAAGAAGGAGTTTTATTCAGCGGTTGGAAGAGTTGCAAAACTTCATCATCCCAACCTCGTGGCTCTAAAAGGATGTTGCTATGATCATGGCGATAGGTATATTGTTTATGAGTTTGTTGTTAATGGGCCTTTGGATAGGTGGCTTCACCACATACCCCGAGGGGGTAGGAGCTTGGATTGGACCATGAGAATGAGAGTCGCAATTACTCTCGCTCAAGGAATTGCGTAAGTATACTCTACTTCTTCTTGTGGTAAAAAATGGAAATATGTGTGTGCATGTGCATGCATGTGCATTTAACGAATCATCGAATCCTGTTATATTTTTCAATATTGATGCAATATCTTTGTAGTTTTGCTGTGTTCCCTTATTTTTAGTTGCCTCATCTCTTGAACACCGCATGATCAAAGTACTTTTTGGAGTTAAAAGTAGAGGATTCCTACATTTCTTTGAAAGTATTGCTTCGACGTGCATTTCTTGTTTGTCTCGTCACCTTCAATTATTGAGAATCCTTTTCTTTTCCCTTTACTAAATCTATTGTTAAGGTGATGATTCATTGACATGGAATAACCGCAACTTGTGCAGCAATACGGTTACTCCGACACTATGACGGTATTGATTTTCTAGATCACATCCTGCAACGGTGTATAATAATGATCTTTCGGTTCGATTCCTTATTTGGTTATTTGCCTTCTTTGCTTTTGGAATTTTAATAAACCAATCCGTCAATATCGTGTTAGCTTTGTCAAGTAGATTAATTCATGGACTAACTATTTTTTTTTTTTCTTTGAGTGGTTTATCTAATACTTGTATACAAATTTAAAGTATGTATTGCTCATTATTCTTGGTTTCCTCAGCTCCCAATTTTGCTACGCTTTGATTGGGGTCATAACAATGAATTGTTGATAATGCGCTTATGTTTTTACTTTAAACGTCGCTATCCAACTGTAACTCCTGGAAATTTCTCGATGCAGTTTTTTGCATGACAAGAAGCCACATTTGGTGCATCGGGATATTCGAGCCAGCAATGTGTTGCTTGACGAAGAGTTTGGGGCGCACCTAATGGGCGTTGGTCTCTCAAAGTTTGTTCCGTGGGAAGTCATGCATGAAAGGACCGTGATGGCTGCCACATACGGCTACCTAGCTCCAGAGTTTGTGTACCGAAATGAGCTCACCACAAAGAGCGACGTTTACAGCTTTGGAGTTTTGCTGCTCGAATTGGTCAGCGGGCGTAGGCCTACTCAAGCTGTGGAATCTGTGGGTTGGCAGAGCATATTCGAATGGGCGACGCCCCTGGTTCAGGCTCATAGCTATCAGAATCTCCTGGACCCGCTCATCTCAGACATCCCTGAACTTGGGGTTATACAGAAGGTGGTAGACCTTGTGTATGCTTGCACTCAGCATGTTCCATCAGTGCGACCGAGGATGTCGCATGTCGTTCATCAGCTGCAACAATTGGGACCAAAAACTGCTGCTGCTGCTGCTGCTGCTGATCCGAAAGCAAGATGCGGCGTAAGCGCCAGTTCTTCGGCTTCTTGAGCATTTGTATTCACTGCCTGTCAGTACATTTGTAGTCTTCTGTTATACAAGTAGTTAAAGCAATCTAGCAGTAAATCTTTGCAAGCTTTAGGTTGTAGCTTCAATAACATTCAGTTTTCAGGTAGTCTAGACTAATGTGGTTATTTCACTCCTAATTAACATTGGATTAAGTTTATTTTTAACATATTGTACATTTTAAGTCTCTCCCAAAATATGAGGTTGGGATTCTATATATCCTTTTCCGATATTGAAGGGACTTTATGCAGTTAGTTTGAAGTGTTTTCAGAACTAGTCGTGTTTTTTTTTTTTTTTTTTGATAGTGTTTGCTTAGCTGCTTGACATTATCAAGTGACATACAATATTTTTTTGTCATGAGATTTGGGTCTGTCAACACACATAACCTTATCATTTTGTATACGGTTCGGTTATACAGGCCCGAACCCTAACCGAACCTTACCGAACGTGTGAGTAAGGTTCGGTGATACAAGAACGAACCCTATATGTAAACTTTCGTCCCGGAATTCAATTATGAATCTCACCCTTGATGAACATAAAAATGTTTCAAACTTGCTATATCTTGATCCATTTCACTTTATAAATCAAAGAGTAAGATGCCCTATATCAAGAAAGAAGCATAGGGTAGACACCAAAATAGTTTTTTCAAGTCAAATATATTGATAAGAGGTACTCAGAGATGGGTGGGAATAAAAGTGACGAGAACGAGGTAGAAACTGATGAGTGAGGGATAACAAAGACATTTCCATTAGGGGTAAAATTGGTAATTAATTATTTTCTTTGTAAGGATTATTACAACACCTATATAGGATTTTGTTTAACTGAACTCATATTGTAATGACTAATGAGAGCTCACCCCATAGGATAAAAAAAGATACTACAATAACACCTCAAAGTCGCACCAAAATCACACCGAAGTTACGTGACCCGCGGACCCGCGTCAAAAGGTTGTGCGCACATAATTCTCCATGCGTAACACGCGAGTTGTATATCTAGACGCGTGTACAAACGACTCCTAAAGACACGGGCATGCATGCTACGTCATTCGATGTGACTTTGGGTGTCATTGTAGCATTTTCATAAAAAATAGCCTTAGATTTAAGGAAAATACTAAAATGACAACAACAATGTCACACCACAAGACGCATTGGCTCATCAGAGCCCTCCATGCAACCTCGACCGACGTGTTATACATCGAGATATGTGTATGTCTGCATCTTGAGGCACGCATAGACAGCTCTTGCGAGCCAATATATCTTGTAATGTGACATGTTGTTGTCATTTTAGATTCAAAGAAGTGTATATGTGTGTACCTATGATGCCGTTGCCGAGACTTAGATAACTCAGCAGAACACTGCGACAAAATTGAGTAGCTAGAATTTAGGGCTTATTCATATTAAAGGGTTGTGGGTTTAGAATTGAGAAGGGTGTAAGAATGGTGAGGTTAACAGCGGACTTGATATGGAAGAGCTTCCACTTCTTCAACGCTGTTGCCGATCGAGAGCTCGATTTACGAGGTACTGCTCGCCATTACCGACACTTAAAACCCTAAAAACCCTAGCTTTCTATTCTTCTTCGTCTGATTTCGATCTCTCCTTTGCTTTGTGTTTCGTTCAGGGAACAAGATTGCGGTCATTGAGAACTTGGGAGCCACTGAGGTCAGTTCCTCAAGTTATGCATTGTTGTTGTTGTTGTTGTTGTTGTTGTTGTTAGGGTTTGGTGTTGTTGGTTTCTGCAATTTGGGGTTTTAGGGTTTTAGGGTCAGTAGCAATTGGTTTTGAAGAACTGTGAAGACTGAAAGATTAGGTTTTTGTGGCAGTAGAATTGTTTTCTGTACAGGGGTTTTAGGGTTAGTAGCAATTGATTTTGAAGACATTGAAGACTGAAAGATTAGGTTTTTGTTGCAGTAGAATTGTTTTCTGTACACCAAAGATTAGGTTTCTGCAATTGGGGGTTTTAGGGTTAGTAGCAATTGATTTTGAAGACAGTGAAGACTGAAAGATTATGTTTTTGTTGCAGTAGAATTGTTTTCTGTACACCAAAGATTAGGTCTGCAATTTGGAGGTTTAGGGGTTAGTAGCAATTGATTTTGAAGAACTGTGAAGACTGAAAGATTAGGTTTTTGTTGCAGTAGAATTGTTTTCTGTACACCAAAGATTAGGTTTCTGCAATTGGGGGTTTTAGGGTTAGTAGCAATTGATTTTGAAGACAGTGAAGAATGAAAGATTAGGTTTTTGTGGCAGTAGAATTGTTTTCTGTACACCAAAGATTAGGTCTGCAATTTGGGGTTTTAGGGTTAGTAGCAATTGATTTCGAAGACAGTGAAGACTGAAAGATTAGGTTTTTGTGGCAGTAGAATTGTTTTCTGTACACCAAAGATTAGGTCTGCAATTTGGGGTTTTAGGGTTAGTAGCAATTGATTTTGAAGAACTGTGAAGACTGAAAGATTAGGTTTTTGTGGCAGTAGAATTGTTTTCTGTACACCAAAGATTAGGTTGTTGTTGTTGTTGTTGTTGTGCAATTTGGGGTTTTAGGGTTTTAGGCTTACTAGCAATTGATTTTGAAGAACAGTGAAGACTGAAAGATTAGGTTTTTGTGGCAACTTCGATTGTGTGTTGGTCTGTGCAATTTGGGGTTTTAGGGTTAGTAGCAATTGATTTTGAAGAACTGTGAAGACTGAAAGATTAGGTTTTTGTGACAGTAGAATTGTTTTCTGTACACCAAAGATTAGGTTGTTGTTGTTGTTGTGCAATTTGGGGTTATAGGGTTTTAGGCTTACTAGCAATTGATTTTGAAGAACAGTGAAGACTGAAAGATTAGGTTTTTGTGGCAACTTCGATTGTGTGTTGGTTTGTGCAATTTGGGTTTTAGGGTTAGTAGTGATTGGGTTGAAAGAGCAGTTGAGATTGAAAGATTAGTTTTTTTTTTTTTTTGGTTTTTGTGGTGGTAGAGTTGTTTTTTGCACAAAATGTGACATTAGCGTGAGTTGTGATGAAGGATTCGTTTGTAGGGCTTAAGCACAACAGCTGTGAAGTCTGTGATTTCAGACTCTTGAAAGAAGAAAAAAGTGGTTGCCCATTTGTGGAGAGGAGACCTTCGATTTTGTAAATGGTGTCGTAGTAGTTCGGGTTGAATTACTCTGTTTTTACCTGTCTCAGGTAGACTATAGCATTTCTTCTGCCTGCGTGTCGTGGGTGTGCACTTGTTGTCGTTTGTCAATCTCCTCGTCTATATGCTGCTTTGATTTAAACATTACATACCTGAATTCAGTTCAAAGTAGCCTTTTTTACATTGTTTCAAGTATCAACTTGTTGTTTCCTTTTAAGCTTGAAGCGACAAATTCCCTTGCTGTAGGTCATATGTACAGAAATATGATCTCCTTAGCATTCCAGATTTCAAAAATTTTGATTAATCTTGCACTATGATTTTCATTTTCCACATAGGATAAGATTAGGTCCCCCCCTTTCAATTTAGACGATTACTTTGATTGTTTGTAAGTAGAATCCACGACAAAATAATCCATTGGTTAGAGGGTTCCTTGAGATCTTGTCCCCAATTTTTTCGTTGCATTCCCTCTTGATGCTCCATCTCTGCCTCTCGGTGGTTTTCCAATATGTCACCTTATTCTAAAGTTATTCTCTTTCGAAATCTCTTTAGGCAATGTATGCAATTTTTTGTTGCATCTGGGTGCTATTTTTGTCCTTGGCTTATTCTTCTGAAGCTTGAGTGTAAAGGCTTTGGTCCTCCTTAGCTGGAACTTATCTGTGCAATTAAATTGTGAAAAAAAAAAAAAAAAAAAAAAAAAAAAAAAAAAAAAAACTAGTGCAACGTGCTATGCTATCCTTTGCTTTTAGTCCCTTTTTGTTACATTCGTACCATAAATACTGTTCGTTGCAAACTTTTTGGAGTCATGTACAGATGATTTGTATTAGTGCCGTTGGCCAATCCCGCTGCTTTGCATTCTGTTGAAGACTTTTAGTAAATAAAACTACGATTGGTTATGAGTAGCAAGTTAGCCCTTGGTTGTAATTATGAGTTTGCAACTCTGTGCTTTTATTAAGGTACTGGAATCCATTAGGTGATTAAGGTCATGGTATGAACTCCTTATAAGTTGGTTTCTTCTAGGCCATGGGTTGGGGCACTTTATTGGCTGTTGTTGATTCTAAGTATGGATGTCATGGGACAAAAAGGTTAAGACGTCAACGCTTATCAAAGAAAACTATAAAAAAAAAGAAGCTTAGCAATTTAAGTTTCTAAACTGTCGTCCTGTCTTATTTTATCTATATTATTTTTTATTTTTTATTTTTCTCAAATTGAAGAACTGGAAATAAATTAATATTGTAATATGTACTTTGAACATATATGCATGCATGTTTGTGTGTGTGCGTGTGCCTGTTCTATATAAAATCTAAACGATATTGTTTGCTTTTAAAGAAAAAGAAAAACATGTTAACCAGATAATGGAAGCATTTGACCGGGTAGGATTTCCTGCATTGTGGTATTACTTGTTGGTGGTGTATTGCTGGTTGTTATGCGTGGAAAAAGTTCAGCTATGTTGATGCAGCTATTAATTTGGCGGAAAGTTTGTTCTTATTGTCTGATCGCGGTTGTCTATTTTTGCACTGTTGTGTTGGCAGGACCAATTTGACACTATTGATTTGTCAGACAATGAGATTGTCAAGCTCGAGAATTTTCCTTACCTAAGCCGATTGGGCACTTTGATCGTCAACAATAATAGAATTACCCGTATCAACCCCAATATTGGAGGTGAGGCTAAAATTACTCGTGTTTTAGTTATTATTGTTTCATGGGCAAACCTGATTATTACATTAATTTGCTATTACTTTAATGCTTTGTTGCTTGGATATGCAGAATACCTACCAAAACTACATACTCTAGTCCTTACAAACAACCGACTTGTTAATTTAGCAGAGATTGATCCTCTTGCTTCCCTTCCTAAGTTGCAGTTTCTCAGTCTGTTGGATAACAATATTACGAAGAAACCTAATTATCGGTTGTATGTGATCCACAAATTGAAATCACTGCGGTTGCTGGACTTTAAGAAAGTGAAACTCAAGGTAAGGGTTGATTAGCATCAAGCATGACTTTTACGTTGCTTTATACACAGGTTTAAGTTCAAGTATCTGTAAATTTTATTGTGAAAATGGTAAATTTCATAGAAGATATTATTTACTGGCATGTTCACGTCTTTCCCATTTATTTTGTTAAGGCACTTTGTAACTTTGTTCTCATATGTTTTCTCATGGTCATCCGAGAAAGCATGAGTAAACAAGTCTCTGCTTGAGTCTCCAAATATAAATTTGTGAACGACCATTTGATCCCCATCAAAGTCTCTGATGAATCCCTTAAAAACTAATGAGTGTAATTCTAGACACTACAATATCCATTAAAAAAAAAAGAAAAAAAGAAAAAGAAAAACCAACTAATGGATGTAAACAAATAGCACATCTGCTAAAAAGGGTTGGGATGCCACCCCTGCATCAGTTCTTGAAATATTCCCCTCAAAATGTTTTTTTTTTCCTCATTATAAGGCTTTTAAACTTTAAAGAATAAAGTTAAATTCTTGCATTGTGGCTCCACGTCTCTACTTGAGGCGTAACTTTGAAGGGACCACTTTTCAGTTCTTTATCAGCTCTGCCTATATTGTAGTTGATCCCATATATTTATATGGTGTTTTATTTAGTCATCTCTAGGCTGTGAAAGATTCCAAAAGAGGAAAAAGAAAAACTAGTTTAATGTGGCTGCTTTGGTCTTTGATATTATGCAACCATTTCATGCATCTCTAGATAGATATATTGGTTTCTGACTTTCTTTTACTGTGGAGGATAGGAGAGAGCTGAAGCCGCAAAGTTATATGCAACAAAAGAAGCCGAGGAAGAAGCTAAGAAAGAACCTGCCAAGACATTTACTCCTGGGAAGCCTGCCGTTGTTCCTGAGGTTCCCAGTGAAGAGCAGACACCCAAAGTTGTTGCCCCTACCCCGGAGCAAATTATAGCTATAAAGGTACAGCATTTGCTGAGTCGAAAGTATATTTTTTGGTATTATTGATATATCATTGCTAAGTTATCCTGTTGATTGAGGAGTTTGCTCCTAAAAATTTTCTTCGAAGTATCTGGTTATGTATACTGTCAATATATGTACAATTGACACTTTTATTACTCCTTTCGTATTTACCTTTCTGTGGTTTTTAACGTGATGCCCTTTGGATGCTTCAAATAAAGAAAACCTTTGCTGGTCCGTAGTGTGTTCATTTCCTTTCTAATCTTGCTTTTAGTTTCAATAAAAATGAACAGTTTCTAGTCATTTTGCGGGTATCTCGAGCTATTTCTGAAAGCGTGTCTCATGCTGACAACTTTTCTTTCATTTTACACAGGCTGCCATTGTGAACTCTCAAACTTTAGAAGAGGTTGCCAGACTTGAGAAGGTATTCACTCTTGCAGCTTGATATAATTCCTCTCTGGGTCTCATCTATTACTTTTGCTCTCTTTCCTGTGAGGTTCTAATAAAGTGTACTGTTATGAACAGGCATTGAAGTCAGGCCAGCTTCCTGCAGACTTGAAGATTCCTGGTGTTGATGTAGTTACCGTTCAAGACAAAAATGACGGAATGGATGTAGATGGTTCGGAAGAATCAAATGAGGAACCGAAAGGTGCCGAGGAGCACCCAAAGAACGATGAACCTGTGCCTATCGAACAGGTACTATCCTCTCTCAGTTTTGTCAATTACTCATCTCTTCTGTCTATCATTGTTGATCTGATATAGCAAATATTGCTTTGATTGGTTCTTTAAGTTTCACTACCTTCTAGCTCTACTAAACATGCGAAACTTATTTAGAGCTCTGCAGTGGACTGCATTATTTGTTTCTTTAACTGTGATGGTAACTTGGAGTCTTGGATGTATGCTCTATCATTATCGCAGGACTAAAGTGTTAATTATTAACTAGCCACTTCAAGATCCTTTCGATTCCCTCGGTAGGGAGAAACTGAAGGATGAAACGAGAACCGTTGAAGTCGCCGCTCTAAATGCGTTGATCTGCTCAGTGAAGAAAGGAGAAAGACTTGCAAAGTTTGTAATTTATTCCGGCTTCGAAAATGAAACTTTTTTTTTTTTTTACTCTTCTCTTTTAGTTGAGCAGAGGGTGTTTGTAATGTTATCAACAGTAGAATTCATATGCTCAGAACATCAGACGCTGATAGATAGTCATTGTCATTATTGAGTTTTTGAGGGAGTAAAGCTTTTTGGAAGTCACTTTAAGCTCTCTTTGATGCAATTTTTATTTGGGTGACTGTTTCTAGTTTTCTGCCTCTGCCAACACGGTAGTTGTACACTTTTTTTTTTTTTTTTTTAATGATATATGTGAGTGTCCAAGCGAGCCTGACAATTCTTAGAAGGCCTTGGCATAATCGGTATGGGCGTATCTTAGTGGCTCGAGCGAATTTACTACACTGGAGAATCGAAATCGAGGTCGTGCGTTTAACTTACCAACAACCGATTCTTCCGAGTGACATGGATCTTGGTATTATTTAAGCAAGGTCTATTAGCTTTAGAATATTTCTATAAGGGTGCTTCTAGTACTTGATTTGAACTATTGGATCAAAAGATCAAGAGAGATAAATGATTGAAGTATTTAAAGCATTAATGTATCTACTTTTAACTTTCTCCCTGTCCATAAATAAGTAGCTTTCTCTCTCTCAAAAGAAATGATAATATTGACACACTTAAGTCACAAAGACTTTCTCTCTCTCTAAAAAACTATTTTTTAAACAATTAAATAATACGAAAATAATGTGCAAAAATTACATTATAAACAACTATATTATATGATAATATATTTTTTTGGTACATATGATATTTTAAAAAAAAATTGCTTAATTAAAAACAAAAATTATTTAGTGTTAATTTATTTTTAGATATCATGTATAATACAAATAAGAAATATTGTAATTCACGTAGTAAAAGAATATAAATGAAATTAATGAACTCGTGCTCGATTAAAACTAAGCTGACCAAAGTTGATTTGTGTGCAACCTTATATTGATTTTTCAATAGTAGATCAGCGAATACAAGACATGGTGGCCTTGATGGCTTGGTCTTTGTTTTGTATAGGTCATCATATGTACAATATATTGTGGAAAATACTTATTTTTATATTATATCAAATTAAATTGTTATTTTATCAAATTATTTTATTAATAATTAATAGGTTAATTTAATAATTAAATACATTAATTATTTTTGCATACTATTTACTGGGTACCCTTATTTATTCTCATTATAAGGTACTTTTACTTATTTTGTGGAGCTAGATAGTGATATTTGAATCGTGTTTTCTTTTTAAAAAAATAAGAATTTAGCGGGAGTCGAACCCACGATCTCTCTAAACCTTGTCTTTCGTCAAGTGATGCCTCATCCATCTCATGACGAGAGAGACTTTGTTGACTATTAAATCAGCTTTAAATTTATAATTCACAATTTTTTATGATGATCGAGTATTGCATGGTTCTTTAAAGCGTATCTTGCACGATATGAGAAAGGGGTTGAAGCAATAATTTATCCACTTTTGACTTTCTCTCTCCGTAAAAAATGTGGTTATCTCTTTAAATGCTAATATTTATTATTTTTTTGCAGAGAATATTTACTATATTTCTTTAAAAAAATGAAGTGCTAGACGACACGCTTTAAATCATAAACCAAGTTTTAGTATGACACTTTAAAGTCATGCACCTAGTTAGGTGGTATATGTCTGAAAATTATATCATAAAAATATATATTTTTTCTTTTGACTTAAAAATAATATTTCTAAATAAACATATTATATGACAATGGGTGAAAATTATATTGATTGTATTTAATAATGATATTTGAAATAAATAAATTATTAACATGATTGATTAGATTTTAATTTATTTTTAGATATCATGCATAGTACAGATAAAATCTTGTAATCATGCATGTAATAAAAACATAACAAAAACAAACAAAATGAATATAGCTTGTCTATAATTAAAAATAAAAAATAAATGTCAAAGCATTTCCGGTAAGATAATAGAGACATCACTTGTCAAAAGGCATGGTTTAATAGAGGTCTTGAGTTCAAATTTCACATAATTAAGTCAGAAAATAATAAAAAATAAATTGTTTTTAAATAAAGCGTATAAAAAATAGAGACCAATTTTTATATGATATGATCATATGCGACTTACGTGTAACTGAAATGATCTCATGCTCGAGGTGACTAAAGTTGGCTTAGTGTGTAGCTTTATTGGTTTTAATTGACCTAGTCTAATTGAACGAAGTAAGACATTGTGACCTTGACGACGTTGACTTCATTTTCTTTCTATTTTTTTTTTCCGTTAGGCCATCATACAATATATAATAGAATATATATATTAAATTTATTTATTAATAAGTTATTTAAATATTTAAATAATTAAATTATTTCTATAATTAATAACTTTATTGGAACGATTGAATGTTGCATGTATTTTCAAAAGCATATCATAAAAGACAAATTTATGTGTCTCGGCAAGAAATGTCACATACCTTTAGTTTGATTCTTAAATAAAATAATATTATACATTAAATAAAGTTTTTTGAGTTAAAAATTTATTTTTAATGAATATTTAACATAAAAGTTTCATTTTTTAAAATAAGAATTTAATTTGAAACAGTATAAAAAAATAAAAAAATTATTCTTTCATTTCATAAATTATAATATTTTTTTATTTGTATTATACGTAATAATTAAAAATAAATTATAAATGATAAATTTTATTTTTAGATAAGTTGTTTATAACATTATCATGTAATCTGGTTGTTTATGGTTTTCACATAGTATCATATAATATGGTTGTTTGAAAATATTATTTATTTATAAATGTAATTAAACACATACATCACCTAGGTGTGTGAATCATTTATTTAGTATGTCATACGAGCACTAGGTTCGTTAGTTGTAATTATGTATTGAAAAACCATGTGGTTTAATCATGAAAAATATTATTAAATAATTTTTTAATTAAATAATTTTAAAAATATTATCATATATACCAAAAATATATATATTATCATATAATATAGTTGTTTATAATGTAATTTTTGCACATTATTTTCGTATCATTTAATTGTTTAAAAAATAATTTTTTTAAAAGAGAGAGTCTTTGTGTGACTTAAGTGTGTCAATATTAGCATTTCTTTTGAGAGAGAGAAAGAAAGCCACTTAATTATGGAGAGAAAAAAAGTCAGAAGTTGCTACATTAATGCTTTAAATACTACAATCATTTCTCTCTCTCTTGATCTTTTGATCCAATGGTTCAAATCAAGTACCCATGCTATGGGTATTTTTTGATACTCATGGTAGAAGCAACCTTTCTATAATTTTGCATGTATACTTATATATTTGATTGATATATCTAAAAATTGAAGAAAGTAGACAAAATAATTTATGGAAAATGATTTGGTGACTCGTTTTGGATATCTGGTTGTTGGTGTCCCTTCGATACACTTTGATTTGTGTGCGCGCGAATTTCGATGCACAAGTCAATGGACGCCAACGATCGAGTTTCTATTCAGGGCATTCCAAAACGATTCACCAAATCATTTTCTATAAAATAATGTTAATTTAGAAGAATTTGAATGATCATGAAAGTATACAATCACCTACACTAAATCCTGCTAATTGAAAGAGTTTGATCTATATATAGCTGACATTAGACCTGATCATGGGCTCGAGTACCTGTCCGGCCTGCCCAAGCCCGTGAACAAATAATCGAGCTTGGATAAACATTTCCAAGAAAGGCCGGCCCTGGCCCGAGCCCATTTAGGCCCGCTTTAAAGCGGGCTGGGCTTGGGCCACCTTAAAAAATCCAAACCCAGACTGCCCTGAATACAAGTTAGTAACTAATATATTTTAAAATAATTAGTGGTGGAGATGGGATTTGTTCCTAAGACCTAATGCTCACATTAGTAGATACTTAACATTTGAGCTAGTTCTCTTTTTTTTTGCACGACATTTGAAAATATAATATATACGTAGAAACACACACGATATCGAAAAAGACCATAAAATTTTTATTAAATAAATAAATAATTTATTTTTTATATTTTTAATATTAAAATATTATATTTAACCTTGATGGGTCGGGCTTGGACTTTGTATTTTTTTACATGGGCGGAGCTTGGGCCTATGAATAGGCCCGCATGTAAATGGTGGGTTGGGCTTGGACTAATGTTCTTAGATCCAAGCCAGGTTGGGCCCGGCCCAAGCCCGACCCATGAACAGGTGTAGCCGGCATTGGCAAAACTAATTTATTGTTGCATGTTTGCACATAGTATTAGGTTTTTATATATTTATTTTATTTTGTACGTGACATGTACATATGTGGTTTCAAACGCAAATAAACAATGCCCCAAGGTGTGTGGTGTAGTGGTTTCGAAGAGGGTTTCAGTACTCTGACTAAGGCAGAGGTGACGGGTTCGATTTCCAGCAACTTCACTATTTCTCCTTCGACATCTGAGTTAGTGGTAGGGTGCCTTCCAAACCCCGTGAGATTAGTCGAGCCTTAATCAAGAGGTGCTGAAGCGGTTCTGACACCCAATGTAATAAAAATAAAATAAAAAGAAAATGCAAGTAAACATCACATGCATGCACCACCAACCCGTTGGTTTGAGTGATAAGAGATTCGATCCATGAGAATCCATGAGCGAGGTCTCATGGATGGAAAAAAATTAATTGGGGAAGAGCTCTGATTGTGCCCGTGCAAGGAGTCGATGCGGTTGGCACCACATACCACGTGAGAAAAAAAAAAAAAAGAAAAAGAAAAGAAGCAAAATCTATGTAGTCCTAACATGAACTGTTAACTCAACCACTAATCCCATGCATTCACCACCTTCAACCCCCTCCACTCTCAACCTCACTTCCAAACTCCTCTCCCTCTTAAAGCAATGCACTTCCATTGAATCCATTAAACAAGTCCACTCTCAAATGCTTATCCATTCACTCCAAAACCACAACCAAATCCTCTCCAAACTCATAGACCTCAATGACTTCTCCTACTCTTCCCTTCTCTTCTCCCACATTCCCATCCCCAATGACTTCTCCTACAATGTCATGATCAGAGGCCTTACCAAAAAATGGCACAACTTCACTCTCACCCTTCAATTCTACCACCAAATGAAGCTCTTTGGCCTAAAACCCAACAACTTCACCTACCCATTTGTGCTAATCTCATGTGCCAACCTCCCTTCATTCTATCATGGTATTAGAGCTCATTCGTCGGTATTGCAACGCGGGTTGCGGTCCGATCCCCATGTTGCTCACTCTTTGATTACAATGTATGCTCGGTGTGGCGATTCGGGCGGTGCCCGCGATGTGTTTGATGAAATAACTGAGAGGGATGTGGTTTCTTGGAATGCTATGATTTCCGGGTATTTGAAAATGGGGTGTGCCGCGGAGGCTGTGGTGTTGTTTAGGAGGATGAGGGTGGCAGGGTTTGAGCCGGATGAGATGACTTTGGTTAGTGTTTTGGCGGCGTGTGCTGATGTTGGGGATTTGAGTATGGGGAAGTGGATTGAGGGGTTTGTAGTGGAGGGTGGGATTGAGATGAATTCGTTTTTGGGTTCTGCTTTGATTGATATGTATGGAAAGTGTGGGAATTTGGAGTCGGCGAGGAGGGTCTTCGATGGGATGTCGAAAAGAGAATTGGTCATATGGAATGCCATGATTACTGGGCAAGTAATTCATCTTAGATTCTTAAATTATACACTTTTGATGTTGATATTGATTGATTTGTCTTGTCTTTTAGTAAGATTACTAGAACTTTTCATCTGCAATTCTATTATGACTATGCAAGTATTCATCTTCAATTGATATTCCATTGGTGTGGATATTGACTGACTCATCATAAATAATTTAGAGTAGGTTTTCTTTTTTCATAACTAAAATTTGCTGTAGAAGAGTGTATAATTTAGTTGATTGCTTGCCATAAATCAATTTGATTGGCAACTTATGGAAAGCTCCAAACATTATGTCAATTGAGCTTGGAGAATGAGCAAAAATGAAAAGAATCTTTAGATTTTAACTGTCTTTGGTGAAAATTTCTTAATTATTTCAGAGTGCATATATATATTTGCAATCAAATAATTGAATTGCGGACAGTTTGTATAGAATTGTACTGATAATCTTCATAACTCTATCCAAACAGGTTTTCTCAAAATGGAGCATCGGATGAAGCGATTAAGTTGTTCCATGGCATGATTGAAGAGGGTGTCACTCCAGATAAGATCACACTTGTGGGCGCGTTATCGGCATGTGCCTCCATTGGGGCTCTTGACTTGGGAAAGTGGATTGATTCTTACGCATCACAAAGAGGAATGAATCATGATATATTTGTCGGCACAAGTTTGATGGACATGTATGCCAAGTGTGGTGGGTTGGATGATGCGCTTAAGATTTTTGAAGACCTGCCTCAAAAGAACATTGTCTCATGGAATACAATTATTTCTGCACTTGCTGCTCATGGGAGGGCCAATGATGCCTTATCGTCAATTAAGCGCATGGTTGAGGAGGATAAAACTGTTCAACCAAATGACATTACGTTTGTGGGGGTTCTTTCTGCTTGTGTTCATGCAGGGCTAGTAGATGAGGGTTACCGCTGGTTTAACTTGATGTCATCATTTGGACTGACCCCAAAAATTGAGCATTACTCTTGTATGGTTGATCTTTTGGCACGCGCTGGGCGTTTAATGGAAGCATTGGAATTCATCAGGAAGATGCCCGAAGAACCTGATGCGATTACTTTAGGTGCATTGCTTGCTGCTTGTAGGAATTTTGGAAATATGGATGTTGGTGAACAGGTAATGCACCTGCTTCTTGACTTGGAGCCTTCAAATTCTGGAAACTATGTTATCTCATCAAAGATATATGCAAAATCAAAGAAATGGGATGATTCGGCAAGGATGAGGAGATTGATGAGAGAGAGGGGTGTTAGTAAAACCCCAGGCTGTAGCTGGGTTGAGATTGAAAATCAAGTCTTCGAGTTTCATGCAGGTGATTTGTGCCTAAATTCAAGAGAGATTCATAGAGTATTTATCTTGTTGAAGGAAGAGATGAAGAATGAGGGGTATCGCCCAATGGTGGACTTTCTCTAGAAAATTTAAGATAATGATGTTCTCTTTAGTTCATCAAGGACTCGAGCACTATTACGTTTCAAAGGTTTAAAATGTGCTCTATATTGGTATATTTCATGGACGGAATGAAAAGAATAATTCAGTCTTGACGAGTCTTACTTGACAGGTAAACCTTTGCAATTTCTCAGTGTGCATTTTCACTACCTCAAGGTTATAAAGCTTTTCATTTTCAAAATAAATAAAAATAAAGCTTTTGGTTATACTTATATGGTGCTGTAAGTGGTCGGTCAAGAACTAAATCCCAATGGTGGTGCTCAAACATTTGTGCCCTCCCCCAAATAATCTAATTCTCCCTTATTCCATCTGTGCTCAATGACATTTATGTTCATGTATGTGTGTGCACGAGTATCTCTAATATCAATGGGAGGAAGTTGACGGCTCCTGGAATGCCAGGAACTCCTTCAAAAGATCATTTAGTATGATTTTTTATTATTGTTGACAAAAGCGCTCTCCTAAAACAGTTCTCTGCTAACTGCTTTCCTCTTTTTTTTCTTACGTTTTTGTAGGTTGTTCTTCTTACAAACATTGTATCCGCCAAGCCAAAGCGACGTGCTTCTTCTAGTTTGAGTGCAAAAGGATGGCTGTTGACTCTATTTGAAGACCTATTAGCCATTCATACAACCAGGTACTTGCTTATTTGGCCTTTGCATAATTGATTAAGTTTATATATTAAATAAAATAATGATATGGCTGGGGTTTTCAACTGCGTGGAGTAACATAATATTTATTTTCATTGCCTTTATCATTCATTTATTTCTCCTCAAAAGCTTTCTTCAATGCTACGACCATTATGAATGCATTGTTGTTTACAAAAATATGTTGATTTATTAGGTTATTCGATTTGTACTTGGTGAGGGTACCTGAATATGGTGATTGTTGATAATGTGGGAATGTTTAATTTTATAAATATAGCATATCATTGTCAAACACAAGAAACAGATAAGTAATTGTCTCCAATTGCACATTAGTTTTCTTAGGGATCATCATATAAGCATCTATTTTTGGGAGGAAAAAATAGTATGTTGTACTAAAATAATATGAGCTATAGGAAATATTGGAGAGTTAGAGATTCTATGTGTTTACATCTTTTCTTGCATACTGCAGAATTTACTTACATCCACCTGAAACTAACATAAACTGCGCTAAGACTTTTTACACAAACACATGCCGGTTTCTCGACCACTCTGTATTAACCTTTCTAATATGCCGACTGAAATGTATCTTTTTTTCATATTCTATGAATTAGTTATCCTAATCATCACCATAAATTTACAAATGAATTACATAATATCCATGTTAGTTTTCGTGCGGTGTTTCGAATAAATTGCAAGGTACCGACTCTTAATCAAATGCTTCTTTATGTTTCAGTGAGGGAGTATATTATTATTTTGAACTATGCAGTACAAGATTGTCTGCATTTGAGTTTCGCAGACAAATTTTATAGTTGTTATTGAGTCTGTTATTCAGATGAATTGACTTTTCGACGTGTTCATGAAACACAGCTGCACCTTGAAAGATAAAACGCTTGGTCCCCTTTGATTTGATAAACCAATGAAAGATGAAAACTTCGTCGTATCCATCAAATTTGTACATCGAAAGACAAATAAGGCTGGTTTTATTGAACTGAAGAATTGATGAAGAGATGGGAACTTGGTTGAATTCGCCAAATTGGTGCATTTCTTGCTCCTTTCTTTCTCTCTTCTTTGTTAATCTTCTGTAAATTCATAGCCGCTTGTTTTCATTTTGCCGCAAAACGACAACTGATTCATTTCTTTTTGTCTTTGCAGGTTAATGATGAATAATTGAATATACAAGAACCTGCAAGATCATCACAAGAGGAAACTTATTAAACTGGATCCATGGCTGCAAGAGTTTGGTGACTTAGTTTGTCCCTTCCCTCTGCTGCTGATCATTTTTCGACTTCGTTGGAAGAAAACAATATTAATGTATCTGTCACTAATTGCCTCACTTGGTTCCTTCATCAAAAAAAAAAAAAAAAAAAAAAAAAAAAAAAAAAAAAAAAACAAAGCTTATTGGGAGCTTCTCAGTCACTAAATTAAAATTGTAGTCTTCAACAGTTTTTCTTTTCTAAAAGAAATGGTTCTATTGATATTAATTGGGATTATATTAATCGTAATGATTTTATGTTGCTATAAAACTGATCTATATATCGAGAGAAGATTATTGGTTAGTTACTGATTACATAAGTTTCAATCAACATGAATATATTACCCGTCGGTGCCCAAAGTGGGTCAACCGATCATTATCCTTCAAGTTTTGCTAGCTACTTACAGTGCTGTGATTAAAGGCCAGATATTCTGTAACCAGGATTACTTTTATATTCTGCCATTAAAAGTTCAAATTTAGATTACTCTCAATACTGTGAATATCAAAGCAAAACGCTGTATAAACTAAGTGATAATTGAACTTTGTTGAAGCTGTTCTTGACGCTAAAATAACATTGTTGTTCACTTTCTTGCTTTAAAGGAAGGAAAATACTAGAATGGCGACATGAATGTCACACCGAAAATCACATCGACCCATAGGAGCCGTCCATGCAGCTTCAGCCCACGTGTTTAGCACCAAGATCTATGTTTGCACTCATGAACAGCTCAAAGGCCCAATGTGACTTCCGATGCAACATATCCGTTGTCATTCTAGCATTTTTTTTTTTTCACCAAAAACATACACAAGTTAAGTCCTACACTTCCAATACAAAAAAAAAAAAAAAAAAAAAACTGAGTGACTGATCAGTCCTGCTTTTTTCTCATGAACAGGTCTTTCCACCATTGTAACTCGCAAGGCATTTTAAACAAACAATGTGGAATACAATTAAAAATCTCTGAAGTGAAGACACAAACCAAATCAATATATAGGAATGGGGTGCAAAGGAACAAATTGAAAATGCAAGTCATACAACCAGTTCACACTAACAGAATGTGGAACACTCAGCTTTCATCCCCAACAGCAAATAGGATTGGAAGAGACCTACACCTAGACCTATTATAGGCTTATACTTTTAACTACAAAATTTCGACATATATCCTACTTATGACTGCACGGGACGTGCAATGAAGTATGTACATATGACACTGGGGGAGAAGGGATGAGATTCGAACTTTTAATGAATCACTGAAGCTTATTCTGAGCAACGGCTTGGCACAACTCATCTTCACCGAATAAAGCTCGATTAGATACAAACAATTTGCATAGAGATTTTGGCGAACACGGTGGCATAACTGATGGGAATGTAGATTCCTTGAAGAGGACCGCAGTAATTTGCTTCATGTCTGCATCAAGTTTATACCGGGATGGAGGACGAGGACCATGTCTTGGTGCTTTTGGGGTGTGAGGACTGTTGAGACAAATACCTTTGTCTTCAGCCCTATGAAACCAAAAAGAAATCAGTTATTAATGAAACAACATACATGTGATATATCATCTATGACATGTGAGCATTGTGCTGATTGACTTCTATATTTATTACCTATAATTAATAGAAATATGCATACCTCAGAAAAGGCCAATGTTCGGTTGGAAGAGGAGTCATTGTTCTCAACATTTCCTGCCGAGTTCGATCTGGGGTCGTGTAATTAAAGTGAAACTGCCTTGCCAGCAAGACCTGATCAAAGTTTATAAACATAAATCCATGTTTTTTTCACTCACAGATTATCTCAAATGAAGTTGCATAAAGATGGCATTAGAGAAAGGGAGAGACACTTACAGCTCTTCTTATCCTCCGAGAAACATGAAAAACAGCCCTCAATTGATCATGATGCAAATCGCAAAGGATTTTAACCTAAAAGTCAGATAGAAGAAAACTCAATCAACAACCAATTCATATATGTACATAAATATGTTCTAAAAACTGACCGAAAAATATTTTGCAAATTCTGGCAAACTTACCAAAAAGACTTATTGCAAAGTGACGAGGCAAAGAAGAATTATATATCAAAATTGGTATTAGACATACTTGTAAAAGAGATCAGTATAAGTTTTAATAACAATGGATCCCTATGAATGAACCAAGAAAAGGGGGTAACAAGCACATGATGCCTAAAGCAACAATGAGAAGCAATTGTGGATGATGAGGACAGAATCTAAGAGACAGATCAAAGATTGATGCTTAAATCAAAATAAGCTATACTGCTCTAATAATCAAGAGGTAACTAAAGAGATACCTAATTTATTTGGATAAATGACTAAAAAATAAAAAAAAATAAAAAAACAATGAAAGGAAGCTCTAGAACGTTGAATACCAGAAGATCCATGGGTAATGATTCTAGCTTTGACTCTGACTCTGAATAATCAACTTTAGGAGTCTTTGGTGTCCTGAGAAATATGTTCTGTTTGGGCAAATCGATGGGCCCTGCCATTGGAGAAAGAGGAGTTCTCTCTGGTGACAGCAAGGGAGGGCTTTCATTGGTTTTTTCCTTCTTAGAATCCAAAACGACGACCCTTTTCTTTCCAAGATCGGTGCAGCATTTGGTAGTGTTAGCTCTATTGTAACGCAACAAATGAGCCAAAGCCCCGGGCTTCACATACTCCTTGCGATTAGTTGAGACCCTCAAACGCCTCTTGTTTTTGTGATTAACGGATTCCTTCTCCTTTTCCTTTGGATATAATTTCCCCATATTGTTGCACTATGTTGGACCAATTTCTCATATGCTTTCAATCTCCAAATACAAATTAATTTACTAGCAACAACGGATTAAACCTGAAACAAAAGAAAAACAATATATAAAAAAAAAGAACTAGCTAGCTAGTAAAAGAAAATTAAAATAAAAAACAAAAGATCGAAGAGAGTAGGTTGCCAAAACTTACATGATGTCTGAAAAATGATCCGAATCGAGAAAGTAAATGAAAGGATAGATATGGAAAAAGAATAGTTGAGTATTGAAGAGGGCAATGGAGTAGATAATCAAAGGCAACTAGAGGAAGGATAAGAGGAAAAGAGATGGAAGAACAATGAGGCAAGCCTCGAGGTCACCATCTCAAGCTCCTTTTAGATTAGGGTATGCTTTATTTGAATTTCAATTGAATACCCGCCAATTTTTTTTCAAGCTGCAGATGCAAAACAGAACTCAAGATATTAGAGCAAACTAATTAAAAATAATAAATAAATACAAAAATAGAGGATCTAGGAGAAGACAACACGTAGCAAATAGTTACCCAGATTTCTTGCAATTCACAAGAGAAAGAAGCTTATGTTACATCAAAAAATATATATTTTTTCTAATGACCCAACATCCACAACCAGGCAAAACAATGGAAGCATTCTTGAGTATTGAATAGTTCAATCAAACTTTTCTTTTTTTCTTCTATTCCTCCCTTTATTGTTTTCAACAATGCAAACGATAAAGAATATCACTAACCATCCATAAAATCAAGTACCAAATATACAACTACCTACTAAAACAAAGATCCTAATAAAAAAATGAAATCCCGTCTATCCAACCCAAGAATGTAAGCCTTTTTCGAGCAACACAATAGCATAGGATCAGCTATGAAACAATTTCCCCACTTATCTTTTTTTTTTTTTTTTTTTTTTTTTTTTTTTTTTTATAAGAAAGGAACTAACTTTTCTTACCCCTATAGGACTCGAACCCCACTATCTTGCAACAATACCACATACCAAACCATTGGATCACCCTTAATTTGGCTGGTACTTATCTCATTTTTTCGAACAAGAAGAACTAATAAACAAACAAGATCAGTAGCTAAACTCGTTAACGCTTACAGTTACGGCATCATAATCATCCGTAAAGACCAACTAACATCAGTAGTATTAACAATAAAACACCCACAACCATTTGTCCAACAAAGGAAGCGCAGTTCTTGATTCAATCTTTGACCACTAACTTCAGATTACGCTAATGCATACATCAAAACCTAATTTACTCACAAAGACCCAAAAAACAACCCAAAGCTTCAAACTTTCAATAACCAACTCAACCCT
Organism: Stephania cephalantha; assembly: GCA_039657325.1. NCBI lineage: Eukaryota > Viridiplantae > Streptophyta > Magnoliopsida > Ranunculales > Menispermaceae > Stephania > Stephania cephalantha. Next base: position 1,210,491 of record CM077578.1, read on the forward strand.
AAAAACCAAAACCCAATAGTTCTAGCACAACACAGTCATACAATCAACAAAGAAACAACTTTACCTCATTTTCTAGACATCGAACAGCGTCGATTGCGAGATTAGCGATCGAAAAGCCGAAAAGGCGCCGCCTTCCTTCGATTCACAAATCGAAAACACAAGATCGAATAGGGCGAAAATTCGATCAAGATCGTACCTTTTTCTAGGGTTAGCTAGAGACCGATCGCTCCGAAATCGATCAACAACAACTCCAGATCAACAATTGGAGAAGAAAATCGAAGAAGATCGAAGAAATCGAGAGACGAAGAGAGAGTGCGCGCGAGAGCGCGAGAGGAAGATGAAGAAGTGAAGAGGCGAGTGAGGCGAAGCGAACCCTAAAGAAGTGCGAAATGACGGAGAGGGGCTTGGAGGGAAGGGTAGGAAAGGAAGGGTTTGAGAGAGATTTGAGGGGTAGAATGGGTAATTGGTTTGTTTGAAATGGAAGAGTTGGATTCAAAAATTGAGGGAGGGAAGTTTCCCTCCTAAATCTTGCCATTGGATTTAATGCTCAGCAAGATTATGGGCTCACGAGTTACAATCAAGATAAATAAATATAAGGAGCCTACTATTAATTGTAACTCGGCACGCACTTGTTGACGTCCATGTGATTCACATCAGGATTTTGTGTAAAAATAAGAGACGATGATAAGGCGACAAGTATGTGTCTGTGTTGAGTTACGAAAGCATTTTTTTTAATATAAATCCAACTTTTGTTTATTGGATTTCAAAGCATTAATATCCTACTTTATAATGTTTTAATACGAGGGCACGTGATTTGCACGTGGATGATGATGGATGATAATTTATTGATTTGAATGAAATTTTTAATACAATAGATAATTTTAATGGAAAATGCTACAATGGCAGCTCGTAGTCACACTCTTTGACATAGCACGCGGGCTCGCGTTTTCGAAAGTTGTCAGTGCGCATATTCATTTTCACATAGGATCGACTTTGAGGCGTTATTGTAGCATCTTCCAATTTTAAAAGAAGTTAATAGACGACGGAATCTTTGCAATTGAATGAAATTAACTTCCATCGAGTTCATTTTTCCTTCAATTTTCAATTAGGGGCGTGTTATGTTGACCCACTTAGGACATCGAGAAAGGCGCACTTACCAAGTGGAGGCCGCATGATGCACCTCAGAATGTGCATCACGCTTGCGACGCCCACCTTATAGGTGGCCTATCTCGATGCTCAAAGTGGGTCAAACGATCTTTATCATTTCAATGTCTTACGTGAACATGGAATAGTTGTTGATTTAAAATGTTATTTCTATTTTCTTCAGTTTGCTTACGTTGATGATGTAACATCTTATGTTTTCAAATTCGAACTTAATTAGTGGAGGTTGTATGTGCATGGTTGTGTGTACACTGTGTATATAATGCTATCATTTAACTACATTAATTAGACTTATACTATGATTACTTCTTAACCCAAATTGAGTTAAACATATTATAATGCTAAGATGATAGAATATTCAGCAACTAAGACCCACCTACACAGGTTATGAAGTCTGCTGTAACCCATTAGATATGTTTATTGAACGTTATTAAGATTAAGACAAAATTGCCTCTCTAGGTCGAGAAGTTGCTCCTAATGAGCTTGTAATAAAAAATAAATAAATTATTTGTATGTTAATAAATAAATGAATAAAAATGGATATAGAGTATTGGTGTAAAAAAATGTGAGACGCGTTAAAGACATTCTAATTATTCATGATGGCAACCCAATTTTGAGGGCACCATTGAAAAATATGAGCGCACCCCAACTTTTTTTTAATCGAAATCCCCAAATTACCCTTTCGTCTCAGCTGATGCACCCCATCTCCAAGACCTTGATGAAACTCTCCTGAATCGCCCTTTTCACTTATTTTTGGTATTTTCAATCAATTGAGTGGTGTTACCTTGTGTTTATGAACTTCAATATTGGATTCATTTTTTGGTGTTTTCGATCACTTTAGCACGATTTACCCCAATTTGACCATATCCTTTTTGAGTCATATAATGATATTTTTGTACGTTTTGGCTTAATTTGATGCAAACGTATGGATGTTCTTTCATTTCTTTGGTCATTCGTACAATTCGACGACACATTGCCGAAACATCTATTTTTGTTTTGCCGATGCAGGGCTGATATTTATTTTATAAGTTTGGTTTTTGTCCAAGCAAACCTCGTTGAAATTTGTTTGAAAAATTTTGAACTAAAGGTTTAGTGAGCTTTGTCTGACTCTGCAAATTAGGTTTTAGTGGGCTCCAATCGACTCTCCAACTAAATATTTTGACCAGCGAGACCAAGCCACTCAACACAACATTGCGCTACAAATCATTAAAACGAGTAGTGTGGAAGGATAAAGGTTGGGTGCCAAAACACAATAAGGGCACAACGGTCAATTTCTATAGAAATGGCACTTACTAAAATTGATGAGGGCCGCTAAGGGCACCCCACCATTTAATGAGGGCACCCACTTATTTGTAAAAATTTCAAAAAAATGGAAAAGACCATTTTGCCCCCTGTATATATATAATGGTTCAAACCCCACAAACCATTTCGACAAGGAGTTAGGGCACCCCCGGCAAAGAAGCGTCAACCACAAAGCCACGCCCACATTGCGTTTGGCGAAGAGCGATCGATTATTGCTCGTCGTCCGACAACGAGGTAACAATGTTTGACAACCATTTTCGGGTTTTTTTTGAATCTGTTTAGTTGCGTATAACGGTGAAAATGATGATTTGTTTGTCAACGTAGGGTTTGGTAATTTCTTCAAATCCGAAGTTGTTTCAACTCGTATAATGGAGGATCGTAATGCTTCGGTGCGAGGAGGTCGTCCTTGAGGTAATGTTGCAAATGTTTTTGTGTTTTTTTTGCGGTTATCCGAAGTATCTGTCGGGTGCGCGATTGTTTCGGCCTCGCAGACCGAGATGTATGGTAATGTCTCGGTCGCAGAGGACTGAGAGGTTTCGCGAAGGTCACGGTATGAAACGACCGAGGGTAATGGTAACTCTCGGCCTCACGTAAACGAGACTATGAAGAAAGTTTCGTAACCGTACAACCGAGAACCTATTTTTTGGGTTTTTTTTGTGATTGTGCTTTGTACATTTTGGTTGATTATAATGTTACTCGTTTGTATTGCAGGTAATGTCGTTATCTTGTAATTTTCCGGACTACAAGGACACTTTTACACCTTCTAAGCCATTCCCTCTCGAGAAGCGGCAATTTCATGGCTTCAAGCGATTGGTGGCGAGAACAAGTTTGTGTTAGTAACAAAGCGCTCGGATGCCGAGGGCATTAAGCACAGGGGAAGGGTGAAAATTGCCTGTGACAGGTCTGGGACATATAGGGGACTGGCTCAGAGAGTTGGGAAGGGGAAAGCGGCAAAATTTTTAAAGAAATCAAGGAATGATGAAAAGGCGAGGACTCACACTAGTACGAAGAAATGTGGATGCCCTTTCCAAATTAACGTCAAGGAGAATGCTGACTCCTTATGGTATGTCACTGTGATTTGTGGGAGGCACAATCACGACACCGCAGGAAGATTGGATAAGGGGGAGGAGGAAGTTGAGGATGCGGGGGAGGATCGAAAGTGAGCAGCTCGGGGAGATTAGTCCACCTTCGTCTTTTGTGGAGTGCGAGCAAGTAAGTTGAGGATGCGGGTGTGAGGACACCGGGGTCTCCAACCGGAGGCACCCCAGTGTCGGAGGCACCCCAATCTCCAATCGGATTTGAGTCATCCCACTCCACAAAAGCTTCTAGGCAGGCGAAGAAATGCAAGGTTCCACAAATGCGTCGTGCCAGTCGACGCACGCAAAGTGGATCTAACATGGCTTATAGTCATTGCTTAGAACCGGATTGGTTGCCACATGTTGATGCCATTATCGATGTGGTTTCCGATGGGAATTGTGGATATAGGTGTATAGCCCGGGCTTGGACTTGCCGACGTAGACGGGTGGAGGATTGTGCGTAGACGGATGTACGATGAGATTATCGGGTATGAATACCTATGGCGGGAAGTGCTTGGCTCGAGTTTCGAGCCTGTCAAGAATGCGGTGCATTGCCCAGAGAAGCAAGAGGGGGCATCTTTCAAAGAATGGTTGACACTTCCAGACATGAGATTGTTAGTATCCACCGCATTCAATGTCATTCTCGTCAACCTCTCGCATGGGAGTGCCTCCACATTCCTACCTCTACGTAGTACTCCAACGTCGTCATTGCACAACAGACTTATCATTGCAATGGCGAATGAAAGGAATATCCATTGGGTTAGGGTAAGTTCTATGACTTTTTTGTGAATTGGTTTGTTTCCCCCTTAATCGGGTTTGTGACAATATCTTCTATGTTCTCTGTTCACTTTGACAGGTGCAGTTGCATGTGAATGCACCGCCGCCATCCTTATATCCATCGTGGGATCGGTACGTTGAGGACTGCGCCAAAGGTTGGCGAGATGGATTCGTTTTTCGAGACATCGCGCCCATTGCAACTGCTGATCATGAAGCCACCATACCTGTTGTAGATTTAGATACACCGTACGTTAAAGCTTGTACCTAGACGGCTAAACATTTAGAAATTTTGCCAATTCGTCCGAATGTTCTATGTATATGCAAATGTTGTGTTGTGTTTTAATTGTTGTTTACTTATGGATGGACCCTTTTTAGAGTCAGTTTGAATGTTACGGAGATTTATAATTAATTAAGGTTCTGCAAATTGTCGTCTTTGGATTTTCAATCTTGCATTGTTAGTTTGACGACTACGGAGATTTTTTGAAACCGTAATGTTCAAATTCATCCATTCCCGATATCGCGGTCAAGCAGGTTCGTGAAACAACCCATATTTTCGGTCACCAATGACCGACAAGTATTCCAATATATCGTTCTTGTATAACCGAGTCCTATTTAAATTTCTCGGTTGTACACCACCGAGATGGATTGACCATTTCATATCGCCTGACTCTCGTCCTATGACGACCGAGCCTACCGAGACCCTATCGGAAGTGGACAACCGATACGCAGTTAACTCTTCCGGTCTTCGTGGCCGAGACTGCGACTTCCCAAAAATATTAGCTTATGTCTCGCCAAGGCCGAGACGGTTGAGAGCAGATCTCGGCTGTGTGGCCGAGAACCACGATTTCCCAATTTTTTTACATTTTAAAAAACCGCCACACACACATTACATCTACTCTACCAAATGTAACTTAATTCGTCGATCTTCAACCGAGCCCTAATTTGGAGACGAAATCGGCTCACACACCGGACCCTACAAAAATGCGAAACCTAGAACAACGAAGGAGAAACACACGGCGAGGACGGAGAACACGATTTCGGGATTCCTCTCACCTTGGTCGGTTGCTCAAAACAAATGAATTCTTCCACCAGAATTCGGTGAACGAGGGTGGTGGTGGTGGTGGGGTGCCCGGGGGTTTGCACGAGGGTGGGTGAGAGGGTTTTTTGCATGAGGGGCATTTTCAGTATTTTGGGTGCCCCATGTAAATCGATTTGTGCCCACATTAACTGGGTGCCCTCATTAAATGGTGGGGTGCCCTTAGCGGGCCTCAAATTGATGGTTTACTCAATGCTCTCATCGGGGTGTCTTCAGCGCGACTCAAAAATGTCGCAGTGGGAGAAGATTCGTGTTTGACACAACTTCAATACCCCATAATTAAAACTTAATTCTCAAATCCAATTTCCCCCAAATTAAAACACAAAACCCTTATCACACAACTAATTGACCCAAATCAGTAAGGGTCCTTTGGTCCCTCTAAGCAAGATCTCGAGTTTTAATTTTGTGTTTTGAAAAAGTTAGGTTGGACTTGGGAGGGCCCTCCTTGTAGGTCCCGACAGTGCTTAAACATGGATTAGTCAGTGCGGTTGGCATCGACACGACGACACCACGTGGAAAACCAAAAAAAAAAAAAAACACAAAACCCTTACCACACAAGCAATTGGCTCAAATCAGTGAGGGACTTGGTCCCTTTAAGCAAGGTCTCGAGTTCCAATTTTGTGTATTGAAAAAGCTAGGTTGGACTTGCGAGGGCCCTCCTTGTAGGACCCGACAGTGCTTAAACATGGATTAGTCGGTGCGGTTGGCATCGACACGACGACACCACGTGGAAAAAAAAAACCCTTACCACACATCCAATTGACCCAAATCAGTAAGAGACTTGGTCCCTTTAAGCAAGGTCTCGAGTTCCAATTTTGTGTATTGAAAAAGCTAGGTTGGACTTGGGAGGGCCCTCCTTGTAGGACCCGACAGTGCTTAAACATGGATTAGTCGGTGCGGTTGGCATCGACACGACAACACCAAAAAAAAAAAAAAAAAAAAAAAAAAAAAAAAAAAAAAAAAAAACACAAAACCCTTGCAGTGGACCGCTATTAAACCAAAAACCCCCACCACTTCTCCTCTTCTGGTTCAGTTCATTTCTGCCACGCTTCTCTCTTCTTCAACCCAACTCCAACTTCCATAGCGGCGGACCAACGCAACGCAACGCAGGTACTCCCACTCCTTAATCTTCATTTCTATTGTGTTTCTGCTTCAGATTTCTTCTTCTTCTTCTTCTTCTTCTTCTTCTTCTTCTTGTTGCGATTTGGTTGCAATTCGTGAAAAGCCCACATTTTTATGCCTTGTTTTGTGAAATTGAAGACCCAAAACGTTCATTACCCATTCAGCGTCTGATTATAGATTCACATTTTATAGCTGATGCATCATGAAATCTTGATAAAGTTCGCGCCTTTCGCGTTTATTAACAAAGCTTCAATCCCAAATTAGTCGGGGTCGTGGGCTATATAGATCAAACTTTGAGTTCATTGGGTGCACATTGTATTGTATAGTAATAAAGGATTGGAATTGGGTATTCAAGTGAATTGGAGTAGTAGGCATCGTGGAGGTGGTAGCCATAGATTGCATTGATTAAGAGGGATTTAAAGGGCTCGGAAAACACACCGTCAAGTGCACTAAATCGAGCGCAATAGGAGAGTTCGATCCTTGTAGCCGACCCCAACTAATTTGGGATTCAGGCTTTCTTGTTGCTGATGTAGTAGTAGTAGTAATAGGCGTCGTGGAGGTGGTAGCCATAAATTGCATTTATTAGGAGGGGATTTGAATGACTTGGAAAGCACACCATCAAGTGCTCTAAATCGAGCGCATTAGAAGAGCTTGATCCATGTAGCCAACCCCAACTAATTTGGGAATGAGGCTTTCTTGTTGTTGATGCAGTAGTAGGCGTCGTGGAGTTGTTAGCAATATCACATTTATCAGGAGGGATTTAAAGGACTTGGAAAACACACCATCAAGTGTACTAAATCGAGCTTAATGGAAGAGTTTGATCCATGTAGCCGATCCCAACTACTAGACGCTGTGGTGTTAGCCATTGATTCATGTATATCCCTTTTCATGTCTTTCACAATCGCTTGTTTCCGTTGGAGTGACATTCAATGATTTAGAGCTACCCTTGTATATTGTCGACGATCTCATTCAGAACGAAACATGGTTTCTTATTCTCTCAAAAGGGTCTATGCAAGTCATCTTCTTTATGTTTGTCTTGCCCTTAATTCAGTTTTTATTGTTAGTGAACTGTGCTATCTGACTGTATTTGTTCCCATCGCAGTCACTTTCAATGATTCGGAACCACACTTCAAAAGGGTATATGTAAGTCCTCTTCTTTATGTTTGTCTTTCCCTTAATTTGATTTTGATTGTTTGTAAACTGGGTAATCTGACTGTATCTATTGCTATTGGATTCAAAATCGATAGGGCATGGGGAAGTTCTGAAAATTTGAATTAGATTAACTGGGAAAATAGAGAAGGGTATGTGCGCTTGTAGTCGGGGTTTTCACCATGTGCAAGAATCTGAAATTTGGTTTTGAATGGCTTTGCCAAACAAAATTTCTTCCCTTGCCTATTCATCTTCTCCTCCTTTGCAAAGGGTCACCACTGCTGTATCTGCTGCTTGTTTTGATCGCTATTCTTTTTCAATCTCTCCCACCAAACGTTTTCAACGGCGAGAACCAGAGCTCATTTCTTTGGAAAACTTGGTTGGAAGTCGTTGTAAATCTGGAACTCTTAGAATCGATGAAGCGGTATACTTGTTTAATCGGATAATTCAGTTTCGTTCACCATCAATTCATCCTTTAAATCAGCTGTTGAAGACCATGCTGAAGATGAAGCATCATTGCACCGCTATTTCTTCGTTCAAACTCATAGATTGTAAAGAAATAAAACCGGACATCTTCACGCTCAGCATCTTGATCAATTGTTTCTGCAACATAGGTAGAGTGGATTTGGGTTTTTCAATTCTTGGTAGCATTTTCAAACGAGGGCTTGAGCTGGATCATGTCGTTCTTTGCAGTCTTCTAAAGGGTCTTTGTAAAGTAGGAAACTGTATTGCAGCTCTTGAATTGCTCAAGGACATGGAGATTAAAGGAAGCCACAAGCCTGGTCCAGTAATATATAGTACAGTCATTGACGGGCTTTGCAAGAACAAAGAGCTTGATAAGGCCTTCAAACTTTTCAAGGACATGATCCATAACAACACCCTGCCTGATGTTGTCATTTGTAACTCTTTGATTCATGGCTTATGCAATGTAGGAATGTTGGAAGAAGCTGTGAGCTTCTTTGCCGAAATTAAGAATCTTGGCATTTCTCCAAATGTGGTAACCTTTGGAACTGTGGTGGATGCACTAAGTAAAGAAGGGAGGATGGCGGAAGCGCTTGGATTATTTGAATTAATGTCTCAAAGTGAAGGTCTGCAGCCTGATACTCGTACTTACAATTCTTTAATATATGGCTATTGCCATTTGAGGGCGTGGAAGGAAGCTTTGAAGTTATTTGATGAAATGTGGGGTAGGAAGATGTCTCCAAATTCGGCAACCTTCTCAATAATATTTATTGCCCTCTGCAAAGAAGGAATGGTCAATAAAGCACATTATCTACTTGAGGTGATGATTCAAAATGGTGTGGAACCAGATGTATCTATGTATAATAGATTGATGGATGGATACTGTTTACAAGGTAAAATGGAAGAAGCAGTGAAAGCTTTTGATTCAGTGGTGCGTAGTGGTAACGAACCTAATGTTTTTAGCTATAATATTTTGATAAATGGCTATTGCAAAGCAAGAAGATTGGATGACGCCAATAGGGTTTTTGGATGCATGTGCAGCAAAGGAGTGATTCCTGATGCTGTGACCTACAGTACCCTCATACAGGGATTATGCAAGGTTGGAAGAGTAACGGATGCAGAAGTGCTCTTCAACGAGATGCAAACCTATGGTCAAATTCCTGATCTCTTTGCATATGGTGCATTAATTGGTGGATTGTGTTATAATAAACATTTCAACGAGGCAATGACTTTGTTTCACGAGTTGGAAACCAATGGATTGATGGTTGATATTGTTATTTATAATATTATTATCAAGTATATGTGCAAATATGGATATCTGAAAGCTGCAAAGAAATTGTTTTCTAGCCTTTCTGTTAAAGGTTTACAGCCGAACAGTAAAACATACTCTTCAATGATCAATGGCTTAGTTAAAAAAGGGTTGGTAAATGAAGCTGAATCTTTACTCATTGAAATGGAAAAGAATGGTTGTACTCCAAATGAGATCACACTTAGTGTCATGATTCAGGGGTTTCTCCATAAAAATGATGTCCACAAGGCACTCCGACTCTTTAATCTAATGATAGAAAGGAATTTCTCTCCAAATGCGATGACAATATCCAAGATAATGCGTTTGCTGGCGGCGAGTGGCTCAGATTCAAAGCTCAAGAAGCTGCCTCATGAATTGTTGCAAAGGAACGCATAAAAATGGCTTCCTTTATTTTTGGTTGATGCTTGACATTCAATACCTATGGGATCAATCAGCACTGCATATTTTTGGGATTCTTTTCAATGCAATTCAAGAAGCTTGAGCTTGGTAAGTTTTTCTGTAACTAATTCAGTTGAGTCATAAGCTTCGCAAGTCATTGTTCTAACTTTCTAACTCTTAAAAGTGAAAACTGAAAATTATAACCTTTAGTTTTGAGTAAATTTTTATTGCATTTCATGTTTTTTCTTTTCACAAGTACAGGCTAACTTAATCTTTGGATCACTGTGCTAACAAATTGTTTTCAATTTCTACTAAGATTTTTTTTTTTTTTTTGTATTTTTTTTTTATCACAGAATGTCGAATCGAAGACCAACAGCGAGAGTGCTCTTCAAACAAAATTACCCTCTCGTCGGTGAAAGTTGAATTATAATCCATTTGCTTCTCTTATTTGTTGTTTACACGGTAGATCGACTAAGATTACTTTTTTTTTTTTTTTTTTTTTGTATTTTTATTATAGAATGTCAAGTCCAAGACCAGATGTATGCCGATTGATAGATTGGATTGGAACAACTAAAGTTGTTGCATTAGGTCTTGTAGCATCTGCGGAGGTGAAAACACTTGCGGATCATGTGCCACTTAGTCCTCGGACCATGGTGGTGTGGTTAGATTTTGCTGTGAACCCAAAAGCACTCGTATGGAGACCTACGTCAGACATTTATAGTTAGAGATGCTTTTGGCGATTCAGTTGCATGTACCTCTGATAAAGTTGTGATGGAATGAATTTTGAAGATAATGGTAAGTTTATTCCGACATTAAATACAAAAAGTTATACTTGTTGGATACTAACTAATCTGCTTATTTGCTTCTCTCAATTTGAAGAACCGAAACAATTTTTGTTGTTGCTAAAACATAGTTCCCTTTTTACCTTAATAATTGTTTGTATGGTCAGGTACTATAAACTAGCAAGCGAATCTGTAATGCTTTATGTGAAGGGTCGTGATCAATTCTTTTTTTGTATAGACAATGCTATTTACTAGCAAGTGAATCTGTTATGCTTTACATGAAGGTTCACGATCAAATTCATTCATTACTCTCCTTTTGTCTAACAACGCTTGTAAAGTTGGAAATAAAAAAAATTGTAGCCTTGCGTGTAGCTTTGTTTTTCCATCAGTTGCAGCTTCGGCTTTTCCTATTGATGGTTAGAGCTGATATATTTGATCTTTTTTTAAATGGAATATCTAAAGCTGGTCTTCCTTTTGATGGTTGGTGGGTCAATATCAAGTGCAACATTTAAACTAGTAATCTTGCTTTTTCATCGCAAATGATATATAGTTATCATTCTTCACGCCCTCGTGGACACTTTATTGATGCCTTTTCATGTTTAAGCAAATTGATACAGGAGTATAATATAAATTGATTAGTTTGATTATCATTTTCTGAGATCTCAAATGAAATGTTTTATCATAAATGCTTGAATTCCTTTGATAATGGTATTGTTTTCTGATCTTATTCGGTAAGTGATTTGGATTCTGGACTGAGCCAATCAGATGGATAAATAAAATGGGTTTCCAGTTTTGTTACTTGATTGAGATCGAAATGCAAGAAAGTAAACTTTTTCGGGTGGGACGATTCCTTTTTTGCGTTGCCATGTATTTTGGATGCTGGATAGTTATATTTAATTCTGTTTAATTTCACTGTATCTTAGAACATCAAGAAAGTTCTTTTCTTGCTCATGCTACTTGTTTGATCTGTTTATTTAATTGTTGAAGCTTCATGGCAGATTGCAGAATCATCCTATGCTTGCTCGAGAATACGGACGTGTAAGAGGCTTAGAGCTGGCAAGCCTCCTGTGAACCTTGATATGACTCATTAGATGCTAGAACCACCACCCGCAAATAAACGCGGTGATGCCAATGCTCGGAAACTACACCTGCAAAATGCTCTAAGTTCACTGCAGCATCAAATTAGTGAGGTAACTAATTTCTATTTGGATGCTCAAAGTCTTACTAGATTTGCATTATACGAGAATCCGAGATAATAGGAACGCTTTTAAGTAAGATTTTGACGTCTCTTTGCGATTGCGCTGGCAGAACAATGCCTCTTTGCATTTGAATAAGTTTTTAGTAGATCATATTTCATCTACTAGCTAAATCTTTTCTCTGGCCCCTTATATGCTGTTGATTTCACAGGCTGGAAAACCTGGATTTGATGTCAAAGCACGGTGCTGATGTATGGAAGCCTTGTAACCAACGGCCGGAGGCTTTTCTGCCGAGGTCTATTTTCAATAAACTAGCTTTACTTGGGAAGAGCGGTTGCGGTGGTTTGGACAACTACAAAGACGGCCTACTAATGCCCCCGCTATCAAATTTGCTTCAATAAAAATTGAAGAAGTTTGACGTAGTATGGGTAGACCGAAGTTAACTTGGGATTTAAATGGTTTGAAAAGCTCACCATCAATTGCAATAAATCGAGCACAATAGAAGAGTTTGATATATGTAGCCGACCTCAAGTAATTTGGGACTGAGCTTTACTTGTGCAAGGTCTACATTATTTACTCAACCAAGGTCTGATTTTGATTAAGTACACTTCAATTGCAAATATATTTTCTAAAATGACTTACATTTCTTTTGTTCCAATCTGTCATTCTCTTTTCAATTTGTATTTGGAGAATGTATATCATGATGCATTGCAGCCGTGTGAAGTTCGTAATATGAATGGAATCTTTAGTTTTGGTGGAACAATATCGCCAAAGAAGCCAACCTCCTCGGCCATTGGCAAAGTCGCACCGAGTGACGTGACGTGTGGGCTCCGAGTTAAAATGGATGTGACTTTGGGATGAGCGAACACGATTCTTAGTGCACTAGAGGAGAGGGTTGGAGTATATAATCTCATATCAGAAATACAATAAGAGTTGGTGTGATTGTAGAATGGATTCTAACAAACACCAATTGATTTTGTGCAAGATAGGCTCCAACCTCATTTATATAGTCACATATATACGCGTGTGGACCAACACTCCCAAGCCTATGGATTTCTACAATTTGGAATGTGAGAGATAATAGAGTTCCAATCTTCTTCTGTCACTGAAAGACCTCTTGTCCCCTGCCCAGTGCCCCATTGTATGTGTTTAATATACACAAAACACATCCTTCCACACATGCATAACAAAAGTTTGTAAGAGAAGTCCCAGGACTGTCTTCAGTATAATATGTATATATAAACACTACTGAGAATCAGATCAACTAGTCAATTGAACCTACATGTGCATATTAAGCAAGACTAATACTTCATCTATTTCTATGTACATTACTCTATTTTGTATCTATATTTATAGATCCATCATCAACTCTTGATTTTATATATGAACACCTATTTCAACCAAACAACATACTGTTAATCACTGATTCTCAGCAAATCAATGAAGATCTTATCATATACAAGTAGATGAAATATTACATGTGTTGTATAGTCTCACACCAAATCGTTCCGTCCCTCTCTCTCTCTCTCTTATCAAATCGTTAGGTCTCTCAAAAAAAAAAAAAAGCGTTCGGTCTTCTACCCTCCTCGCCAAATCTCTCTCTCTCTCGCCCCTCTCTCTCTCTCTCTCTCTGATATCGTCATCGATCTCACAGTCACTGTAAATGTATCGAAATCAACCACTCCCTTGCTTGTTATTGGTGATCTTGTGACAACAATTCCGACTTCTGCCCATCACAAAACACCTTTCAGGTACATACATGTTCATCTCCCTTTCTTTTCTTTTATTTCATACTTCATTCTTTACTCTTGTGTTGGGTTTCTTTTCTTTTCTTTCTCAGAATTCATCATTCTATTAGGTTTTCTAAAATTAATTATGTTCATGTCTTACATTGCTGAGATTCCACAACTTTTCCACTTTGTTTTGGGGATTCTTTCTAATTTTATTTTAGAAAGACCATGAACAATGAGCGTTCTGCCAATCTCATTCTAAATTTTGGATTAGTGGGTTAAGTAGGTGTTTCAGTTCCTTTAATGGTAGTTGGTTAAAATTATGGGTCTTTCCTAGTTTTTGACACTAGAGGGAGTATGAAAAGCTTTTTTTTATTTAGTGTGTTCGACTGTTCTTAATCTTTCTTATGCAATTGATAATCTATTTACGCACTGATTTCTATCAGTTGTTCTTCCCTAAATTGTAGGGAGCTTGTGTTGTTGTTGTTTTTTTTTTTTTTTGTGAAAAGCAAGATTTTGTTCTTGGGTTTTTTGACTGTTTCGTTTATGATCCTGAACCCCACCATTGGACCGCATATTTCGCTTATGATCCAAAAGGCAAGATTTTGACTTCTCTAATCGTTATAATTGACTATCTGACATTCCAATTAATAACTTGGCTTCATAAAATATCCATAATAAAAAACATATTATTTCACTTATAATTAATTAATATTGTATATTTGACATTTCTTATCATCGAGATATTTACATTTCTAGAAAAATATTTTTTTAGTCATTTGATGCTAATCTAAGTGGTGTTTATTGGGAGAGAGACAACTCGAGGGGCATTTTGGTGTCCTATGTTTCATGGATGAAAGTAAAAGAGTGCATAGGCATTCTCAACCTACATGATAATGTAATGCTCCAGTGGCATAACGTTGTTCTTGTCCATTTATAAATTGCAATGTTATATGCCCTATTTGTTCATCTCTTTGATTGGTTTTTTTGGTTTTTGATTTGCTATGTTTCTGTTTGTGTTATATGCCCTTTTTGTTTGTAAATTGGAAAATCCACCACCCTATTCAATTACGTCTTTCTTTTATGGTACATCTGTTTTCAATTATGGGTTAATTTGTTTCAATCCTACTTTTAGATTTATGCCTTCTTTTATCTTTAAAGCGTGTGATTCCTGTTTGGGGGCTACCACATTAGTTATATTTCATGAGCATTAGGTCCCTTTGGACACTCAAATCTCATGATCTTCACTCAATGAGCCGGCACATTGACAACCTGAACCAATTCACCAAAACCTTATTTTTTTCTCTCACGGTCAGTTAATGCCGCGATCAAGGTTCGAAACTTCGACTTCTTCCTATGACTTCGCTCACTTAAAATTCAGAATTAATTTGAGGAAGTTAACTTCGACGATGGAAGTTTGACAAAAGTTTGCCGGCGTAGGGAAGTTTACGGAATTTCACTTTAAAGTTAGAAAACTCAAGTTTCTTCGTAGAGATGCTTGGAATATACTTAATCATACAACAATAATGCATAAATATGGTTTTATCAACTTCCATCAAAGTTTCCGAAGTTTTTGTCGAAGTTTCAGTCGAAGTTTATTCAACTTCCACGAAATATAACAATTTTACTTCATGTTTTATGAACTTCCATCGAAGTTTTCGAAGTTCGGTCGAAGTTAGCCGAAGTTGAGTTGAAGTTTTGCAATTTTTCGACTGCCCTTGAACTTCGCTTCGCTCACCTCAACATCGACAAACTTCGCCCGAACTTCGGCGAAGTTTGTCGATTTTTTAAACCATGGTCGCGATATCTCCTGCGAAGATGTGTTAGAACTGCTAAATTTCAGTTCAAGTCTTCTATTGAGGAGCAAACATTTCAATCCTAGGAAGAACTTTGGTTTCATTGATTGATGTATAGTCAGAGTTACATGTTTGTCATGTAATTAGTTAGTATATAGGTTTGGTTTGCTTGTTGGAGTATCATTATTTGAAGTATTCTACAAATTACCAGTGTGGATTTTTTTTGTTGGTTTGTGGATCAAGGATAACTAAAGTTGCTTATTGTTGTTGGCCTTGACATTGATAAAGGTAGCAAACCTATATCTTTTTTGATGTTTTCAATAGGAGTATCGTTTTATTGATGCATTGATACCAAAAATGACAAATTAAATAAAAATAACAAGATATGTGATTATTATAACATATGTGAAGTTACATCACAATTTACTTATGTTTTGTTTAAGTATAGATTATATATAAGAAAATAGGCGATTGATCCTCATAAAGTAACAAATTGATCCAATATTCCTGTGAAACATGTTTCTTATCGACAAACAATGGTTAGCCATCTCAAGATGAAGTAGCCGACTCTTTTAAAAGTAGTAGTGATGGAATCTTCTTCATCATTGAAGTTGTTATCTTTTAAAAAAAATGTAAATTAGTCTCCTCGAGTATCTGCAATCATTTAATCCATAATACAGTTATTTAGACTATTGGAGTGCAGCTAGAAAGCTTTATTCACTAATTCGCTATGAGCTTTCAATATAGTGAATCACATTCAACTTAACTAAGTAGTTGTGGAGGAGACTGTTAGAGAAGGAGGGGGTCGCCTCCGGTAACTTTATTGATAGCCAACAAAAACCCAGATACAAAACTCCTCACCACACCAGTGATGGAGAGAAACCCTTCTCTCTTCTCACCCAGAATTCACTTTTTCTCTCTATGTCCCTACAATGAACTCCTGACCCCTAATAAAACCACAACCGACTTACATGACACACACACTGATTACACCCCACGTCCTCTTGATCCCCTGACCTGTGGGGCCCACAGACTCCCTAATCCTCATGTATTGCCCCAAAGCAACTGATTCAGTGGTCCCTCCCTTAACCAAAACTCCCATCTTCCTCCTTTGGTACATCTTTCTAATAGGGGGTCGGCCCTTGATGCTATCAATACTCCCCCCCTGAACACTCACCTTGTCCTCAAGGTGGAAAGAAGGAAAAGAACGCCGCACATGGCGGACCAGCTCCCAAGAAGCTTCGGAAGGAGGGAGAGAAGTCCATTTGATGAGAACCTCCGGGCCGGCTGAAAGGTGGCGATAGGCCAACACTGATTCGGGCTCACCGTCAATGACCAGGGAGTCAGGCAAGAAAGAAGGAAGAGTCGGGGAGACCTGAGAGGAGCCCACAGCAGCCTTCAATTGGGAAACATGGAAGACCGGATGAATTGACGAGGCCGCGGGAAGGTCGAGTTTGTAAGCGACTTCACCAATGCGTGCTAACACTGTAAAAGGGCCGTAGAACTTTGGGCTTAGTTTCATATTGGATCGGCGGGCGACTGTGGATTGGCGATAGGGGCGGAGCTTAAGGTAGACCCGGGAACCCACATCAAACACCACTTCGCGGCGGCCCTTATCGGCCTGCTGTTTCATTCTATTTTGAGCGAAAAGAAGGAGTCAAGGCGGAGCTCCCGCAAGGCATTATCCCGGGCCAATAGCATCGTATCAAGGTCGGTTGGGGAGCTGGCGGAGGGCATACCTAACTGGACCAGCGGAGGTGGGTCACGCCCATAGACCACCTTGAAGGGAGTACATTGCAAAGATGAGTGAAAAGAGGTGTTGTACCAATATTCGGCCCAAAAGATCCACTCCGACCACAATTTGGGACGTTGGCTGATGAAACAGCGTAGGTACGTTTCGAGGCAGCGGTTGACGACCTCGGTCTGACCGTCACTTTGGGGGTGATAAGCGAAGCTGCATGTTAAGCCGAGTGTGGTGGAGACGGAAAAGCTCGCGCCAAAAGTGGCCGAGGAAAATCTTGTCCGGTCGAAACCATGGAGCGGGAAACCCGTGAAGACGGACCACTCCTTGTAAGAACACCTCCGCCACCTTCTTTGTCGTGAACGGGTGCCTTGGGGAAAGAAATGGCCGTATTTGCTCGAGCGATCCACTACCACCAGAATGGAGTTGTATCCATGGGAGCACGACAAGCCTTCAATAAAATCAAGGGATATGTCCTCCCATACAACTGTGGGAATGGGAAGAGGGTGTAAGAGACCGCCAGGAGAAAGCGTCTCATACTTGCTGCGCTGGCACACCTCGCAGGATTGGACAAAGAGCTTGACATCCTTGTGCATGCCCAACCAATAGAACTCGGCGGACAGGCGTTTGAAAGTTTTTAAGACCCCACCATGGCCCCCTAGTGGGCTAGCATGATACTCGGCCAGCAATTTGGACTTGAATTGAGAAGAGGCGGAAATGGCAAGGCGGTTGTGAAAAAGTAGGCGATCGTGGGACAGAGACCACCCTGGCTTAGACGATGGATCGGCTTGAAGTGATGAGCGGATGGCGGCCAAGGTCGGGTCAAGAATGCTTTCGCCAAGAGCAAGGGCACCTCAGTCACTGTCAACACCGATAGAGATAAGAGCTCGGGAAGTAATGGGGAATCTGGAGAGGGCATCGCCACGACGTTAGAGGGGCCCGACTTATACTGTATGTCAAAATGAAACCCCATTAGTTTCAGTAACCACCGCTGATACTCTGGAGCGACCACTCGTTGTTCCAGTAAAAACTTCAGGCTGCGCTGATCCGTACGGACAAGGAACCGCCGGCCAAGCAGGTAGTGACGCCATTTCTGAACGGCTAAAACAATGGCCATTAACTCCCGCTCGTAGGTCGACTTGGCACGCGCCGCAGGGGAGAAGGCTTGACTGAAGAAGGCAATAGGCCGGTCGTGTTGAGAGAGGACAGCACCAACCCCCATCCCGGAGGCGTCAGTATCGATCACAAAGAGGGCAGTAAAGTCCGGAAGTGCAAGTATGGGGACGCTCTTCATGGCTTGCTTCAGCTTATTGAAGGCGAAGGTCGCCTCCTCAGTCCACTCAAATGAATCTTTGCGAAGAAGAAGAGTAAGAGGGGCGGCTATTTTGCCGTAGTTCTGGACAAACCTCCTGTAATACCCCGTGAGGCCCAAAAAGCCGCGGAGATCCTTGGGAGATGACGGAAGAGGCCATACATCCATGGCCCTGACCTTGTTGGGATCGGCAGACACTCCCTCCTGGGAAATGATGTGGCCCAGATAATCCAAACTGGATTTAGCAAAGCAGCATTTGCGAAAATTAAGGAACAATGAATTCGACTGAAGAACAGAGAGCACGTGAGAAAGGTGAGCACAATGATCAGGCATGGACTTACTGTAAACCAAAATATCGTCAAAGAAAACTAGCACAAAGCGGCGAATACTTCCCTTGAAGATGGAGTTCATCAGGGACTGAAATGTGGCGGGGTGCGTTTGATAGGCCGAAAGGCATCACCAAAAACTCAAAATGGCCGTCGTGGGTGCGGAAGGCTGTCTTGGGAACATCAGCCGGCTTCACTCTGATCTGATGGTACCCGGACCTCAAGTCGAGTTTGGAAAACACCCTGGCCCCATGGAGTTCATCCAACAGCTCGTCAATGTTAGGGATAGGAAACCGATCAGGGACGGTGGCCTTATTCAGGGCGCGATAGTCCACGCAAAACCGCCAGCTGCCATCCTTCTTCTTCACCAGGAGTACTGGGCTAGAGAATGACACACTAGGTTGGATGATCCCGGCAACAAGCATCTCGGCGACCATCTTCTCGATCTCGGACTTCTGAATGTGGGGGTAGCGGTACGGCCGGACGCGAATGGGATCCGTTCCCTCTTTAAGGAGGATGGCATGATCACAATCCTGCCGCCTGGCGGAAGGAAACAGGAGTATCGAACAGAGCCGAGAAAGATTGGAGGAGCTCACGGACACTTGGAACCTCTATGGACTCCCACGAAATAAGGGGAGAGGCCTCGCCGCTAAGGCACTCGATTAGGAAACAACCCAAACCCGAATCCAAAGAGCGCTGGATGGACTTACAGGATACCAGTGCGCGGTGCAGTGATGGGTCCCCTTTGATCGCCACCCAACGCCCGCCGTGGTGGAAGTACATGGTGAGGTTAGGCCAATCTTCGGCCGTGAACCCAAGTGATACCAGCCATTGCATTCCGAGGATCACGTCCGAGCTCAACATCGAGATTGGGTGGAAATCGGCCGTGACGGTCAGACCCTGGAAGTGCAGCGAAACATCTTTACACACTCCTGAACCTGGTACTCGAGTACCACCCTCGACGAGCACATTGTAGCCAGAGGTGGACATCACTGGAAGATCGAGAGTGCGAACCAAGTCCGGCGAGATAAAATTGTGGGAAGCCCCACTGTCTATCAGAATCACCACGTCCACGCCGTGGACCTGACCTTTGACCTTCAGTGTCCGCGGTCCAGGTGGACCATCGACCGCATGCGCAATGAGTTCCACCGTCGGCGTGTCCGGCTGCTCCTCCCCCACATCCGGAGGGGCCCCGGGGAGTCGTCATCGTCGTCGTCAACTAACATCACCTGTAATTCCTTCCTCTGGCACCGGTGGCCCACAAACCACCTAGCATCACACCGGTAGCACAACCCCTGCTTCCAACGAGTCTCGGCCTCGGCCTCCGTCAGGCGTTTGAATTTAGGCGGGGACACCTGCGGAGTGGCATGCTTGGAGGACGACGGGCTCGAAGAAGATGAGGAAGATGGGCTGGGCTTAAGGGACAAGCCTCCTTGGCTTGGGCTTCTGGGCAAGCCCGGCCCAAACTCGCGAGTCGGGCTCGTAATCGTGTGAGTCACCCACCCGGGCCCCTTTGAATCCGATCTGGATGTTGGGCTTGGTAACGACTGGGCTTTTGGGCCTCCACCCGAACGCAAGCCCATCGCGTCCCCTTGGCGAAGCTTGCGCTCCACCTGAGTCGCTCGATCAACGACGGCCGCTGGGGTATGGGGAGGCTCCACCATCACCTCCAGGCGTAGACGATCGGTTAGGCCATTGATGAAGACTGCGATGGCATGGGTCTCCGACAAGCCCTCCAGCTGCAAGTATAACAGCTCGAACCTCTGCCGGTACTCCGCCACAGTTGACTCGCTTGATGGCGAAGAATTGTTGACTGAGGCTGAGAGGATCAGCATCCATAAAACGGCGAACCAGCTGCGCCTTCAGCTCGGCCCATGACCCGAACGGCTTGGCCTTCTCCTCCATCTGCAGCCAGATCTGCGCCGGTCCGACTAGGCAGATCCGAGCAGCTCTGAGTTTCGACTCCTCGGCCATCTCATGCAGAACAAAATAATGCTCGGCTTGGTTGAACCAGACGAGTAGATCTTCGCCATTGCAGGTCGGCATCTTGATTTTCCGGACGTCAGGACCCGATCTATAGGGGGGAACCCCCAGATCTGCTCGGCCAGCCATCGGGGCTCGACCTCTGAAGCCCAGATCCGGTGGATCCGCGGTTATGTGAGTCTCGCCTTCACCGATCTGACTGATCCGCGACTGCGGCGACCGATCTCGGTGGTGGAGATCTCGGATCTGACCCACCAACTCTCGGATCTCCGTCCGTAGCTCACCCACGGCCGTCTCTCAGTCTCGGATCCATTGTAACTCGTTGGCACCGCTCACCGCTCTTCCAGGGACTCCACTCGGGACTCCATTTTTGACGGCATAGATGGTTGCTCTGATACCACTGTTAGAGAAGGAGGGGGTCGCCTCCGGTAACTTTATTGATAGCCAACAAAAACCCAGATACAAAACTCCTCACCACACCAGTGATGGAGAGAAACCCTTCTCTCTTCTCACCCAGAATTCACTTTTTCTCTCTATGTCCCTACAATGAACTCCCGACCCCTAATAAAACCACAACCGACTTACATGACACACACACACACGCGCGTGTCATACACACGCGTCATCATTGTACACCCTAATCGCTTACACCCCATCGCCACCGACCCCACCGATTACACCCCACGTCCTCTGATCCCCGACTGTGGGGCCCACAGACTCCCTAATCCTCATGTATTGCCCCAGCAACTGATTCAGTGGTCCCTCCCTTAACCAAAACTCCCATCTTCCTCCTTTGGTACATCTTTCTAATAGGGGGTCGGCCCTTGATGCTATCAGAGACTCATATTTTTAGTTGAACTTTTTCTTACCTTTGTTAAGTAGGACAATTATCTTTGTCGAGCGTAGCATGAAAGTCATTCGAATCGCTCATACTAAGCACGTATACTACAAACCTTCTCTAAGCAATTAGTTTGACTAGATTAGGTAATTTTCAAAGGGTCCCACACCATCAAAAGATTAAAACCACTACTTTATATTTCCATGAATAAGAAAAATCTTCTTATTAGATCAATTAATAATTGCCTGGCTTTAATAAGTCAATAGTGTAGCATCTAACCACTCGGTTTGTGTTAGATTCTAACAAATGCTTTCATATAACTGATCGTCAAATTAAGCAAAGTAACTTTCTAAACAATATTTATCATAAATGCAATTTAGACAATTCTTCTTTTAAACACTTAGAGTGCTCAAAAGATACCCAACAAATCTAGGATTCTAGATTCATAGAAGAATCAAGTTCTAGGAAAACTAAACCATTCAAGCATCCCTTAATTACAACAACAACAAAATAGCCTCAGTCCCAAATTAATTGGGGTCGGCTACATGGATCAAACTTTTCCATTGTGCTCGATTAAGTGCAATTGATGGGTAGCTTTTCAGACCATTCAAATCCCATGTATTTGATCCATTTCATGAAAAGTGACAAGTTTTACGCGGGCTGTCAACCTATCGCAACCTTCCATTTTTCAAGAATGGAAAATGGGCTTGGGGCCTCCTTCTCCCACTTTTTGGGTATGAAAAATGGGTTTGAGACCTCCCTTACCCATCTTTCGGTATGAAAAATGGGCGTTAGAGTCCTCTTCCTTTATCCGGACTTGGGACCGGCTATGTAGCGCACATAGTGTTCAAGCATCCCTTAATTAAAGAACATAAATCAATCTATTCAATATTTTTGAGTCATGAAATCTACTTAATTCATTCTTTCAAATTCAACTTAGTCAAAAGTCAACTTTTCTTCTAGGTATTTCATCAACCATTTGATATACATATTGAAATTTGAAAGCCTCATTTAAGTTCATTAGACTCAATTAAGTAACTTCATAATTGCTCAAAATCCACCGAAACCAACAATTTAAGCTTCAATTAATGAAAGCCAGTCCTCTTTAAATCAACTAATAGATATGTGTTTCAATAAGCCAAGACTTTAGTATCTAACATTTTTTTTTTATAAGATAATGGCTCCCTTCAGATTTGAGCGGAGCAAATAACACTTCCCTTTGGGGAATTTCTTCAAACATTAAAGTTGCCACTTCCCTACAGATTCCAATACATCCATGGTGTGTTCGGTTAGGTTGATAAGGTTGTCTTGATAGGGTTGGATTGGATTACATGGCTATGGATTAGGGGTAATCCAAAGTTGGAGACTTGTTCGGTTGACATGATAGGATTTGAAGTGGTTTCATGAAAATGACGATTTTACCCCTCTCATATAAAAACCCCACAACAACTGTTGCATCGTCCTCACTCTTCAACCGAGAGACTGAAACCCAAAATGTCAACACACACACACACACTCCACGCTCCACACTCCATTAACTCAAAATTTGTTGTGCCTCATCTCGTGTTGCGGCCGTTTGGAGCCCATGTTTTCTTCACCTTCACTCACTTTCTCACCTTCTCCTCCCTCTCCACGCCCAATCTCAGACCTTCCAGATGACCACCTCAAAACCCACACATCCCTCTCTACTCTCCAAATGTAAATCCATTGAAACGCTCAAACAAATTCAATCTCAATTCATCAAGTTCGGCCTCCACAACACTTAGTTTGCTGACGCAAGAAAGCTGTTTGATGAAATGACTTACAGTGATGAAAAGGGAAACTGGGTTTTAAGATAGAGAGAGAGAGCTGTGATTGTGTTGTTGTTCTTCGTTGAAGGGGTAGAGAGAGAGAGTAGTGTCTGTGAAAAAGGAGGAATATTGACTGAATTGGTGATGGACTAACTAATGAGAGGGTAAGACTCCACTTAATTTAGTCCATAGTTTGTGTGATTAACTAATCCGTTGTATTATCTAATCATGCAAAGTGAACAACGGATTACATCTAATCCAATGGATTAGCTAAACAGTCATGTGAATCGAACACACCTTAAGCCTTAGAATCATCAATAGACTTGGCTAAGCAAAAAAAATCCAAATTAAAACACTAATCATTCTAAGTTTTAACACACGTTTACCAAATTTACAAATATGATTTCCATTGACACATTTAAACCAAATCGAGGTTTGATAGAAGTTATACCTAAGAGGCTGAAGTAGAGAGTCGTCCATCAACAACTCTTGACTCCTCTCTCAAATGAGGCCTTCTATCCATTGCTTTTCTTGTGTCTTTGCAACATTTCATGCACCCCCCTCTCTCTTTGCCTTGCGATATCTTTTGTGACCTCCCTCTCGACTTTCTTCTCGCGTTCCTATTTTTAGACGAGGGAGGGAAAAAGAGAGGGCTAGCGTTCAAAATGAATGTGAGATAGTGAATAACTAGGGCATCTTTTCCTCACTTTTTTACTAGTTTCGGGATACGTGCTACGCACGTTTGAACCCGCTTGATGCACTCGCAGGAAGTCAATTTTAACACTTTTTTCGAGAAGATATTTTTTAACACTTTATTTTTTTTGAGAGCAACACTTTATTCTTAATAAAAAATGTAACTGAGTGTATAAAAAAATGTAACAAGTTAAAGTATATTTATTATTCCAAAATAAATTAGTAGCATTTTACCTAAGAATTAAAAAAGAAATTTATAGCGTTGATACAAAAAATTGAAAGATATGTAAATCTCATTTTCTAAAACTCTTTCTTGTTTGTCCTCACAAAAAAATAAAACGAGAAAAACACAAAAGTTAATGTGTTATAATAGTATTACATTTGAGAATTAGAAACAATATTAATACAAATTATCGGCGGTTATACTGCTCATAACCACTGCCTATTGTGCTTGAGCTATCTAAACCAAAGTGAATGGTAAGAGGCACATTGGAAGAATCTCCAATATCAAATTTCACTGAACCAACCTTCCATTATGAGGTTGTATGAGGATATTCAAATATATCTCGCTATCGCCATCAAACTAAAAATTTGATGGTTAATCTACTAAAAAGGCAAAGTTGGGGAGGCATCAAGTTCCACTCATGTTATCACTTTTATTGAGCAACAAGAATTGGTTGACAAATAAAAAGTCAGCTTATGATGATAAAAAATATGTATGTACCAGCAAGCAAAGGAAATATACCTCAATGCTTATAAGAATTTTCAAAACTACTTAAGATGAAGCTTATCAACCAAATTTTCACAGAGCTAAATCCATACACCAAAACTTGACCTATATTAACCAATTTTTGCAACTATCGCGAAACCCCAAAAATTGGCCCAAAAAAAAATAATCAAAGCAACCCAATCAACCTAATTTTATGGACTTTCTTTGTTTTGCCTCGATGAGTCTTTATTTTATTCAAAAAAGTGGTATTAGTCCATATTGTTGGTTTGACGTCGAGTCTAATTTAGCTTAGGAATAAGGATGAGTTTTTAGTAGTCTAAGCTACCTGAATAAATTATAAACGAGGCTAAATGAAATGCGTTATACTTACTAGTCATTGAGGCACGTGCTCCGCACATGAGGCGAAGATATTTTTCGTGGCATATGTATTGTCACTAAAACTAAACATTTCACCTCCTTTTGCTTGGGTTTGGTACTGGTCGCAATGCATTGTCATTAAACTAAACCTTTTCGCAAAAAAGTTACAAATTAAATTTGATCTCTGCTCACAATGAAATGCTACTTTACCATCAAATATAGGAAAGAAGATATACACAGTTGAGCATCTATATTATTACATTTTTAATACCAAACTCCTTATAGAATACAAACTGGCCCTTAAGGAAAAGTCATGAAACAACTTGCACGATCAACCTTAACCCAAAAAAATAGAAAACACACCGCAATGCACCTTCAGCCGTTGATACACCTACAATTTATATGATCATCTTTTCGATCTAACAACTCCACATGCCCACTCATGGCTCTATCCACAAAAATGATTGATGAAGAATATTCTCTTTTCATCGCCTAAACCTTCTAAGTCGTAAAGCCTCTCGCTCTAGCTTGTTAATCTCCTAGGCAACAACACAGATGCAAAAGCAAGGTGTTAGAAATGACTCAATTGAGACGAAAATTATTCAAAGATGCGCTGCAAGAGATCCATTGAGAATATTTCTCTATGAATCTCTTTAACCAATATATTCAATATTTTGGTTAAATATCAATTCACAACATTTTTGAATGCAAACAGAACACACACATGCAGTGAAGTTGTGCTTCGTAAAATCTCTTATCGATATTTTATATATACAAAAAAATAAGAGTACAATGCAAAAGTTAGAAACAAAATTGCATGTGTAGCCCCCTTTCCCTAAACATGCAACAATACATCCTTCATACCAAAATAGAAATGTCCCAAAATTAACCCAAAATCAAGGTTTAAAAATCAACAAACTTCGCCGAAGTTCGGGCGAAGTTTGTGGATTTTGAGGTGAGCAAAGCGAAGTTCAGAGGCAGTAGAAAATTGCAAAAATTCGACTCAACTTCGGCTAACTTCGTCCGAACTTCGAAAACATCGATGGAAGTTAGTAAAACATGAAGTAAAATTGTTATGTTTCGTGGAATTTGAGCAAACTTCGACTAAAACTTTGCATATGATAGAAATATGTTTAAAATTCGGAATATCCTCCAGTGACATGAGTTTTATGCATTGTTGTATGATTAAGTATATTTCTAGCTTCTCTACGAAGAAACTTGAGTTTTTTAGCATTTAAAGTGAAATTCCGTAAACTTTTGTACACCGGTGAATTTTTGTCAAACTTCTATCGTGGAAGTTAATTTCCTCGAATTAATTTTGAATTTTAAGTGAGTGAAGTTATATGCAAAGTCGAAGTTTCGAATCTTGCCCCAAAATCAAGAGTGCTCTACAACTGCCCACCCAAAAATTGGGAACCAAAAACATTCACGCCATGCCTAAACAGAGCCGCACTTTGTGTCATCAAATTCCAAAGTAGGCGCCAAAGAATTCGCACACGCATGATTTTTCTTTTCTTTCGGTAAAGCACACGAATTATTTTTCAAGACACAGGATCAGTAGCACAACCTTAGATCGGACAGAAAAAAGAGGGGGGAGTAACATTGATGTCTTAAGAGACAAACACCTTAAACATCTTCAAGGCAATGTTCGCCAAAGTGCCTTGTTGGGTTCCTGCAATGCCATTTCAACACAAAGAGAGAAGTCTTCCCTTATTCACAAAACACCAATCAACCAAATAGCAAGAATGGGCATTAGTCTCTCTTGCTTTGCGACTATTTTGTGATTAATTGCTTGTTTACATATATCAAGAAACTAATTGAGAAATGCAACAATTTAATGACACATAAAATTATGGAATAAAAGATGGAGATCGATGGTGTTGCAGAGACCATGATGCATTTGAAAGAGCAAGTACCTCCCACCATGCGACTTTCTTCCATTGATTGAACAAAATTAGGGGCTGAACGAAATCGTCTTGCCTTTTTTTTTCGGTCTTGAGTTATATTGCAGTTTCGAGATTAGTATTGTTTTGATAGCATTCTTTTCAGTTTCATAACTGACTTGCGTTTTGAGTGAGGGAAAGAAGAGCAAGAAAATAGGGAGTGGAAGAGAGAAAAGTTAGGAGGGAGGAAAATGAGAGGGGGACACGTGTGATGAGAGAGAGATAGTGGTGGATAGACGTTATGGTGTGTTCGGTTGGGTTTATAGGGTTGTCTTGATAGGGTCGGATTAGCAAACATTAGATTACATAGCTATGGATTAGGGGTAATCCGAAGTTGGAGACTTGTTCGGTTGACATGATAGGATTTTAAGTGATTTCAAATGAAGATTTTACCCCTCCCATATAAAACCCCCACAATCGTCCTCACATCCTCATGATTCGGTTGCACCGTCCTCATTGTCCTCACACCCCCTATTCGAAACCCCCAAAATCGAACTCGATCGAGTGTGTTTCACCCAAATCAGTGCAACCCCAACGATGATAAAGAGTAAGAAGAGATCAAACATTGTAATAGTTAACAATGGTGGAAGGGAATTTAAGGAAGAAGAGCAAAGAGAGATCGTGTAGGAGATGAGGTCGTGGGAATGCTGGTGCAGAAGCGTTTCTCCAAGCAAGGAAGAACACAAAGAGAGAGAGAGAGAGAGAGAGAGAGAGTTTGTGGAGAATGTTTTCGATTTTTTCTATTTTTGTTGTTCTGTGATTGTCTTCGTTGTTGTTCTTTGTTGGGGGGTTAGAGAGAGAGAGAGAGAGAGAGAGAGAGAGTAGTGTTTGTGAAAAGGGGGGGGCAAAGGAGGATTATTGAATAAAGAAGTTGAACTTGATGATGGACTAACTAAGGAAAGGGTAAGGGGCCACTTAGTTTAGTCTATAGTTAGTGTGATTAGCTAATCCGTTGCATTATCTAATCATGCGAAGTGAACAACGGATTACATCTAATCGAATGGATTAGCTAAGCAGTCATGCGAACCGAACACACCATTAGAATCTGAGAGAAGTGGAAAAGAAAAGTTTGCTTTTATTTTTTTCAAAAGTATCCATGTTAGTAGTTTTCTTTAACCAATGAAAATATAGAACTTGAGGGCATTTGTAGTATAAATCGCAATTTTTTTTTTTTGTTAATTGAACCTAAGGGGGATTGTCATTATATACAGTATATATACGCTTGTAGAGACTCGAGGAAGACCCATTAGGAACTTCTTGGGATTAAGGAAGTTTGAATAGGATAGCAGTGTTTCGAGGTAAGTGGTGGTTGCTTTATCTTTAATCATGCCTTGGTATTAGATGTGATAGGATTCATGATAGCAACTTGTTACTACTTGTTTGGAATCTATCTTGTTGATCTTCAATTACTATTTCTTATCTTGTCCCTTTTTGAGCTCTCTATTATATGAATGCCTGTGGAACTTATATGGTTGGATGTTGAATGTATGCTTATACTATTCGAATTGAAGGACCGGCGGCCTTCGGTGCCTTCCTCCATGATTAATATGATTCCTTGTCTACTGGGCTCACATACAGTAGCAGTAGGATGATTGTCATGTTTCTTTGTTGTTGTGCTAGATTCATGTGGCCTCATGCTTTCTAGGAAATGGCGGTGGGATTCATGGGTTGGTTTATATCTAGTTTCAACTTCGTTTGATTCTATGGCATTCCATGGTCTTCATTCACTTTTGTTGATGTTATTATGTTTAGGCAAAGTTTACTTATCTTGCATTATATAGTATTCTTGCATACGATATATTGAAATGCCTGAAATGATAATAGGTTTCATAAAGAACAATTGATGCATGCTAGTTATCTATGCATTTAAGTATTACTTGGATGATTGACGATAAAATGGTCCACCGCTTTACTTAGCCCGTTGAATCTATTGCCCACCCCCACTTCTCCCCTCCAGGTACCTCAGTTGCTGCTCCAGGCAAAGGAAAGGGGAAGATTATTGCCTAGGAGATCTCATTTCCTGATTGTGAGTTGTGAAGAAATTATTATCTTTCTATTTTGGTTTGAGAATTTTATGTATTAAAACATGGGTGTTTGTTTGGGTAGACTTTTAGAAACCCATAGTTTAATTTGGTTATTGTTGTAAGACTTTCTACTCTTGTTTTGGAGTTTCAGAATTCAACCTGGCAATAGCTTACTAGTTTGACTAGGATGAGAAGTTGAATACATGGTTATATATTAACAATTACTGGGTATAACCAGACTAGATGGAAAGGGTTAAAAAACTCATAGTTTTAGTTATTGGACTCATTTACCTTTTTCTATTTTGAGGAAAAAAATGAAGTTTAAGTAATGGCTTTTTGCTTTGATATCTGTTCTGTTAGTAATTTCCATGGTATGAAATTTTTCTAAATTTCCTCAATTTTGTCTGAATTGATTATCTTTTTAACACTGAATTAAGAATTCAATGAAAATGAAATTTCCTAAAATTTCAATTAAAGTTAGGTACAAAGAACCTGTGTGTAAATTTCAAAAGAAATCATGTGATTTTGTTTTCGAATCTAAGTTAATAAAAATGATCATAACTAGTGTTGTACTTTTTGTGAAATGATTTTCTAAATCTAATGAATAGAAACATATAAACCAAAACAGGTTTTTTTTCGTTGACTTAAAAACAAAACAGTTAGGTAGGTTTAAAAAAAGGAAAAAAGAAAAAAAAACTGTTATGTGTATATAAGGATTGAATTTCTGAAAATTTGATAGAAGAAAAATAGTAGTTAGAACCATTAAAATTTAGCCTAAAAAAGATGTATATTGGATATAAGAATATGGAATATTACATGTTGTAAACTACGTCTTGTCAATTCTAATAAATATATAGTTTATGTTAATGCTTAGATTAGAAGTCTTTTGTTTGGGCAATATACTGCAATGCTTACAAAAAGAGTCAACAATGTATATATGATAAGTTACATTAAACTGTCATTTCTTAAAAGTATATGTCCGTATATTCCTATCAAAGGACATTTGTTTTTTCATTAAGAAACCAACTTATTATTACTCCTCAAACTGGCACATGGAGAGACTTGAACCCTCGATCTCATCCATTTTGACCACATACCAAACCATTCGGCCTATCAGAAAAACATTTGTTAAGCATATTGCATGTTTTTAGTGTACCTCGAAAAATGTTGATCTTTCTTTCTGACACTTGGATTAAGATATTTGTACTTTATAATGACAATACAACAAACTGAGTACCCAAAAAAATTGTTAATACAACAAACTACAAAAATAAAGCTTTAATCCCAAATTTGTCGGAGTTATCTACATGGAACGAACTCTTCCACTCTGCTCGACATAATGCAGGTGTTCTTTATGATAACTTCTTTTTATTGAAGTTTGGAGATTAGGCTCAGAGGACAAAGCATCAATGAAGTAGGGTCTCAGTAACTAAGTAACCGAATGTTCCAGTGTAGATATAAAATTATTTTCATTTTCATCTTTTTGATGATTGGAAATTTATTCATTTGGTTTCTTGAGCTTTCTGTAATGAACTAGACATACCAGAACTCTATGTTTTGTTCATTAAATTTTTCTTGAAATGCGTGTAGTCATTTTCTTGATTATTTCCTAACTAGGGTGTTGGCAGGGCAAAAGGGCAAATTTTACGCCAGTTTTTCTCTGCAAAGGTCTGTCATACAAGATTAGGTTCTACTTGGACTTGGAAACTGTTCTTTTTCTTAAAAAAATGTCACGCTACTTTGACATCGACGACATCATCATGGAAGACGAGGTCGAATTTCTTTCTAAAATAATAATCTTAAAAAAATTGTTTTTACTTGCTTTTAGATTTATAAGCCTTGGTTTCTTTAGTTATATAATTGTCGCACTGTACTTGGTTGCAGCACAGCGCAGTTTTTTTTAAAGTGGGGGCAAATGGGGTTGGACTGCTTGATCCTAGTGCCGAAACAAACAGGGTATAGCTCTGGTATTAGCATGAACTGATAGAAACTTGGCTATCCCAATTTTCTTTTGATATTCTCTTGTTTGTTATTCAGGTTGAACAAGGTTCCAGAGTAGAACTTCCTTTCTGGCTTGCAAATGAGTTATACTTGAGACAAGCTGTATCAGTTAATGTACCTCCATGTTTCAATCTAAAGTATATCTTTAAACTCTGGTTGAAAGCTGTGCAGTTGTCCAACTATTAAGCTGCCTTATGTTTTTCCATCTTGTGGTCCTATCCATACTATTAAGCCGCCTTCTGTTTTTCCAACTATGCAAAGCAAGTCATAGCTGTAGATTGATAGACTGACGATCCCATTTGAATTGGGATCTGTATCCGCGTAGGATCATAAATAATTTCTTGATGGACCTATATAATTGGTGAACCTTAGCTTGGTTCCATCTGTGACATGTTTAAAGGCCAGACATTTTATCATAACAAAAAGGCCAGGCATTTGGACATTTCATTATTTTTCTTGTTGAGTTTACAGTTGTAAGTGCATAGAACATATCACCTTTTTTTTTTTTTATCAATTTTTGTTCCCTCTATATTGCCAGAACAAGGAGGGAAATACAGGCTGATGCTGCATGTGTGGATTTGAGGAGTCGCTGCCCCTACTTTTATGAGTTGGGATGCAAGGTTGCTCCACTGTGAGTATTTATCACTCTGGCTTCTTTTCAGTCCATCTCTTAACGTTTCTATTTTTTCCATCTCAAAAACTGCCACTGTGAGTAATACAACCCTTTCATACATATATCTATTGGTACATATCTAAAGGTTATATTGCTAATTTGCTATTTCTCACATCATTTCTTCACGATTACTTAAATAATCTTCAGACTTTAAATTCACATGGTTGTTCTGCATGCCATATTTATGGTCTGACAATGCTTATCGTCCTATTTACTAGAAATCGAGAACCACTAGAAAATAACTTAATCTGAAAGTCTGATCTTTTAGCATTTGAAGCAGCATGCCTAATGTTAAAATCTTCTAGCTGGGTGGTAGAGGTCAATGAAAGCTTTGATGGACGATTCTGTTTAATTGATCAGAAAATAAAGATTATTTGAAAAAAAAAAAAAATTTCAATGAAGAGCATAAAAGGAGGAAGAATGAAATTCTAGATTAGAAAGGGATAGTTTTATTATGGTGCTGTGCTTCTGACTCGAATCTTAAGAATGATTTCATTTTAGTAACTTTTCTTCTATGGCAAGAAATGCAAATTTGACTTAATTGTTAATATATTAATGAAGTAAAAGATTGGAATTAAACGAATGTTGCTCATCTTATCAAAGAAAATAAAAAGCTGTCGGGACAAGAATCGTGAGGATGGAATGCCTGGAATGCATTGATTGTAGGATTTGATTGTAGAATCTCCGATCCTTAAAAAAGAGTTTTCAATAATATAATGAGATAGCATGGAATACATGGACAATAATGTTAACATGCATCATTCTTCAAGGCATGTCCAGATGCCTAGGAGATTGATCTCTCCGCACATAATTGGAAAACAATTTCCGTCTTTATTTCTCTCATAAGATGAACGGGAAAAAATTTGGTAGAGTATTTGTCAAATACCAAAGTTCATGCACTTTTTGTTAATTCTAAACTAATAAAGTATGGTAAAAATAGAAAAACTTACAAAAGGAAAATAATGAATGATGCTGAAGGGAGAAATAAATTTGACAAGGAAGAGGGAAGGTTAAAGTTCAAAAGAAAGAAAAGAGAATGAGAAATAAAGAAGAATAAAATGAAATCAATTTTGTGTCCAGAATTGGTATTGATTTATTTATTTCGGAGTTTCTCAAAATCTTTTGAAATTTACCAAATTAGCTAATTGTGCATGTCTCTTAGCAAATCTATCATGTTTGGAAATAATTTCATAACCCAAACTTCATATTTAAAATTGTGTTGTATACCGATCTCAGGCAATCATAGAATCCCATGATGGTACTATGACTGAACAATTCTGTGTGTGATATGAATTGGTGAGTGTAGTATCCACTATCCCGATTAAAGCGATACTCGGCCTGAACCTTTATTAAGCCCCGATACACCAGCCAAACTTAACTAGAGCCAGCAACCTATCTTTGGTACATGATAAACACAACCTGTATATCTCGAAAATCGATAAAAGAAAAAAAAAAAGCAACAGAAATTAAAACTTTTATCGATAAAATCACCGAAATAAACCCTAGTTTACAATTTAGTATCCCAACCTTGTTATATTACACAAAAGGTAGTTAAAATAGTATCGAGATAAAAAAAAAAAGAGTTCATTACATCAAAGAGAAGAACAAAAATCCTATATCTTCTCTTTTCCTTTTCGTGAAGCGCCTCGCGATGTACCTGAAATGTTAATTGGGATGAGCATTCGAACTTGCTCAGTAAGTGATGCTCGTATACTTATCAACTATCTACTAATACCAAAAGGAAATAAATGAATAACAATATGAACCAACATTAGCTATTCAAAGGCAAATGTAAACAATATAAAAAATACATAAGCTTATGCAAGTCATTCAATACATCACACCTGTACCGTGACGCTTAATTTTTGTTTAAATTAAAACCAGAGTCTTTCTCTCCTCTTTACAGAAATATAGGCTACGAAGTCCACACATTTGCGGATGTGAGATTCCATAAAGTGTATTTAAGCATAACTGAGATCCCAACTCTAAAAGGATAGTAGTGAATGAAAAGGGTATTGACATCGAGACCAGGAACGCATTCTAGCTGTCTCTTTCCCTCTAGGTCAGAACCAAGGAATGAAAATTTGATAAAATTAGCGAAAGTTTAGGTGAAGTTTATCGAGGTTGAAGGAATCGAAACGAAGTTCACAGGTAGTTTAAAAACTACAAAATTTTGCTTAATTTATGTTAAAAATCGACAACTTTGATATGAATTGATATGAATCGCTTCAAACAAGGAGAAATTGCAAATTTTTTTTTGGTCAAAAAATCGAATAAGTGTGTAGGGCAGTAGAGGTTTGCACTTCCCTCACATTAGTGAGAAGAATGCAAGTTAGATTCTCCTTAAAAAGCGATCTACCATACACAACATGCGTGACTAGTCTCAATAAAATTGACTTAAAGCCATTAAATTGTGAAATTTTAAGGTATAGATGCATAATTGTGCTTGTTTTGACATCCTATAAAATGAGTTTTAGTTTATCAACCATTTAAATAAAAAATTCTTAAATTTTTCTAAATTAGCGAATTTTTACCAAAATTTTCCTCGTCGAATTAATTCCAATTATCAAGATGACAAATTATAAGGCGAAATTGATGTTTCAATCCTTGGTCGAAACGTATTCCAACTCCTTGTATATAGGTCTAACACATTTCAGCTTCCTATTTATTAGAGGTTGGTACTTATCCACATTCCCTCTTTGTATTTCCATTGTTGGAACCCTTTACATTTCACTTTTGATATTTAGTTTGAAAGACGATAACACATCAAGTCATAGTACAGTGCCTCAAACCTAGTCCATAACTATATGAACTAATAATACTAAGTTCCGTAGCATAATTGATAAATGAATGAGTCCCACTTACCTCGGTTTAAGTTTTCTAACCTTTGGTGTACTTCCAGATCTTCTACAGATTTACCAGGTAAATCTACACTAAGATTGGTTAAGATAGATTAATTTAGGTCTTAGAATAGTCCCAATCCCATTATTGAACCCTAGCCCAAGTCCCAGACAAATCTCATGAAATTTCCTTTTATTTTTTTCCATTTTCCAAGGTTTTGGGCTCACGGCGTCGTGGCCTTGGGCTTCAAGGCGCCACTCATGGCGTCAAACCCAAAACCTTTAAGCTCGCCTTTGGCGCCGTAGGTCTCATGCGCACGGTGTGGCCCGCGAAATCAAATCGCAACTCCAAAAATTTGAGTTTCTCTTCCCCGCGGCTACAACAACTCTTGGATTTGTTCCCACTCCCAAAGGAGCTTCAAAACACCTCTAAAGAAGAACTTTAAAATCGAGAGAACAACAACAATAACTCGTATGATCCATTTATATGATTTAATTCATCAAAATCATCTCATTTTGATCAAAGTTCATCATCAACAACTACGCCTAGTCATGACAGCTTCTTGGGACAACCATTGTTGTTGGTTTTGCCAAGTTTAATGGGTTCCAATGAACCCAACACATTCCTTAATCATCACATAATTCTCAAACTATGACCTTAACCACCAAACCAATAACTTAAGCTAGAATTAAAACTTAAATTTAGAAATAGCTTGTAATGCATCTACATTGGTAATTGTCTTTGATTTACTGAAGTAAGTATTCAAAGGGACAAAGTATCTGGGGTTGGACATGCATCTTGAGTTTTTTATTTATTTATTATAATTAATTCTAGTTTGAGGTAGAGGTGCGCTTGAATTGATAATTGATATCCATTTAAGTTGTTCATATAAATCCAATTATTAAGAATTCCGAAATCTTATCCCATTCCAAGCCATTTTCGTCTCACCCCATTTTCATTGATTCAAAATAGTATTTGATCAAGTTGATTGGTTCGGTGGTGTTAATAAATGTATTATGATTTTGCAAATCATAATACAATTGATGGATGTTAACTATTAAGTTAGTGTGTGCAAGTGAGAACATGACTTTGGGCTTGAGGGGATTATAAATTCAACTAATTCAATTAATTACCTTGTAGAAGAAAAAAATGTGCTTAAAAGTTTCTCATTTTCTTATTTTTAGGTCCCCATAATTAGATTTAAAATGAAGTTAACTTGAGGCGATTGTTGTTCTAAAAATTAATTAACCACCCAAGAATATGTGGGTCAGGTGTAGTAGGGAAAGAACAAGGTTACATGGTATAAAAATCGATGAAATTCCTCGAATCTTGGCAAATTTTTTTGGTTTCCAAAAAGGAGAAAAGAAATCCAAGTGTATGAAAAAAAATATGTCAAAATTGGCTGATACATTCGACATAACTCGGGTAAGTCCCTACCAAACAGTGGAAAAAATTGCAAAACTTCCATGACTAAATGGAAGTTTTGAAGGAGTTCATGGAAGTTTTAGGGAAATCTTTAAAATGTATTGAAACCAATCTATAATGGAATTTTAACATCTTAAAAGGGAATTAGTCGGCGAATTGCATGTTGTATTGCAAAATAATGCCACATAAATGCAAATTGCATGCTTTACTAGAAAAATCACTAATTCAAACAATTGTATCGTCACACTCTTATAAATTACAATTATGTAACTGTGTATTTTTAATACTTTTAAAGAGAAGTTTGAGTATTTAGTATTTAGAATGAAATTCCATCGACTTCCATAAACTAACGATTTTTTACACAACTTCCCCTTGTCGAATTATACTTTTTCGAATTATTTTTGAATTTTAAGTTTGCAGATTACAAGGAGAGGTCGAAGTTTCAAACCTTGCAAGGTTGATTCGACAAGGACTAGGTGTTCAACTTCTTTTGAAATCAAGATTGAACGAACAAAAGTTGGATTGTTTTGAAAACAATCCAACTTAATCTTAAATTTAACTAATTTAAACTAAATATATGAAACAATAACTGAAGCAACAATGAAAGTGAAGTGTTGAGAATATTAGTTTTTAAGACCTAGGGTTTTCAATTTTAGTGATTCTTTATTTTTAGATTAATCTTTCCGTTGTATTTAACACAATTCTCACTTGTTTATTAAATTTATTGTGTTAGTTAAAACTCTCTCTTGAGATTGAGTAACAATACTCTTGAATCTTAACGGTCAATTGGTCAAACCCTATGTCAACCATTCTATGATCGATGCATTAAACACATAATCCCAATAACATGCGACATTGATCACATATGTATATTTGTATTTCACATTTAACCTATAGAATTCCACTTAGATCTCATTCACAACCAAAGATTGAGAATTCGACAAAATTTGCCAAATTTTAGGCGAATTTTTTTGAGGTCTAATAGAGCGAAACAAAACTTGGTCGTGCTTTAGAAAGTGCAAAGTTTCACTGAATTTTTCAACATAATTCGATTTTTTCGAATTTTACTGTGATAGGTTGCTAAAATGGTACGACACCACGAAAATTGTAAAAAATCGAGCGAAGAAATCGAAATAAATCGAAAACTCTAAAATTTAGGAAATCTTTGCACATACTTACCTCTTCCGCTTCAAAAGCTTTAAGAAATCTTCTGGCTGGCTTCATTCACTTCACACGGTCACACCACACCTCTCAAGAAGACCCAACACGACACATCGGTGACAAAGAAGCAACGAAATGGAGAATGGATGAAAAAGAAGAGCCAAAGAGGCAACGACATCTCAACATCTGCCCTAAATCAGCCTCTACCACCTTGAGGTTGAGGGTCTAGATATTAGGATTATCGTATTGTTGTATCTTGCATGTTGACTTTAATTTGTGAAGAATGCAACAAGGTGAAGCCCCATAATGCACTAAATTTTATGGGAAACATTAAGCAGGCAAGCACCTAGTTGGAATTTGTAAAGCTGAATTGTTTGACTTGGTTTATGGAAATATTACTTCATAATGCTCCAATTTATGTGCTTCCAGTTTTATGTTCATTTGAATCATTTGATATGGAAGTTAGCTGCTGGGTGTCCCTATGGTCCAAAATTGTTACTTGTTAAAGTTGTGTTGATGTTAGTCTTGCTATATGGGTCTATATGGGTGGAGTTTAATGTCAAGTTTAACCTGATCATGCATTAAAGGCTCAATTGAAGAAGTTCGTGCACACCTGGAGCATTGTATGTGAATGCCACATTATTGATTCTTGAACAAAATATTAGGTGATATTCCTTGCAGTGACAATTTACTTTGTCCGACTGCAAGGAAGATGTAGTTCTTCTTTGACATTACCATCCCATTCGTCAACATTCCTATGTGCTGGACTCCAATGCGAATTCATTTCCAACTCTTGCATCTATATTATGTGCATTGAACCTATGCAAACACAATTGCGAGACTGCAACATTAACGCCATTAAAGCAGTCTTCTAAATAACAAATACAAACTTTATATATTATGTCGATCTGATTATCATGCAATCCTTGGGCCAGTCTAAATTTCGGCCATTTTGTAAAATCTACTTGTTCTTTACGTATGCTGTAAATTGAAGCGCTCAATTTAAATCAGAAGTTTAGTAGTTTCTATTTTCTAGAAAATTGTTAGCAGGATAGTTTCTATGTTTTACCTATGGTAGGTGTCCTATTCTAGTTGTTATTTAATTAGTAGCTTCTATTTACCGTTGTTGTTATTTTTGATTGTAACAAGTCTATAAAAGACTATGAATATTGAAGCAATAAAGTTAAGCTTTGAGTGCAAAGAAAACCCAAGAGAAAGAGAGTAAAGAGTGGGTCACGGACTGCTCTCCTCTCCATCTCATCTTTTCTTCCTCCTCTTTTGTTTAATATAGGCTGAAGCACTAATTCAACTGTGTCTAGAGCCTTGACAAGATCCTATGCGAAGGTATATAACGCAATTTCGCCTTCAATCTTAACTAGTTTGAAGGGCAACCTGATGCTCTCTAATGTTAGTTGTCTTTGCCCGAATGTCCTTTCCTAGAAGAATTTTAGAGGGATTGCATCAAAAAATGATATGTTCTCTGACTTCTCTCTAGTTTTCTTATTGCCTTTTGGCTTATATGATAATAAACTGTTGGTAACCTTTCCTTTTAAATGATTGATAGGATTGGTGACAAAACCATTGGCTCCTTCCTATTATATGCTTTTATGAATAGATTCAAGGATATTCTAAGCAAGGCACATAGTGCAGCTTTTGCCGTGGCTCCAAGATTCTTGCCACTTCTCACCAAAGAAGAAATGCAGCGTGAGATTCACTAAAACCTTTTCTTTGCTAATCTTTACGTTGCTTTCTTCTACTGACAATTTTGTGCTGAGCTTAAAAAAGTTCAGTAACTCTTTTGGTCAAAGAATCAGTTGCAATTTTTATTTCAATTATATGTATTTTTTTTTTTTTTCTTTTAAAAGTGTATGAAGCCGCATGTTCTTCAATGACTGGATTCAAGAAATGGAGAGTAGGTGGGTCAAGGTTTGAGAAAGCATCCATTCTGGGGAAGAAAAAGAGATCTAGCGAGTAGATTTGAGCTCCATGAACTTCACATTTGCTGGTTGGTAAGCATTTATGTTCGTTAAGAGCAATTTTGAAATATTTTTGCGCAAAAATGAAACTGGTTTCCTTTGTGTTGTCATGAAAATCAGGTTTGTTATTTTTGCTTTTCATTATATGTGTAAGTATTCTTTTCTTCATCATTAAAGGCAACTAACAATGAGCTTTAGACCTTAAGCAGTGTTCAGTGCAATCTTCTTGCTAATTAGTGTGCTAATATGACGTACTCAATGCTCATCTTCCCTCTTGAATATGTAACATTTCTTGCGTGGGTATCTTAAAGTCTATTCTGTTTTTTCTAATCTATTTCCAATTTTTTTTTGTAGTTTATCATTGTCTGCATCTAAATCATTGAATTGCTGTGTTTTGTTGTTTCTCTGTTTTCTCTTTGGCAATGTTGATGTGTTCTTGGCTTGTTCATCTTCTGATTTCTTTATTTATAGTATTGTTATGTTTTTAAGAGGACGCAGTAGTTCTACTTATACTTCTTTTTTTGTTTGAGGAAAATTCTACTTCTACTTAGTGCACATGAAGTGGTTAAATTTTTTCTTCTAGGTATTGTTGATACGGTTCTAGGAAAGTCTCAGGGAATTAATTATCATCAATTTCTATTTTTTAGTAATTACTAATTTCTATTTGTTAATTGGGAAATTCATATTAGAATTTACATTATGTTTCTTCCTATTAGAGTAGGTTGTTTATTTATTTATTTTTTGTTGCATGGTTGTTATCATATTTCATTCAACTTTGAAATCATTTAGTACAACCAAAGTTACCTCATTTAGAGGTTGATTTCATACAAATTGATAACTTAAGTACGGAAAAGCCGTGTTTAAGCAACCTCATTCGCTTGCCTACAAACAAACAAAAAAAACTTCTAATCTTAGCATATGTGAAGGATATTTCTAGAATCATGAATCATTATGAACTTGGTGACTCACCTGCCCCATTTTTCTCAACATCAGAAGTTGCCAAATCAGTAACCGAATTAGTGCTCAAGTTTTCACTTCCAACTTGCAATTTATTAATTTCACCGGTACAAAATTCCGCTCCGAGTGGTTATCCCTTGATTTCTGCCACCTTTTTCGATTTCCTTTTTGAGTGATCGCCCATTTGCCATGCTTTGAAGTGCAACCCATCTCTTCATTTCTATTGATGTTGCGGACTGCCGCTCGCAACCAAAGTTGAGAGATTTTTTTTTATCGCCTATAAGTTGAGAGATTTATCAATAAGAAATATTGCCATCCCTCATAAAGTAGGTTGGCTCAATCCCTTTGGTTGCATTCGACCTTTAATACCAACTCTTCATCTTCTAAAAGTTTCAAATTCCCCCGAAAAAATCTCCATCTCAAACGCTCACTAAAGAAAACAAAGACCTCCCAACAACGAAAGGAAAATCAGATCTCTTGACATGGAGAGGAAAATCACAAGCTTCCAACAAGGAAAGCCGAAAACAAAAATCCCCATTACTCAACGAATTGAACGATCCCTTTTGCATATATAAACAATCTAAAAAAAAAAAAAAACAAATGTTGAAAACATACCAAAGGGGGGAAGCAACAAGATAGAACCACTGAAGACACAAAGAACTAAGATAAGACACCTGAAGTCTCTATAGTGGAGAAAGACAACTAAAAAATGTTTATATTCAAAATAATAATCTACATAACTTGGACGGGTCGGCCCAGTGGTAAGAGTGAAGGCAAGATTGTGTGGGTTAGGTGCACGATCTCGACTTCGATTCCCTACGACAGCCAAACGTTGGGCTACTGGTGGTCACTTTTCGCAATTCCAGGGCCCATGAGACTAGTTAGACAAAGTGTCTGAATACCCAAGGTTAATCCAAAAAAAAAAATCTAAAGGTGACCCGGAATGGGACGCCCGGGATGGACACCCGGTGAAGGTGTCCATCCATTCACGCATCGGGATATGTGTGCACACACATCGATGCACGATGGATGGACGCCATCACCGGGTGTCCATCTCGAGTGCCCCTCACCGGGTCATCCTAATTTCTAATATCCAAATTCAAAATTATATCCAAAAATCCACAATTCATATTCTTTTGTTTATATCTATGTTACCTTACATGATATCTCATTCGCAATACGAAATGATTTAGTCATCCGTATATCCGGCTCTACGAGTAGCAATTTGGCTCTAAAATGTTGGACAACAAAGAACTAAGATAAGACAATTGACGTCTCTTCCTAAACCTAAGAGGCGGGATCAACCATATGACAAAAAATGCTCTATGGTCGACTTTGTATTACTAGTATCTCTATTTATACTAGTGATAACTCATTTGCATAACATTCTATGTAATCGACTTCGGTCTCTCTCAATCGATACCTATGGTGATGTTGTGATCTCCTTAGCCTTTTGGCATTTAGGGTGTATCAAAGATCTCGACGAAGAGTAAAAACGTGTAGGTTGGAATGTTGACGTTCGATGCACATTGTTGGTATGATTTCCTTGTACTAAGGAAATCGGTTGCCATTTTGCGAGATATTTGTATCTTGTTCTTGGTTGGATCCTTACTAATACAATAATCTCACTTTGGGTGCTTGCACGGAGTGAGATTGCTAGGAACAATGGTTGTTTTATGTGAGTGAAACACCTAGAACTTGCTCTACATAATCTTTGCCTTAACCACACAAATGAGTGAATGCATATAATCAAGGTTCGAAACTTCAACTTCACCTATGACTTCGCTCACTTAAAATTCAGAATTAATTCGAGGAAGTTAACTTCGGCGATGGAAGTTTGACGAAAATTCGCCTGTGTACGAAAGTTTACGGAATTTCACTTTAAAGTTAGAAAACTCAAGTTTCTTCGTAGAGATGCTAGGAATATACTTAATCATACAACAATAATGCATAAATATGGTTTTATCAACTTCCATCGAAGTTTTCGAAGTTTCTGTCGAAGTGTCAGTCGAAGTTTGTTCAACTTCCACGAAGCATAACAATTTTGCTTCATGTTTTATAAATTTCCATCGAAGTTTTCGAAGTTCGGTCGAAGTTAGCCGAAGTTGAGTCGAAGTTTTGCAATTTTTCAACTGCCCTTGAACTTCGCTTCGCTCACCTCAACATCGACAAACTTCGCCCGAACTTCGGCGAAGTTTGTCGATTTTTTAAACCTTGAATATAATAAACAACTTCATTTGTATTGTAAAATAAAAGAAAAAAAAACCTTAATATCTAGGTATTTGGGTGAACGGTGAAGTGTGATTTATAGATAATCTACTGGCTTTAAGAGCTCACTCCACTTTCTTTTACAGTTGCATTTACCACTAAACAGTAATGCTAGCTTGGAGAGAGTAAGATCTAGCTATCTAGCTCATTGGACTTTGGAGGTTTTTTTTTTTCTTTTTTTTTTTCTTGCTCAATATTGCGTCTCTGTTACTTGAGTCATTTTTTTTTTCTCTTTTTTTTTTCCTTGAATTGAATTCTGAATAAAAAAAACTTCATTCTCTCCAAAGTCAAACCCCAACTTTGCTTTTGGCAAGTGATGCATCATCCATCTTACTACAGATGCTTTGGCAAGTGATCACTTAAGCCACGATTATTTTTCTACGAGATCTTGTGATTCAATTATACACGGGCCTTATTGGGATATCCTCTTGACTCTGGTCTCTCATATATTGAGACCTAGTTATATCAATGAGATTTGAGTTTTTAATACATCACAGTTTGAGTTTTTAATGCATTTTGGATATCTATCATATGGAATGATGTGATTGTGGCGAGTGTATGGATTTCTTTTGAATGACAACTATTTTCATGGTCACATAGGATCCCACCCCCCCATCCGTCCTCTTACATTGATATACTCCCTCAGGTCAATATTATATCATTTTGACTAAAACACACAAATTAAGGCACTTTAATTATGAGTGTAATTTACATATCTATCTTTTGACATAAAAAGAATCGAAGAATTGAAGAATTTTAATTGTAATAAATGTTTGAGCTGTATAAGGGAAAATTGGTAAAAGAAAACTATAAATGCCTTTCAAATTTTGAAAGCGACTTATAATTTTAGAAGGTTTTTGGTAAAAACGAGTTATAAAAATAAGCAAAGGGAGTACAAATTAAGTCGCGATTATTAGTTTCCTTAACATTATGCTTGCCACGTGGTAGTTCAGAGGTTTGGTATTATACGAGTGATTGTGGATTTCTATTCCAAGTTCTCTTTAGTTGTAGTTCTATCAATGTAATGTGGTGAAACGATGTTCCCAAGTGCTTTAGTGTGAGTTTAATATGATGAAATAAGCATGCCTCTCAAAGCCTCAATGAAACATGTATGCCGCTCAAAGCCTTAACTATCTATCGTTGGTTGGTGGGTCACTTGCTTTTTGCAATAGAAAATGAATGAGCGATCCACTTACAACAACAACAACAACAACAACAACAACAACAACATAGCCTCAGTCCCAAATTAATTGGGGTCAGCTACATGGATCAAACTTTTTCATTGTGTTCGATTAAGTGCAATTGATGGTGAGCGATCCACTTAGGACACCCTAAATAGGCACCCACTTATTGGTGTCCCTTGATTTTTGCGTCAATGTTTGTGCGCACACAAATCGATGCACCATAGCATTGACCACGTGTCGAGTGTGTCAAAGATAATTGTATGGTTACTAATCCCTAAAATAATTTGTAGTGGTAGTAAGTACGGGGTTGATCCTGAGGACTTGGGTTAATTCGAGTCTAGCTAAACTAAAAAGGGAAAATTGGGGTTTTCAAGCGCAATGAGCAACAAATAAGCAAATCAACTAAAATGTAAATTCTTGTAATAACGCAATAGAGAAAATTAGAAGGGTCTATGGTTCCACAAACTCACTTCAATGGTCAAAGTCTTGTCATGGTCGTCGATCTTTATAACATGATTATTAGCACAATCCTGCTTAGATTGGCTATGGGAAATCGACAATCGCCAGAATCCCTAGTCCCTTTATTCTCAATAGATAGGGCAACTATCACTAAATACTTCCTTAACTAGTGTATAACCCTATACAACCACCAATAGAGTTCAATACACCAATTGCATTTAAACTTTTGGGAACGCCAATCCTAGATAATCGCGAACGGGTGAGTGATTGTGACAAAGACAACTCGGTTGGTATCATAGACTCAATCAAGTCGATGACTAATGGTCTTGTATCTAATAGCATGCAATGGCCACTTGCACACCCTAGACTTGAACCTTAATCAATAAAACAATAACAAACAAAATAAACAGATTTGAATCAAT
The DNA here is from genome assembly GCA_039657325.1 of Stephania cephalantha. NCBI lineage: Eukaryota > Viridiplantae > Streptophyta > Magnoliopsida > Ranunculales > Menispermaceae > Stephania > Stephania cephalantha. Next base: position 1,254,931 of record CM077578.1, read on the forward strand.
GGATTTAATTATCGAAAGATCTCACATGGCAAGAACAATGTCCGAATCATCAAGTTTGCTTCACTTCCGACCTAGGTATGAAGAACTTAGTTTGACATGATTGAACAATCTTCAAGGTTTTTCTCCTCTAAAACGTGATTACAAAGTTACTCTTAACCCTAAAACAAAGCTTACTATATATAGCAAGTGGGGATAAGCATACGAAATTGGAAACAAAATCGAAATCTCAAAAAATCAGCTTGCAATTTCTAAATTTGCAAACACGGTGCCGTCAGTGGCATTATGGGTTTGAATGGACGACGTGGGGCACGACGGTGCAGAGAAACATAAGTCTTGGCTAAGTGAAATCATGTCGTGGGTGGCGCCACACATACAACCTCTGTGGCGCCGTCAGTGCAAATTGACACTGTTGGTTCAAAGCCTCCAAGTCATCTGTCCAACCGTTTGAATGTGAATGGGGCATGAATATGCTTCAAGGCCGTTGGTGTTGGCGCCGTCTGTTGAACAGCAGGCGGCATCGCTTGTAGTGAGACACAATGCCAAGTCTGTTGTCATTTCGACTTAAGTTTGACTTCTATCCCAAATTCATCCAATTTTTTTCAAAAAATCAGCTTCATAATCCATGAAAACATAAGTCTTGGCTACCATACAAAGTGTACAAGACATGAATAAAATGGTAGTTTGACTTAAGTTTGATTTTTTCATAAATGAAAATACCATAAGTGTACAAGACTATAAAATGGTAGTTTCAGACCATTATTCATATTGAATACTATATAAATATATGCATAAATAAGGACTCATCAAATACCCCCAAACGTAGGACTTTGCACGTCCCAAGCAAAGGAGCAAATGACTACAATGACTAAACTAGATTCCTAATATAATATTAACTCTATACTACTAATCCTACATCCGTACACAAACTTGTGGAGTTCCTTTGGTCTTAATGGTCAATCCGTTTAAGAAGAGACTCGAGATTTTCAGAGTTATGATTTGTCTGGACTCCATTATCCAAATACTGTCAAAGGAACAATTTCAAGACTTATATCCTTTCAAGACTAAGGCCATCAACTACTCACTAGTTTTCTTGGTCTTTGACACTCAAACACTGAGTGTACAATCTCTTTACTTGACATTAAGTTCAAGGATTCCATAGGTAAGTGTGCAACACCATTCTCCACTATTGTAGACTTAGTACTTCAAAAGGTCCATATGAATTGGTTTCTAAGCTCGTTTTGGCTATGGTGGAGTATCAAGCAAAGGCTAAATAAGGATTCAATGAATTGAAGAAAATTGACTTAACCTAAGAACCGATTTTTTCTTTCGAAGTTTACAAAACTTTTGACTTTCCACTCATATCATGTCCTCCCCTTTTTCCCACTACCAACTCCTTTTCACTCTTTTTATTGAATTTCTTTTTATGAATTCAAAGTGTAATTAAAATGTTTTTTTATTTGAAGTTGCCAGGATTCTTTTTTCTCTCATTGCACCCTCAACCTTGAGATCTTACATGATTTACTCCTATCGGTTCTTTCTCACTTTCACTTATGATCAAGCAAGTTCTCCAACTAGGTTATATGGTTAATAAGACTAATTAGCTAAGGGTTTAATGATTGGTAGTCAAAAAAAATTAGGTTGAATTGGCTCAAAGTGTCTAACTAGGAAATAGTGACAGGTAGGCTAAAGGCTATTGGCTAAATCAAAGAAGACCTATATCTTCCCCTTTTAGGTGTTTCGGTCTAATCAAATATCGCCTTGAGTGGGCTACACCCTCGTTCTAGAATCCTAGAGATTTAACTTTTTCCACAAGTAGTGTTCCGAGTGTCTGTCCACTTTTGTGTCAAGCACACAGACTATCCCTCGTACTAAATCCCTAATCATGCAATCAAGAAAGCAACGACTACGGGTTATATTTAATATTTCTCCTAATTCTCTTGTGTGTCAAGGTAAAAAGTTGACCTTCATTCACTTGTCCACAACCAAAGGCAATTCTTTGGTCTCAGATGACTCTATATGTGATGTATGATACGATGTATGGTCTAAATGCAAGAACAAACATTGATAGAAATATGTCAACTCCTACTACTAATACTATATGTATGCATGAAATGGTATCATTTTCAATGGAATGGAAGGTAGAAATATGGAAAGAATAGAAATGGAGAGAAAGGAAGGAAAAACACCACCATTTACTAACCATTGATCGCATACAATGAAAAATTTAAACGATCATACTTGTTGTCTTTACCAATGAATTCCATCCAAAACGATCTACAATCCCTAACACCTCCAAACTTATTTCGAACCTTGTCCCCACGGTTCAAAACAAGCTGGGTAAACAAATATCATGAAAGAAAAAAAAAAAAAAAGAATGGTGAAAGAAACATGAAAATATAGATAAGAGGAATGAAACAAGTTCATGCATAAAAGTAAGACCAAGAAAAAAAATTATATTAAAAGTACTTAAAAACAAAATGCCATCTGGGTTGCCTCCCAGCAACGCCTTTATTTATCTTCGATGGCTCGACTATGCGTGATTTATCATGTGATGCCCTCTCCTTTCAAGGTATCAACAACAAATGATGCCTCTATAGCTTTGGGCAATGCAACAGAAACGCTCTCCTTTAGAGTTTAAGGTTCATTTGGAACCTCTAACAAAAAAGATTTTATCTCGTCGTGACCGTTTAACATAAAGGTGTCTACGGTACATAAGATCTCCAAATGCACATTCTCTTCCACCGCCGTTTCAAACTCAACCAATATTCGTGGAAGGGTGGGTGGTTTCACCAACACCAGAGGTTGGCCTTCCCTGCGCTCTTTTAGCGGTTCCACTGACCTATCAAGAGTGACTTCAACTTCTTTCTCGGCTTCTTAATGAACTCGTGCCATAATAGTGTCCGGCTCCGATGGAGAAACTTCAAGTTCCTCCTCCAATTCCTTTTCTTCGCTCAAATACTCATAAACACATGGTGTGAGTCCATTAATTGCAAAGTGCTCATCCAGTGCATGCTCAATCATCTCAACACTCTTCATTGTGACATCACTTTCAATCTCCTCTTTATCACTACTTAGGCACATGAACTCTTCTTCTTCTTCTTCGATACTAATTAGAGTTCTCATATTTTGAAAACTTGAATCCTTCTCTTGCCGTTGCTATTTCATTTTTTATTGATACCATAGATTACCTTGATGAAACTGTTCTGTGATGGAGACTAAATCTTTCATCATTTCTTCAAGAGAACTATCTACTTGTCGAGGAAAGGGTGGACTTGACATTAATTCATGCAATTCGGGTTGTGGTGAGGCATTACTTCAATTAAAAGAATTCCCACACTCAAAAAAGTATTGACAAGCATATGTAAGATGAGCGTGTAATCCCCGCAAAATCCACAAACCTCAACTTGTGCATAATTTTGCATACCTAACTCATTCACACTATGATAGCATGAGTCTTCGTATTGACCATAATTTTGGGAGTAGGAGGTCATTGTGGAGTTACCGCAAATATATGCTAGAGACGAGGGTCTTGATATACAATAAATAAATAAAATAAGAAACTAAATCTTAGAATAAGGACAAGTCCTTGTTAACGTCGCCAAAATTTGACCACGCGTCGAGCGTGTTACCCAGACAACCGCCAATAGAGTTCAATACACCTATTGCATTTAAATCTTTAGGAACACCAATCCTAGATAATCGGATTGCAACCACTATCGATTCAACCTAGATCTATCCGTTATTCGCTAAAGAACCGAAAAGTTTTACAATGATCAGGTAATCACAACATTATGTCCTGGTGAAGCGGGTTATGCTTTTCATGGTTTGCTCAATTCATGCCATTGCCTTCTCAGCTGTGAAAGTCACTAATTGACTTAAACTACATTCCTCAATTTCTTAGTCGATGTTCATACTTGCATGCATTAGAGTGGTTAGACTCTTGGTGGTTTGTAAGTAATTGAACTTAATACCGCTTTAATTTTGTGAAAGGTTCTAATAGGCAATAACCTCATGATACACCTAATTCACCCTGCCCTTGGGTGTGACTTCAACCCATAAATTACAAAGTTAATTTATTAGCTATACTCATGAATTCACCTCATTGAGGCAACTATGTAAACACATACAAAGATATTACGAATATGGAATGTTGACAATCTCATTTTCTCCCCCAAAATCTCTAAATTAAGCGTGTAGATCACAAAACCAGAAAATAGACAAGAAAAGCATTAATCTAAAATAACAAATTAAGAACGCATGCAATTGACTCATAAAAAAAATACTTGATTCACGAGCTTAAAGAGATGATACAAAGAAGACATTTAATTTAAGATATTCTGTTGAATTTCAGGTTTTAATGTGCTAGAAGAAAATCACCATAAAGAAAGAGTAGAGAAAGGTGAGATCGAGAGAGGGGGTTCTACCGATAGTTAAGAATCTTAAGATTTGTAGACATCTCAATTTTTGGTGGTTGAATGCTCGTATTGTTGAAGGGGCAAAATCTGTGTTGTTAAATAACTTTTTAGTGAATTGTTTCACTATAGGACCGGTCTACACAATGAGGTTGTTAAGCATTAGTTTAGTTTCTCGTATCATAAGATACATCAAAGAAACAGTTTTTGTATGGGACATATCGCTACACTTGTTTATGAGCACTGTTGTTTAAACTTGTTGCATATCATTTTTCTTGTAGTGTACAAAGATCAAAAAACTTTTTTTGAGCTTTGCTTAACTTTTGTTTTTGTCTTTCATCGATTTTAAGAACAAAAAAAAAAAAAAACAAAATTAATTTTACTTATGATTTAAATATTGAATTTTCAGTAAGAAATGGGTAATTAGAATTTTTTGTTATTTAATCCTTTTTCCTTTTTTCCTTTTTATGTTAGATTTTCATATTTTTGGATGTTTTATTCATATATATCTAGTTTTTTGTCTTTGATGGGTAGGTTAGGTGGAATAATAATGCTGTGTTGTGCATCCAAAAACAAACTAAAAAAAAAGTTTATAAGCATTTCTACAAAACGAATTGATGAGGTACTTTTTTTTTGCTTTAAAGCATTTGATAATTGATGCTATTAAAATGGCTAAATTTACTATAAATTAATTAACTACCTTAAGAAGAGCTATCTAGATAATGATTAATCGATTTTTAAGATTTAGCATTCAATGTCTTTCTCGTCTTTATATGCATCATGAAATTAGCTTAAACATACTTTAAAGAGTTTATTTATTTATTTATTTATTTTTAAGAACATGTAGGTGTAAGAAAAAAAAAAGTTTTTGGTGAATACGATATCACCCATTTTATTTAATGTTACTATACTTTACAAACTTTTTGATATTATGTATTTCATCTATTAAGAATCTATTAAGAAATTTGTGTTGTGAAATTTGACGCATATTTTGATTATATTGAAAATGCAAACCAATGAGCCAACAAATAATAATAAAAAGATAATTTATTTTTATTACATAGAAACGACAATATTAAAACCATAGCTACCACACCAAATGTATGTATCAACTAAATTAAAGAGACCATTCTATATTAAAAAAAAAAAAAAAAACTAAAATAAACCCATGACCGTCCTTCCTCCAACATTTTATTCTTCAAGATCCTAAAAAAACATAAGCCACCTTAACAAAATTAAGACAAGTTAAAATAGAATATGCATAACTTGCAGCTTATATTTGACTAAATGAGGAAGGCGACTTTATTACCAAGTCATATATGGAGGTTTAGGTTGGCAGCTTTGATCGGCAAAGTGGGCATTGGTTGCTCCTTTCTAGCCATTCAACAATGCATTCCCCATGAAACGCATGAGCACAGGGCATGCATGTTAGCTCGATCCAATCTCAAACTCGCCCAAGCATATCGCGCAATCTTTACCTGCATCCACACCTTGACCAAGAAACTCAATCTTATCTAGGGCTTCAACATATGATCTTTTTGCTGGCACAATCCTAAATATAGTCTCTTCTTCAAGATCTTCGAAGGGCTCTTCTAGCTCATAATCGAAATCAAAGTCCTCGTAAGGGATGGATGATGTGACACGAACATCCAAAGTTATCGGCCAAACTAGCTTTCCCATTCGGACATCCAACCTAGCCAATGAACAAGCTAAAGAAGATATCTCTGTCTTCAAAAGGTTGAAAACACTATAGGGAATGTTTATGCCAAAAAGCAAATCCTGCACAATGAGTTGAGATACAAACTCTGACGTCAAAAAAAAAGGATTCACAGACGAAGTCTTTATGATCATTGGCCCAGGAACTTCTTGCAAAACCATTGGGGATTCCTTTTCATAATCTGAAAACATAACCCAGTGAAACATAAAACTCAACCGTAGTTTTAGAGAAAACTTGACCGATTCATTTGGTTGTTGGCGATGACATCCGTGATAGGACACAGAGTAGTTTGAAAAGGCAGACATGATTGAAGCAAGAGGAGGATGAGGAAGACAAACAATTTATTTCTTGCAAATGGCAAAAGAAATATCGAATCTAGTCTATTTAATACCACTGAACATGCTCATGCATTACGCGTGTCACATATTTACCTTTAAACTTTTTAGGAAATTTTTTTTGAATGGAAGTATTACATTAACCTCGAAGGATTACGCCGAATAAGAACAACCCTTTACTTTTGTTCGATATGCCTCAATTTTTGCGAAACTTGTGATGTTATATAATTTGACGACAAATAAAAGAGGTTGTATATATTTTTTGTGCGTATGTAATATTAAGAATAATGCTTTTTCGTCTCCAAATGGGCGCCCTTTATTGTGACCCTTGATTGTTTCATCGATGTATATCTAAGGGACTCCCTATAAGTGAGTGCCAAATTGACATATGCCAAATTGGAGTCAATATAGCTAGACTCTAAATACCTATTAAAATGCAATTATTTATAACGACGATAAAAGCAAAGTGTTCTTTAACTAGCTTTTAATGAGAATCGAGAGATAAGAACGGTTGAAAATCTTCCTTACTCATAGATAAGAACAAACCTTAAAAAAGGATAGAAAGTTTCAGTAATGTGAATAGCGAGGGTGCCAAAAAAGAGGAAATACTTAATGCGGAAAGTTGACATTAATAAAAACTAATTTTAGCGATCATTTATTCATTTATATGTCTAGATTTTACTAGGTTTTTAGTAGTGTTTAGAGTTCAATTTTGAGCGTTTTTACTTATGTGTATAAGTGCTACTATTTTGGAATTTCATGATTTTTATTTTGTTTATACTACTCTTGATCCAATGTTAGATATCAATAATTCATGTTGTTATCACATTGATTCTTTCTTTATTAGTGGATATGTAATAGATAGATGAATCTCACTTACCGATCAAGTTGGAGCACTCACTCCTATTAACATTTCAGGTACCTCGGCCATCACTTTCGCGAAGGGAGAAGAGAAGATCTAGGTGTTTAGTTATCTTCACCGACGTAATGAGACACTTCTTTTGTTGTATGTACTGTTTTGAGATACAACTTTGTATAAAATAGGAATTGGCGATAAACACTTTTATAACTATTGTATATCAGTTTTACTGTATATCAAGTTATAAAGTCGAGAGTTTTGTTTTTCGTTGGGTTTTATTATTGTTTATTTGATTTTCACGATATACATGGTGTGTTTGGCTAGTAACGAAACATGATGCTTCTAGCATTAATTAAATCCGTCCGAATAAAGGATGGTTAAATTAGTGCTTCAGGCTAGGTAATGCCCTAATCGGGATAGGGATCGCTACAATTTGGTATCATAGCATTATCTTACTGACTTTTAGTATGTTCTCGAGTCAAGGTATGACATAAGACATAGTAAATGGTTTTATCAAAGATTTTGGGAGTAATGAAACAATAAAAGTTTGAATTATGTTATTTGATGCATTTGCTTATATTTATTCAATATATATAGTTAGAGGCGCGCTATGGGTACCCCACCTATTAATGAAGGCACACAAATTTTATGGTTTTTTTTTCCTCTAAATTGAACCTTGACGGAAATGAAACATTTGCCCCTTCACATAAATACTCCATGCTCCTCCAACACACTTTGGAACCAATTTTGGGGCACCCCACCTTCATCCTCTCTTATCTCCAACGAAATTCACATAGTTTGTTGGCGGTCGTGTATTGATTCTTTCGCTATCACATCATCCGGTGGTGAGGTAACAATCGATTCCAACCATATTAAGGTTCGAAAACATTGTTTTGGTGTGACATAGTGAAATTGATGATTTGGTTTGTCATTGTAGGGTTTGGTAGATCCAGCCATTCCGAAGTTGTTTACAATGTCAAATGGATGAAGATAACACAATGAGGTTGGAGGAGGTACAAGAAGAGGTATTTGTTGATGTTTATTTTATGTGTGTGTTTTTTTACAGTTTTGTGCACAAGCATGATTGTTTCGGCCACGCAAGACCGAGACTTTGTCCTTAAGTCTCGGCATACGTTGACCGAAATTCGAACACATTTATCGGTCTTAGGGTACCAAGAATGTTGAAGCAGTTTCAGTTGTGCTGTACCGACACTACATGTTAAGTCTCAAACCTGTGCTACCGAGACTGTGTTCTTTGCATTTTTTGGAGAATGTGCCGTGTTCTGGTGATGAGTACTTATGGTTGAATGTTTTTGTTGCAAGTAATGCCGGTTTCCACGTTATTTCCAGACTACAAGGATGCTTTCACTCCTTGTAGGCCATTCCCATCTAGAGAAGTGGCTATTTCATGGCTTCAAATGATCGGTCGTGCGAACAAGTTTGTGTTAGTTACGAAGCACTCTGATGCCGAAGGGGTAGTACATTTAAGGGAATGTCACAAAGACTAGGGAAAGTTAAAGCCGCAAAACTTACTCAAAAACCAAGAACTGAAGAAGAGGAAAATATAAGGACTCAAACTGGTACCAAGAAATGTGAGTGTCATTTCCTTATTAACATCAAGAAAAATACGGATTTTTTGTGGTACGTCAATGTGGTATGTAGGAGACATAATCACGACCTCGCTAACAACTTGGACGACCACTCATTTGCAAGAAGATTGGATTCAGGTGAGCAGGTGGTTGTGGTGCAGATGACTAAGGGGAATGTGAAGCTACGAGATATCATTAACACGTTGAATCAAAGAGATGAAAATAATGTTTCGACTATGCGGACAATATATAATGCACAACAAAAACATCGAATTGATGATGCGGGTAGGAGGACTCAAATGCAACAACTATTGCACATATTGGAGAATAATAAGTGGATGTCGTAGCATTTGAAGCATCCCATGACGAATGTCGTGATTGACTTATTTTGGGCATATCGTGATTCGATCAAATTGTTACGGTGTTTCCCATTGATTCTTCTAATCATAGTTACTACTTCTACAATTGTTATCAATATATATACATAGAATCATAATCAAGATACCACATGACACATTTGCGACTATGCATGCAATATTAATCTTCATTAGTTGTCATACACAAAAACAATTTATTAAATCCGTGATTGACGTGTATGAATAGATTTGAAGCATTAAGTTCATGATTTCTTAATTATAACTATCTAGCAATCCAAAGTATATACATGTGTAAGGTTTGTTTAGATTGATAAACTACTTGCTCATGTTGAAAATTAATAATTCTTATATATAATTAAAAGACAATTTAATATAGAATAGACAATAGAAATAATGTAAAAGACTACTTTAATATAGAATAGACAATTTAATATAAAAGACTACTTTAATATAAATCAAAGCCCCAATGTATCTTCAAACATCAACTAGTAATATAGAATAGACAATAGAAATAATGTAGAGCAAAAAGAAGATAGTTATTTCGAAGTTGTACATATCCTAGATAAACTCAAATTCTTCATATTCATCTAAAAAAACCCGTAACTGACCTTAGCAATTTGTCGGCGATTCCTAAATTGTACATAAATCGCTGAGTAAGTCACTGGAAAATATATCTCAGTGCTCCGACGATTCAGCTGGCGATTTCTAATTCATTTTCCAATTCACTGTGAATTCACTGACACTTTCCTGCTACCGATTTATGTGGCGATTCCTAGTGTAATTGCAAATCGTTGGCTAATCGCTAGACTTCTTTTCCACTTGATTGTTTTGCTCTTCTTTCTCTTTTCTTTCATTTATTTATTTTCATATTTAAATCATGAAATCACAAAAACAAGAGAATACCTAGTGTAATATCATATATATACATATTATACTCACCGTCCTTTTTATGATGGTGGGTATAGAATCTGTCGAGCAGCAGGCCAGGCAAGGAGAAAATTGGCGACTATCTCTGAGCATTCGACAATTTTCTACTTCCTATCTTGTAGGTCTTGAATTTTGATGTATTATCTACTTTATATCTTTATTGTACTTATTAGGGTGTATATATTGGGTTGAACGTATAGTTCCCTGACTTAAAACTTGACTATCACATTGTTTCTCATTTTTTGATGTTTATATGCATGTGATGTTATTTTCTGGTTTCCACACTTAAGATTTATTTGAATTACTTCCACATAACTGTTAAAACTTCTGCTAATCATTTGAAAATTGTAAAAAGTTTTAAGTAACTCTGAAATTTAAAATAATGATGAATTGAAATTTAAAATAATGTCGTACCCAACCGAGAGTTCGCCAATGCAGCTTCCGATTTGGTTGGCTTCGAGAAAGTCGAATGGGGTGCCCTTCACTGAAAGGAACTCTTCGATGACCAGGGTGATTTTAGATGAATAGATCTTGATGGTATTGTTGAGGATGTTGCCACTTTTGTGGCCGCCTAGGTTCTAGTATCCGTAGTATGCAAGGATCACTGGGCTGGCCTTGGATACAGCCGTGGCTTTCATGGTTATGCTAAGGGAGTGTATTTTTTCCATCATTAGGGAAGGTCTTATAAGTTATAAGTGTTTCCGTTAAGTTTAAATTGAGCTCCTCCAATCCTATTTGCGACTCGGTTCAGTATAGCTCCAAAGTATATTGTATCATTCTATATAGAGTAAAAATTAATTAGAGATGATCAATATCATCATTAGATAAAAAGTACATATATATTCAGCAAAAAACTTACTATGTAATCTCTTATAGACTCAAATCCAAGAACAATATCATCCAGTTTCCCTGTATAAAAACAAGAATGTATAACACAAAAGAGATTATCTTTTTATGTAAGTGCAGTGTCAATAGCATATTAAATTACATGAATAACTAATTTGTTTTTAAAAAATCAAAACTTTGCTTGCCCGGGACAATTACGGATTGCACTGTTGGCAGTTGCACCCCAATTGGTGATCGTAATAGATTTCTCTCCATTAGAGAGCTCACAAAAATCGACTAGTTTTCTATTCGCAAAAGAGAGATTAACCAACGAAAGAGAAAGTAAAATTATGTAAGGAAAAGGCAAACCATCTTAAGCGTTTTTTTTCAGCCAAGAAACAACACTGAGGCCTGTTTAGTTCGTTTTTGCTAACTTACAGTGTTAGTTGAAAGTTATCTCATTGGAGTTAATATTTTCATGTTTGGTTCAACTTTAAACTTGTAGGGAAGTTTTAAATTTTAAAACAGTAAAAAATATGAATTTACATAAATAACCTTCAAACAAGAGAAAAATGAGTAATAAATGAGTCATTAATCAAGGCCACCATGTTTTTGGTGGACTTAAAGCTTGCATGTTTTTGGTGGACTTAAAGCTTAGAAATGGACCAAAGCCATTCATTTTTTTTGGTGGACTTAAAGCTTAGAAATGGACCAAAGCCATTCATTTTTTACATTATTTTTTACATTATTTAACTTAGAAATATATTCAAGTTTTTGGTACTATATCATATCGAATTAATAAAAAATTGCAGATCATAAAATAGACCCCATGTTTTTCCATGTCATGAAGAAATATAAATTATTTGGTATCCGAAGAAGGAAAAACTCGAAATGCTATTCAATGGTAGTAGAAAAGAGAGACAAACCACTTGAAGCTTCAGAGAAAGCATTGTCATGGCTGCAGCGAGATTTCATATCGCCAAATGAACCTTTTGGATAGGCTGCTGCAGGTCTCTTGGAAGTAGCAGATTCACATTTAGGATTGGTGTTGTTATTTTTGAGGTCTTTGAGTGATGAGTCCTGTCCACAAGTAGCACCAGTAGTGTTGGCAAACTGCATACACATTGCATAATTATAAAACTGAAATCCAACAACAAAAGCAATCACAACAACAACAATGCAAAGGAAATAAGAAATATGATAAAAAGAGTTACATACTTTTCCAATAACATTAGACTTGAAGCAACTACTTGTGGTGACTATTTGTATTTCCGATGCAGTTTCTCCATCGTCTTTGTTTTCGCAAAGAAGCCCGAGTATTCGAATATGACCGTGCAGCTTCGGTGGCAATTTTCTCTTTGATATTTCCATTAGACCCTGATCCTTGTAGACCAAATCAGATTTTTCCTCCTCACTCCATTTTGCTTCAAGAGACTTCCATTCCAAAGTAAACATTCGACTGAATTCGCCGGCAAGTTCATGAACCCAGTTAGTCGAATAAGGATTGTACTTCATTGCATTGGAAAATGTCAACTTAACATCTCATGCAAAGAAAGTCCCCGACACTTTAGTATGAGCCATTCTCTAGCTTTTTCTTGACAGTCCCAAGGTCCATCGGCTCGGATATTATATCAAAGTAATCGGGAATCTGCAGCGCCGCGGGTTTAACCGGTTGATTGAAAAGAAATCCAAACTCATGATTCATCAGTTTCCTAAGAAGTGCTCCACACTGTTGCATCACGCCGCTACCAATCTTAAGCTTCTTCAACTTATTTTGTCCGGACAATCTTGTTTCGGCGCCACGCTTACCAGTGCATTTTACTAAAGACCCATTTTTACATGAACCGGAAATTGGTCTTTCATGCTCAAATTCAATGCTTTTGTCAAGTTGAGATCTCGCTCGTGGCAGCTTCACCTTCAACTTCAATTTCTTCTTAACTGTGATGTTTTCAACTTGAGATTTCGGTTGTGGCAGCTTCACCTTCAACTTCAAATTCTTCTTAAGCGTGATGTTTTCATCAATAAGCATTGATGATGAGAGTTGAATGAACTTCATTGGGGTTCTCTTCATGTTTAGACTATGATGATTTTCAAAAAAAAAAATAGAAGAAGTAATAGTTAATTAGCCAAAAATTCCACAACACATTCATATCCCATTCATTCCATAAGGAAATAATTGTGTGATTTTATTACATAATGAAGCTCTCATGAAACAACACAATTATAACAAAAAGAAAAGTCATTCAATTCCAACACATATATATATAGTTAGCCACAAATTCCACAACACATTCATAACCAGCAGACACTGCTAAAAAAAAGAAGTAATAATTAATTAATTAGACCATCAACCTCTCATTTGTATTGACACTTACATATAGTTAGCCACCACAAATTCCACAACACATTCATATCCCATTCATGCTATAAGTAATAATAGGACCATCAAACTCTCATCAACATTGAGCAGAGAGAGTGTTGAATCATTCTATTGGTTCGTAGACTAATAATTTGGAGTGCTAAAATTATTAGTATGATCGTTGTATCTTGGGAGACTATCGTCATTAAATCGTAAGCACTATAGCGAGGCGTAATAGTCTTTAGGACATTGAGTATAACTCAAGCATCGATCGACTGTATTATGTTTTCCTTCTATTACACATCAAGTTTTTCCAAAATCCACCAACAATTAGCATTGGCACTTACATATAGTTAGCCACTAATTCCACAACACATTCATATCGCCGCTAAGGGCACCCCACCAGCTTAATGAAGGCACCCAAAGTATTTGTAAAAATTTCAAAGAAAAGTGGAAAAGACTATTTTGCCCTTGTATATATAGTGATTCCAACCTCACAAATCATTTTGACAAAGAAAAAAGGCACCCCACCACAAGGTTGAACCACAAATCCACGCCGCGTTTGTCTGCGTTGATCGATTATTGCGGATTGTCATAATTCCACAAACTAGGTAACAATGTTTGACAACCATATTCGTGTTTTTTAGAAAAGTTGAGTTGTGTATAACTATGAAAATGATGATTTGTTTGTGAACGTAGGTTTGGTAATTTATTCCAATCCGAACTTGACTCCACTATATAATGGAGGATTGTACCGTTTCTATGGCTGCGAGAGGTCGTACTTGAGGTATTTTTGAAAATGTTTTGTGTATTCGTTGTTAACCGAAGGTCTCGTCTCGGGTGGTGCGCGATTGTTTCGCCTCGCAGACCGAGATGTAATGTAATCTCTGGTCGTAGAGGACCGAATGTTTCGCGTATCCGACGAACCATTAAACCCGATAGTATTCGCGACGCTGGCCGTACGTGACGCGAGCGATACCACTAAGCTAGTTGCGGCCATGTACGACCGAAAACATGTTTTTTTGGATGTTAGTGTGATTGTGTCTGTACATTTCTGGTTGATTATAATGTTACACTCGTTTGTATTGTGTGTAATGCCTAAGCCGCCTTATTTCCGCACTACACGGACACGTTTACACCTTGTAGGCCATTTCCAAGTAGAGAAGCAAAGCAGCTTCATGGCTTCAAATGATAGGCCGTGAGAACATGTTCGTGCTAGTGACAAAGCACTCGACGCCGGTGGCATTAAGCGCAGGGTAGGGTGAAAATTGCCCGCGAGAGGTCGTGGACTTACAGGGAATGTCACAAAGAGTTGGTAAGGGTAAAAGCTCGGAAAAAATAGCTTCGAAACCAAGAAATGAAGAAGAAGACGAAACGGGAGGACTCAAACAGTACGAAGAAATGTGGATGCCCTTTCCTTATCAACGTGAAGGAAAATGCCGACTGTTGTGGTATATCATCGTTATATGGGAGGCACAATCACGACCCCGCAAAACACTGGACGGCCATTCTTTTGCCGGAGATTGGATAAGGCTGAGCAGAAGTTGTGGTGCAAATGACAAAGGGGAATGTGAAGCCAAGTGGACATCCTAAATACGTTGAAGCAAAGAGACGTTGGTAACGCATCGACAATGAGGACTATATATAATGCAAGACAAAAAGCCCGAAAGGAGGATGCGGGTGGGAGGACTCAAATGCAACAACTCTTGCACATTTTGGAGAAGAATAAGTGGTTGTCATGGCATAGGAAGGATCCCGATACGAATGTTGTCACGGAGTTATTTTGGTCACATCCCGACTCAATAAAGTTGGTCGTGTGTTTTCCATCTGTTATTTTGATGGATTGCACGTACAAGACAAATAGGTACCGAATGCCTTTGTTGGAGATTGTTGGCATCACTTCTACGCACTTGACGTTCTCCGTGGGTTCGCATTCTTATCATCGAGAGTCATGGGCATTATGTTTGGACACTTGAGAAGTTGAGATCCATATTGGATGGGTGGCCTAAGCCTCGACGTGCTTGTTACCGATAGGGACTTAGCCCTTATTAGTGCAATAGAAGAAGTTTTTCCGCCTCGTCTCACCTCCTTTGCTTTGGCACATCAACAAAGTTGTTTTGTCTAAGACTAAGAAGATGTTTGGGGAGAACGATGGTTTTGCGCGTTTTATGGGTAGTTGGACGAGCGTGATGTATGCCAAGTCTGAGGCGTTATTTGAAGTTAGGGTGAATGACCTCCGTTTTGAATTTGGGCATGTAAAGTGGTCTTATGGAGTACTTGGACAACACATGGCTAAAGAGCTACAAGGAGAAATTTGTCTCATTGGACAGATAGACTTTCGCACTTTGGGGAAACGACAACTCGTAGGGTGGAGTCCGCACATTCTACTCAAGGTACACCTGGGAACAACAAAGCTAATTTTGAGACTCTATGGAATGTGGTCGATGGACTCCTTAGAATCCAACACAACAATATCAAGGCATCGTTTGAGCTAAGTTTGAATGTCGTCCAACATGAGTACGTTGATGAGTTGTATCGACGATTGCGCTTATGTGTCTCAACGGCGCTTAGGCTAATTAGAGATGAATTGGCCCTGGGGAGAGGATGTTGGTCACGATTCCACTCGTTGTGGTTGCGCGATACGCACCACACATGGCCTTCTCTTGTGCACATGAGCTTAACCATCATATATTTGTCGGGACGCCCATCCCTCTCCAGGACATTCATGTTTATCGGCGAAAGTCGAGTATGATACCCGAGAGTCCCGGTGGACTCGTCTGGGTACAACGTGCACGATGAGATTGAAAGTGGTGTTGGCAAAGTTTAATGCATGCAAGAATGAGGACGATCGACTCAAGATTATTCAAGCAGCTCAGGGAGATTAGTCGACCGTCGTCTACTGTGTGTGTGCCGCCGCAAAAATTAAGACAAAAGGGAGGACACCGGGGTCGTTGAAGAGAAAACACGAGTGTCCCGATTCTTCAACGAGACGGCTGCCGAGTGAGTTTGAGTACGTGCTATCGACTCGGGAGGCCTCAAGTTCTAGGCGTAAGAGAAGTAAAGTTGTTCCTAAACGCGCGTCGTGGTAGTCGACGCAAGCACAACGCAACTAACATGGCTTACGGTCATTGCGTAGATCCGGATTTGTTGCTACATGTCGAGGGCATCATCGATGTGCTAGCCGATGGGAATTGTGGATATAGGTGTGTTGCGCATGGGCTTGGACTACCGATGACGACGGTGGTATGATCGTCCGTAGTAAGGATGTACGATGAGCTTATCGGCATGAAAACCATTGGCGCAAGTGCTAGGTTCAAAGTTACGAGAGTGTGAAGATTGCGGTGCATTGCGTAGAGAATCAAGTTGGTGCAACTTTCCAAGAATGGTTCACACTTCCGACATGGGATTGTTAGTAGCCACCGCAGCCAATGTGGTTCTCGTCAACCTATCGCGCGGGAGTGCCTCCACATTTCTACCTCTACGTAGTGCTCCACCATCCACCTGGGTCACAGCAGACTCGTCATTGCCATGATTAATGACAGGAATATACATTGGCTTAGTGGTATGTGATGCGAATTTGGTTGAATTGTTATGTTGTTTCCCGACAATATGGTAATGGTGTACTGCTCACATCGATGTGTGTTGCTGAGCACGAATGCACCCTTGCCATCCGTATACCCGTCGTGGGTACGATGCTCGTGGATAGTGCGAAAGGTTGGCGAGACAGATTCGTATTCCGAGACATCGCGCCCGTTGCAACTCTACTTGATGCCACCATATCCGTTGTAGATTTGGGTACACCGTAGTTGTTACAACCGGAACAATGCAAATAGTTTGGTTGTACAATTTGTAATTTTCAAAGTTAGGATATAAAATGATTGAAAGTTAGTTTCATTTGTTGTTCAAAATGGTTATCGGAACATCTGCTTTGGCCATGCATGACCGAAACGAATGTTCATTTCTCACTATTCGCCACCGTAACTTAACGCTTAAGCTCGGCTTATGAGAGACCGAAACCGTCCTTATAGTATCTACTGATGGGTACCGAAAGTTTCACCCGACATTCTGGTGGCCGAGTGACCGACACAACATGAAAAAATTTCTTCGAATTCCAAACCACACGTATGGACAATGAAACATCATAAACAAATATGATAATGTACTCAACAGCACAGTGAGACATATAAACCATTAAAAAGTGTATGTAAAATGTAATACAAATGTCTATCCCTCCAACATCGAGGTTGGTCATTGCTTGGGTTTTTTCACGTTCTTCCTTCGATACTCCTTCCCATGCATTCTCTTCTCGGGTGCCACCATCTGGCCGAGGCAGGGCCGAGATGTGGCCTGGCCGAGGGTGTGGAAGTGCTACCATGGCGGGAGTGCCTCGGCCCGGTTCGGTATGGCCGGTTGTCGCGTAGGGCCGGTTGTCGCGGTAGGGTTGCTTGGCTTGGCCATGTCGCGGAAATGTACTCGGGGGTGGGACTTAAATTCCTTCCCGAAAGGAGGTTGACCACCGCAGCCAATGTGGTCCTAGCCGAGTCCAAAGTAGACATCTCTCTGGGGAGGTCCATCCATCGCAACGCCGCGTCCAAGGCTCGCCTATGCGCCGGTGAAAAATTTCGGTTATCACAAATACTCAACATGTGGAAATAATTATAAGTGCCACATTACGTATAACCATTCCAATACCTCAAGTATCTCGTTCTCGCTATGGTCGAGGCGACCATTACACGGTCCTCAAAGACCGGATTCGTGATAACAGATGAGACACTTTGACGAACCAAGTGGAGGTAGTCCGGTGTAGCTAGAAACTCAAATCGCCTTCTCGCCCCTAACTTCAAGCAGCCAACACATGGTTCCTCCATCGCTCCCAATTGTCTTGTTCGAACCCATACTGACGGAGTACTTGTTTGCAACCGGGCCTCTCGCGTGCTTCCAATGGACGGTAAGTGAGGATCTCGGTATCGACCGCACGTGGCCAAACCGTCTTAGAATCCTCTCCGGTGGTAGGGCTCCACCACATCCATGTACTTGATCTTCCCACCGTAAAAGGCCATCGCTTGCACAACGCCATTTTCCCTTAAATTCACATACGGGTCCCAAGTGACCTACAAAATATTCAACATATAAGCGCGGTGTAAAGTAAATTACCAAATTTGAGTACGTGCTTAAGAGGACATCGAGGTAATGGATAGGCACTCACCTCACTTGGTCGCAACCTATCCAAGGTTCTCCTAATGGCCCCGAGCTTGTCAACATTCGCAACCGTCTCGTGCTTTTAATCCATCCGGAGACACGAGGTGCACGTAGTCCACGTACTTCGCATCGGGGCGGGCTGCACCAAGTTTGAAATGGTCATACACCCATCCCCGCATATAACGTTACAATGTTAGTTACTCCACAATTGCAATTTGGGCGAATCGAACAAAAGAATGCCTATTCCGTATATTTAAAAACAAACCTCAAGCAATGCGAGGTAGCCAAAGAAACTGGGACACTAGACTCTCGTGGCGACCCCAAGTGTCGATACAAGTAGGCCAACGCAAATGCTCCCCATGCGTAGTTCCCTACGTCGTCCAAGTCCTCAAGCAGCTTCAAGCAGCCGCGATCGACACCCGAGACCCACTCTTATCGGCAAAAAGAGTGCACGACAACAAGTACAAAGCAGTACGCTCGGCCGTGCATTCCACAGAGGATAATTTCGGGTATCGAACCAGCCTTTGGGGCACCATCGACTCTTCAACCAATGTTTGCGCACCGCGAGCCCCTTGGTGATATTCACCTCCTCCTCCGCCTCCCTGCGCTAACCCCAAGAAGGTTGGAAACCATCTTGATAATAGCGTCTGAGCGAGATTCCTCCGTGTACCTAGCAAATTTGTCCACTTCTACAACTTTGCCCGTCACAGGATCTTCAGAGGAAGTTCGACATCCTCTAATCGAGATAGACATTTCACCAAAAGGTAGTGAAATGTGTTCGTCTCCGCCGCCACCGCTCCACAAATGCAGAGATCAACTCCTTGTTGGCCTCATGCAGATGAGCAGCCTATCGCCGCATTCAAGCCGAACGCCGAATAATCCTTCGGAGTCCCGCCGTGTCCGGTGACACGATCAGAATCCCATTCCGCTATTCGAGCTCCGTGATTGATACACTTAAGAACGGCCGCTCCCGCAAATGTCAAAACATTTCGTCATTATGTGAAGACATGAGTGTTAAGTTAATAATTTCAATGATATTGAAATTACCTCATTCCTCCAAATCGATAAAGCCACATGATCCTGAAGCTCTTCAAAGAACGCCCGTCTATAGACCACCGGGGAATGGAGCACGCGCCTCAAAAGCCACTTCTCGGCTCTCCTTCATCATGGCCGCCTCCACCTCTTCCGCTCCCCCCACATTACGATCTCGTGTCTATCATGGTTGTCATGGCATCCGAAGAGTCACCGCTACTTGACTCCGATGCATGCCCCTCCTCTTCTCCTCCGCAACAACAAGATCCTCGTGTCGCCCGCATCGAGTGGTCGAACCCTCATCGTGCAAATGTAACCTTCCACGATTGCCATCTACCTTCGCCTCTGCCCTTACCATCCCGATTCTCCTTCTCTTCTCTTCCGCACGATGTCGTTCGGGGTCTCCGCCACCTCGCCCTCTCGTTCGCTCGGACCTCGCTCCACCTCTTCCCTAGTCACCGGCTGTTTCTGACGAGCCATACCCGCATAAATTACAACTTATAAGCGCATGGAACAGATCCCAACTTAAATTTACAAAAAAAAAAGTCCAAATCATCCATTTCTTATGTCTCACAAGCTGTGTTTCATGAAACGACATATATTTTTCTGGCCACCCATGACCGACAATTCCTCCAATGTATCGACATTGAACACCCGAGTCTAATGAAACGGTCTCTGCTTTGCGCCACCGAGATGAATTGACCATTCGAATTCTACAAGCTCTCGCCACTCACGACCGAGCCTACCTTCACACTCACGCATGGTACAACCAATAAGACGCCCAAATTTCTGGTTGTACACCACCGCCACCACATTACCTAGAAGTACTTCCATCTCTCGTCACATTTCGACCGAGAGACCTATAGTCATCTCGTGGTCGCAGGCGAGATCGTGTGATCTTTGTCGGCCTACCAGAGCCGACAGCTCGATTTCCCCAAAATTTGGCAACTCTCTCTGGCCATCCTGTCCGAAAGCATAACCACATTCTCTTCCCCGTGTGGCCGAGAATCGCGAATTCCCGCTTCTTACACTAATGAACAACCCACCACCGTAAATCACAACTACTCTTCCAAATGTAACTTAATAACACTAAAAACGTACCTTCAATCGACCGATTTCCCGCAAATAATGTGTGCTCGAAGATGTTCAACGAACCCTAACTTCGAGACGAAATCGCCCACACCACGACTCGACGAATCGCAAAAAAACCGTCAAACGGAGGAGAAACACAAGGCGAGACACGGAGACACGATTTCGGAGATTCCACCCACCGCACGGCTCACACAAAACGGTCTCTTGGAGTCCAAAGCGTGAAGATGACGCTGGGGTGCCGGGGTGCGATGGATTTGAACGAGGGGTAGTTTAGGTATTTCGGGTCTAATTTTTGGGTGCCCAACGTAAATCGGTTTGTGCACACATTAACCGGGTGCCTTCATTAATTGGTGGGGTGCCCTTAGAATGAACTTTATGTGAATTCAGTTAAACCCTAAAAATCACAATAACCCAACCTAAATATCATAAGAAACCAATTTGGGAGTGGTGAATTTTCAAAAAAAAATCAGTTGTTGATCGATTTTATCCGATAATCAGATTAGGATAGCTTACTTCTTAAGATTTATAGCAGTTGGCAGCTGGCTGGCGTAAGGATTTTTTTTTTTGGCGCCAAAATCCTATATGTCAAAATAGAAATAAAATACACATAGTAATTATATATTAAACTAAAAACAAGTAGTAAAAAGGCTAAAATAAATAAAATAAAAAACGTAAAGAGCGAATCGAGAACTTTTATTTTCTTTGTTTGTCAAACATCTCTGCCGAGTTGTCAGAGACATCACTTGTAATGCGTTCAATTTAGTAATGGACTCTCCTAATTTCTTCTCAAACTCTCCACTAAGGGTGCACGTACATGGATTTGATCCAATCCAATTAGGGTTAATTCAGAGTTTAATTTGGACAAAAATGAAGAAATAAATATAAAATAAATAAGAAAAAGGAAAATGACCAAAAAAAGTATTAAGGTTATAAACAACTAGTCGATTTCCTGCGCTCAGTTATTAAAACTTTAAAAGAAAGTTAATAAATTAATTTACATGAATATATTATAATATTTTTTACAATTGAAATTACAATTCACAATAATTAACTCATATTTTCTTAGAAAAAAATATACAATAGAGGGTAAAAAAACATTTACTTATAAATCATTGAAGTAACCCTTCATTAACAAAAAAAGAGAAAAAAATTCAAATGAACTTAATTGTTATTTCAGTGTCCTAAACAATATATATAAATAATGTTCCAATAACCAAATTGATGGTGTAAGATTCGAAACAGAGACTTAATGCATTGATGAATAATTCATTAATGAGACCGTTGTTTGGTTGTTCAAAGTTGGATTTTCATTTTTCAAAAATATGGTGATTGAATATATCTTAAAATAATAAATAACACAAATATACAAATATCTTTAAATAAAAAATAGAAAAATTGAGAAAATTCTAAAAATGAAATGGTGGAAGGAGAGAGCATGTGAGACTCTCTCTCCTTCAACTTATATATATAATGAAAGACATAAAGATCATTTTGTAGTAGAATTGAATTTTTTTAAGTTTGACTTTTTCGCCGGGGTGCACTAAGTAAACGGTGGAGTGCGCTTTGCCATACTCTTACTTTTTTATTGAACAAAAAAACGAACTTTACTTTTTTTCTTCTTTTTTATTGAATTTTTTTTATGTCTAAGATGGGGCGGGCTAAGGTGTAAAATCTTCTAATGGGGTGGGCTAAGCTTGGATAATCTTTTTCATTTGTATGGCAAAATTATAAATGTATAGAGGGTTAGTAGTAAAATGCCTTGGGTTACAACTTAAGATATTTTACTACTAGATCTGCCCCCCGTGATTGTGTGGTGGAGAGAGATGAGGAGGAGATTTAATTCGATTGAAAAAATGTTTTAAAAGAGAACGTGCTTCTTTGTTTTGTCGCGCGGTTCAGGGATCAAACCCTCTTCTCATTTTCATTAAAAATGTTTTAAATTCGAAAATTAAATACAAAAATCCTTGAAAATTAGAGAAAATTCGAAAAAATGGGATTTTTGACCAAATAAATGGAAATTGTGAATTTTTATGAAAAATGAGAAATTTGAGATTTTCTTCACACTTTGTACTGGAGTTTTTTCTCGTAAACAAAGAAATTTTGATGTAGTTAAAGAAAATTGTTAAATACGACTTTTGATTCGAACATGTAAGTTTTAATATTTTTATAGTTATTTGACTAGATAACTTAAAATTCATACTTCAATATGAAAAGAATTAATTTAAGTTGCGAAAATTTAGATTTTTAAGTGTATATGAATAATTAATAGATGAATTAGTGGAACCAAAATACTTAGGAAATCTAAATGTATTTATGTATGTATAATGTAATGTATATAAAGGCTAGTTGGACCAAATTGTGGATTGGAATCTTTCAAACAAAGCTGTTTGAAATTGAAACACGAATAGCATCAAAGAAATTCACCTCACTTGTCTTTAAATAACAAAAATCACAACAATGCAAGCAAAAAAGTAAAAATAATTAAAATTTAAACAATAACTTACCGATTATCAATTTGGAAGAAGAGAAAATAAACTCAAATCCCAAGAAACCAGAGATCAGAAAAAAATTTTTTTTTTACTTGATTGATTAATGTATTTATAATTTGGGGATAAGGATAACAACAATTTTTTTTTTTTTTTTTAATCTTCAAGCTAGAAGGATAAGTAATAAAAAAAGCTAAAATAAAAATAAAAATAATAAAAACCGTAAAGACCAAATCGAGAAATTTGGAGTATCAAACAAGCAATTTCTCTTTTTTTTTTCATTGGTTTGCTTCATATTATTTAAAAGTAATAAAACAAAACCAACTACATCTTGCACATTAAAATAAAATAAGCCCACTTGTGGGTTTTTTAATTTTATTTTTTATTTCGTTCCACTTTCTAAAAATAATATTCTTTATTTTGTTAGTTTCATTTGCTTATTTATTTCATGTGTCGAAATAGAAAAAAATATTTTAAAAAACAATCACTTGGTCCAAATAGTAATGGACTCTGATTTCCATTTAATGATACCCTTTCATCCATTTATATTAGGGCGGGGCAGTGATCACTGCAAAACCACCCAAACCACCCAAACCATCTAAATTGCACGGTTTGGTTTTTTAAACTAGCGGTTTGGAGGCTGTTTAGAAAACTTGAAAGCTGTGATCCCGCGATTTGGTGGTGGTTTCCATTTATAGAAAATTGCAGTTCACCAAACCGTAAAACTACCCTCAAACTTTGAATGAAATGGAATAGAGTCGAAGTTTTTTCATGTTGTTTTAAATTTTGAAATGAACTTAGACTCATAATTTTGATTGAGTTCATTTGTTTTATTGTGTTTTTTTATGGATGATTATGTGGGCATATGCTTTGTTGATGGATATGTATGGAATATGTGACTTTTTTGTTGAAAATATGTCGCAGGAAACCGCAAAACCAAACCGACCAAACTGCGCAAACCGCGGTCGGTTTGATTGAGCTTTTGAGGGTTTGCGGTTTGGTGGTGATTTGTAAAACAGTAAAACCACGAACCTCCGATTTGGTGGCGGTTTGATGGTTTTCACCACCACCCCTAATTTATATAGATCATTTTGACTAAAGCACATCAATTTAGGTGACATTAATTGTAAGTTTACTTTCAAAATTTGCCCCTTTACATCCTTGAGGAGTCAAAATATGTGTTTGACAAAAAAAAAGTGTCAAAATATGTTAACAAGGTAGCACTTAAGGGGAGTGTTGGAGTATATAATCTCACATGAAAAATATTATTAGATTTGGTGTGGTATACGAGTGTAGTAGATTGAGTTCTAACAAACACCAAGTCACCAATCGATTTTGTTCAAGATGAAGCTCCAACCCCATTTATATACTCACATATATACGCGTGTGGCCCAACACTCCTAGGGCCATGGATTTCTACAATTTGGATTATAACAAACACCAATCGATTTTGTGCAAGATGGGCTCCAACCTCATTTATATACTCACATATATATGCGTGTGGCTCAACACTCCCAAGCCTATGGATTTCTACAATTTGGAATGTGAGAGATAATAGAGTTCCAATCTTCTTCTGTCACTAAAAGACCTCTTGTCCCCCCGGTGCCCCATTGTATGTGTTTAATATACACAAAATGCATTCGGAAATGCATAACAAAAGTTTGTAGAGAAGTCCCAGACTGTCTTTCAAGTATAATATGTATATATAAACACTGCTTGAGAATCATATCAACTAGTCAATTGAACCTACATCTCGCATATTAAGCAACCAAGCTCAAAGGTAGTGTCCCTAGTTTCATGGATGAAGCAAAATAGGTCGAGATGGCTACCATTTAAAACGGTCTAATAATATCGAGTCTCCAGCCTCAATGGAGCAAACTGGGTTGGCAAACCATCATTCGAAAAGGTCCAATTAATAATATCTTAACACGGACTAATTGTTTTCACATACCACTTAAAAAACAAGTTACACTAATGGTGTGCACACCACCTTTGAATCTAAGAATTTTCAAAATTCCTAATATGAAAAGTTAAGAATTACAAGAAACTATTAATAATACAAACTCAAGCTACATCATTAAGCAAGACATAAACTTCATCCATTAATTTCTATGTATAATTACTTTATTTTGTATCTATGTTTATAGATCCATCACCAACTCTTGATTTTATATGAACACCTATTTCAACCAAACAACATTGTTAATTACTTAATCATCGTAGAAGAGTTTCTTCAAAAAAAAAAACACCGTAGAAGAGTTGCAAAGTTAAGAAAATACAAAGAAAAGCACCACAAAGTTGCACATCCATATTCAACTAATCAATGAAGATCTTATCATATACAAGAAAATGAAATATTACATTGTTATATATACAAAAATGGATTACATATATACAAGTGTGATCATTACATCGACGGACGTATAAAAAAGTGTCCACTCGCAACTTTCTTAGACAAAAATCGAAATTGTTACAAAATGAACATTCACAAAAATTGAACTATACATGACATTAACAAAAATTGAATTATACATGATTCTCTTCTACCCTCAACTTGAGAGGTTAGAAGGCAAAAAATGAAGGCGATAAAATGAAATGTACACAATCTCTTCTACCATCATCTTGAACAAAAAACTTGAATTATCTTCAACAAATAATTTCGCCTTCTTCAACCATCATCTTGAACGGGAAACTCGTTCTTCAAAAAGACCAAACTCTATCATGGAGAGAAACTAATAATGCATATACGTCGACGGACTTTTCCATCCGAAAAATGGAATAACAAACATTGAATAGATTGTATATATAAATAGGGTGATGAAAATCAAAAGGTAGACACCAAAAAAATCATACCTCCTCAAGTGCGAGTCGGGCAACTTGTTTGTCTCTCGTCAGTAGCAACTTCAATGCAGACTTCCTCTTTAACAAGCTTTAACGTGCGCATCAATTCTTGCCTTCTCTGTTATTATTTGTTAACATTTAGAAAATTTATCGTGTAATGAACAATTTTAAAAAATCACCAGCAACACATTCAATCATATTCAATCAAAACTCCTTCAACATATTCAATCAAAACTTCAGATTAAATCTAAAGATTTAAGTAAATCTTCTTTGGCCTAACAATTCACTAACAGAAACATATAACCAACTACAATCATAATTTAAATACAAAATGAAGTGCCTCACCTTCTCGCTGCTTCTTTTCAAATCTTTCCCTCTCCCCCTGCTTCACCTTCAATGGATCAACTCTCTCACCCTAATAATTACAAAATAAGCTTGTAAGCCAAGTTCAACAATAAAATAACTATAAAGCACATCAAGACATGGACACTTACAGTGCTTAGAGTTTTCTGTTGTGCTTTAAGAATCGTGTCTGCAAAGCGACTCTTTAACATTGCAGCGCGCAGTGACTTGCTTGGCGACAATTGCCCTTCACATGTTTTGGACATTCTACACCTTCAAAGCATCACAAAGTATAAGAAAAAGAGACATCAATACTTGAATAGAAAAACTTAGAAATGGACCAAAGTCATTCATTTTTTACATTATTTAACAAGTTTTAAGTCCACCTAAGAGAATTTTAAGTTGGCTTACTTTGTTGACGTAGAACTATAGAACAAGTGATTTGATCGAAATAGTTTTGTTGCTAATTTTTTCAAAGTGTAAAAAATTCTAAAAATTGAAAGAAAATGTTATGCTACTCTAGGGAGAATTATTGGAATTCTTAATGACATTGAAAAGTGGAAAGAACAATGAATTATCTTTGTATTCCTAGATTGCTCTAATTTCTTATTCAATGAAATACTTGTTTGCTTTGCTATATTCAATTTTCAAGGCATTTACTTGTTGAAACTCTCGATTGATGATTACATAAATGTGTACTTCATAGATAAAGATGATTATATATTTTTTGGTAATATATCATATCGAATTAATAAAAATTTGGAGATCATAAAACAGACCACATGCTTTTCCATGTCATGAAGAAATATAAATTATTTGGCATCCGAAGAAGGAAAAACTTGAAATGCTATTTGATGGTAGTAGAAAAGAGAGACAAACCACTTGAAGCTTCAGAGAAAGCATTGTCATGGCTGCAGCGAGATTTCATATCGCCAAATGAACCTTTTGGATAGGCTGCTGCAGGATTCCCAAGTCTCTTGGAAGTAGCAGATTCACATTTAGGATTGGTGTTGTTATTTTTGAGGTCTTTGAGTGATAAGTCCTGTCCACAAGTACCATCAGTAGTGTTGGCAAACTGCATACACATTGCATAATTATAAAACTGAGTACAAAACTGAAATCCAACAACAAAAGTAATCACAACAAAAATGCAAAGGAAATAAGAAATATGATAAAAGGAGTTACATACTTTTCCAATAACATTAGACTTGAAGCAACTACTTGTGAATATTTGTATTTCCGATGCAGTTTCTCCATCATCTTTGTTTTCGCAAAGAAGCCCGAGTCTTCGAAGATGACCGTGCAGCTTCGGTGGCAATTTTCTCTTTGATATTTCCATTAGACCCTGATCCTTGTAGACCAAATCAGATTTTTCCTCCTCACTCCATTTTGCTTCAAGAGACTTCCATTCCAAAGTAAACATTCGACTGAATTCACCGGCAAGTTCATGAACCCAGTTAGTCGAAGGATTGTGCTTCATTGCATTGGAAAATGTCAACTTAACATCTGCAGCAAAGTCCCTGGCACTTGAGTATGAGCCATTCTCTAGCTTTTTCTTGACAGTCCCAAGGTCCATCGGCTCGGATATTATATCGAAGTAATCGAGAATCTGCAGCGCCGATGGTTTAACTGGTTGATTGAAAAGAAATCCAAACTGATGATTCATCAGTTTCAGAAGAAGTGCTCCACACTGATGCATCGCGCCGCTACCAATCTTAAGCTTCTTCAACTTCTGTCCGCACAATCTTGTTTCGGCGTTACGCTTACCAGTGCATTTTACTAAAGACCCATTTTTACATGAACCGGAAATCGGTCTTTCATGCTCAAATTCAATGCTTTTGTCAAGTTGAGATCTCGCTCATGGCAGCTTCACCTTGATCAACTTCAACTTCTTCTTAACTGTGATGTTTTCAACTTGAGATTTTGGTTGTGGCAGCTTCACCTTCAACTTCAAATTCTTCTTAAATGTGATGTTTTCATCAATAGGCATTGATGAGATTTGAATGAACTTCATTGGGGTTTCTCTTCATGTTTAGACTATGATGATTTTCAAGCAACATAACCAGAAGACACTGCCAAAAAACAAAAGAAGTAATTAGCCAAAAATTCCACAACACATTCATATCCCATTCATGCTATAAGGAAATAATTATGTGATTTTATTACTTAATGAAGCTCTCATGAAACAACACAAAAGTTTGTATCAATGATGAAAAAAAAAAAAAAAGAAAGAAAGTCAATCCAAGAAAGACCTAAACCCCAATTGTAATCAAAAGTGAAAATAAGACCATCAAACTCTCATTAGCATAGAGCATAGGATTATAACAAAAAGAAAAGTCATTCAATTCCAACACATATATATAGTTAGCCACAAATCCCACAACACATTCATATCCCATTCATGCTATATGGAAATAATTCACACATGCTATAAGTAATAATAAGACCATCAAACTCTCATTAACATTGAGCAGAGAATTACATATACATAGTTAGTGTCAATGAAACAACACAAAAGTTTGTATCAATGATGGAAAAAAAAAAGAAAAAAGAAAAAGAAGTCAATCAAAGAAAGTCCTAAAAATCATTAAATCTTTCAATGTGCATGCATGCAAGAAGTAGAAGAGAACTAAATTTAACAGAACCCATAAACCCTAATTAAACACTAAAAATCACAAACGTACATACGTACGTACCACTAGCTAAGCTAATTAAGAGAAGGAATTTTATGTAAATTCAGTTAAACCCTAAAAATCACAAGAATCCAACCTAAATATCACAAGAACTCAATTTGGGAGTGGTGAATTTTCAAAAAAACTCAGTTCTTGATCGATATTATCCGATAATCAGATTATGATAGCTTACTTCTTAAGCTTTATCGCATTGCTTGGCGCAAGGATTTTTTTTTTTTTTTTTTGGCGCCAAAAAAATGTCAAAATAGAAATAAAATACACCTAGTAATTATTTATTAAGCTGAAAACAAGTAGTAAAAAAAGTGAAATAAATAAAATAAAAAACGTAAAGAGCGTGCGTTCAATTTAGTAATGGGATCTCCTAATTTTTGTATAATGTATATATAATATAAAGGCTATCTGGACCAAATTGTGGATTGGAATCTTTCAAACAAAGCTCATTGAAATCAAAACACGGATAGCATAAAAAAAATTCACCTTACTTGTCTTTAAGAGAACAAAAATCACAACAATGCAAGCAAAAAAGTAAAAATAATTTAAATTTAAATAGTAACTTACCGATTATTGATTTGGAAGAAGAGAAAACTCAAATCCCAAGAAACTAGAGATCAGAAAAAAAATTTTACTTGATTGATTAGTGTATTTATAATTTGGGGATAAGGATAACAACAATAATTTATTTTTTATTATTTGAGACTTTTTAATTTTAATTTTAATTTTGTTCCTCGTTCTAAAAATAATATTCTTTATTTCGTTACTTTCATTTGCTTATTTATTTCCTATGTTGAAATAGAAATTTTTTTATTTTTTTAAAATCACTTGGTCCAAATAATAATGGACTCGATTTCGTTGAACACTATTACATCGGACATCAAAAAAAAAAAAAAATAGTTAACTAAACAAATTGTGTTCCTCATTGAGAACCAATCAATTGCAGATTATACAATTGTTTCTCTTTTTTTAGATATATACAAAATCATTAGAAGTTCTCTATAGCGGCGGACCAACGCAACGCAACGCAGTACTCCCACTCCTTAATCTTCATTTCTATTGTGTTTTCATTTCGATTTCTACTTCTTCTTCTTCTTGTTGCGATTTGGTTGCAATTCGTGAAAAGCCCACATTTTTATGCATCATGAAATCTCGATAAAGTTCGCGCCTTTGCGTTTATTAACAAAGCTTCAATCCCAAATTAGTTGGGGTCGTGGGCTATATAGATCAAACTTTGAGTTCATTGGGTGCACATTGTATTGTATAGTAATAAAGGATTGGAATTGGGTATTCAAGTTAATTTCATTTGTGTGAATTGGAGTAGTAGGCGTCGTGGAGGTGGTAGCCATGGATTGCATTGATTATGAGGGATTTAAAGGGCTCGGAAAACACACCGCCAAGTGCACTAAATCGAGCGCAATAGGAGAGTTTGATCCTTGTGGCTGACCCCAACTAATTTGGGATTCAGGCTTTCTTGTTGTTGATGTCGTAGTAGTAGTAGTAATCGGCGTCGTGGAGGGGGTAGCCATAAATTGTATTTATTAGGAGGGGATTTGAATGACTTGGAAAGCACATCATCAAGTGCTCTAAATCGAGCGCATTAGAAGAGTTTGATCCATGTAGCCAACCCCAACTAATTTGTGAATGAGGCTTTCTTGTTGTTGATGCAAAGTAGTAGGCGTCGTGGAGTTGTTAGCAATATCACATTTATCGGGAGGGATTTAAAGGACTTGGAAAACACACCATCCATCAAGTGTACTAAATCGAGCTTAATGGAAGAGTGTGATCCATGCAACGATCCCAACTACTGGATGTTGTGGTGTATATTGTTGACGATCTCATTCGTAACGAAACATGGTTTCTTATTCTCTCAAAAGGGTCTATGCAAGTCATCTTCTTTATGTTTGTCTTGCCCTTAATTCAGTTTTTATTGTTAGTGAACTTGTGCTATCTCGATCGTATTTGTTCCCATCTCATGTAGTCACTTTCAATGATTGGGAACCACACTTGAAAAGGGTATATGTAAGTCCTCTTCTTTATGTTTGTCTTTCCCTTAATTCCTTAATTTGATTTTGATTGTTTGTAAACCGGGTAATCTGATCGTATCTATTGCTATTGGATTCAAAATCGGTTGAAAATAGTTCAATGGAATCAATTATTTCAGTAACTAATCCTAGGATTTCACAACCTATAAATTCACAACCTCGTGAGACCGGAGTAGAAAACAACGTGGAACCACCTACTCGAACTTCGTGTTTATTCTAAAAGGAGGACTCAACCAAGTAATATTCCACCAACTCTCCCGAGGTGGGCCAATCATCGGACTCGACCGAGGTCCAAGGTACGATCGCTCTTTCTCCTACTTCTCTTCCAAATTTAGAACCTTCTACAGATTTCTTTGAACCCATAGCCTTACGCAATGGTGTCGATCATGTACCACAAAACATCCAATATCCAATTTCGTATCTTATCATAAGCTCTCACCAGATTTCAAAGCTTTTTCCACGGGATTATGGATGATGAACTACCTAAGTCGATACATGAAGCTCTAGAGGTTCCGAGATGGAGAGAGGCGGTATTTGAGGAGTTGAAGGCCCCGAAGAAGAATGACACGTGGGATCTTACCTCTTTACCCGAAGGAAAAAAATGTGTAGGCAAAGCAAGTGGGTGTTTACCATAAAATACCATGCGATGGCTCGGTTGAGAGATACAAGGCTCGACTCGTAGCGGGGAGGCTTCACTCGGACATACGGCCTTGACTACGAGGAAACCTTCGCTCCGTGGCCAAACTAAACACCGTACGTGTTCTTCTCTCGTTAGCCGCTAACTGGATTGGCCTCTCGACAGTTTGATGTGAAGAACGCGTTCTTAAACGATGAGCTAGAGGAGGAGGTGTATATGGAAGCTCCACAAGGCTTTGATGAGCTAAAGAAGGATGGCAGAGTATGTAAGCTAAAGAAATCCATATATGGATTGAAACAATCTCCGAGGGCATGGTTCGAAAGATTCACGAGAAGCGTGAAACAATGTGGTTACACTCAAGCTCATTCGAGATCATACGATGTTCTACAAACACAATCATGGTAAAATTGCTATTTTAATTGTGTATGTAGATGACATTGTGATGACAGGAGATGACATAGTAGAGTTGGAGTCACTGAAGAACTTCTTATCCAACCAGTTTGAAGTCAAAGATCTAGGACAGCTCAAATATTTTCTTGGAATGGAGGTGGCTAGATCCTCAAAAGGAATAATTATCTCACAAAGAAAATATGTTCTTGATCTCTTGAAAGAGACTGGATTACTCGGATGTAAACCAAAGTGGCAACTCTGTCGATCCGAATCGAAACTCGAAAAAGAAGATGGTGCCGAATTTGTGGACAAGAACCCAGTATCGAAGCTGGTGGGGAAGCTAATTTATTTGGCGCATACAAGGCCAGATATTGCGTTTGCAGTGAGCTTGGTTAGTCAGTTTATGCATTGTCCATCAGAAAAACACTCAAAGGCTGTTCATCGGATTCTTCATTACTTGAAAAGAAGCCCGGGTAAAGGAATTATGTTTTCAAAGAATGGGAGCCAAGAGTGGAGATCTTCACTGATGCTGATTGGGGCGGAAGTTCTACAGACAGGAGATCTACCACCGGCTATTGCTCCTTTGTCTGGGGCAACTTAGTTACTTGGAGGAGCAAGAAACAACCAAGTTGTTTCTCAAGAAGCGAAGGAGTCCGAGTTCGAGCTATGGCTCAAGGAGTATGTGAGTTGTTATGGATTCGGAAGATCTTAGAGGAGATTTGAAGGTTGAAGGAGATAAACCGATGAGGTTGTACTGCGACAACAAATCGGCAATCAATATTGCTCAGAATCCTGTGCAGCATGACCGGACAAAACATGTCGAAATAGATCGACATTTCATCAAGGAGAAACTGGAAAACGGCGATATCTGCATACCCTTTGTTCCATCATCCGAAGCAGCTCATTGATGTTCTTACTAAGGGACTTTTTCTCGCTATGTTCGAAGGGTTTCTATCCAAGTTTCGGGAATGATCGATATCTATTCTCCAGCTTGAGGAGGGGTGTCGAGAATATTACCATAATTATTAGGATTGTTATTTAGTATATTTATTCTATTTGTAATTAATTAGAATTAGAAGTAATTAGCTGTATAATCGGTTTTTTAATAAATTTGTAATCTGTTTTGATAAGATAGGATCAATTAGGATCAATTAGGATCAATTAGGATCAATTAGTTGCTATTTTTATGTAAAGCATTTATTCTGTAATTTTCTATTTAAACACGCCAAAATGGTGAATAAAATTCATTCCATTCTGTCATTCTTTTCGACTTTAGTTATATATACAAAAAAAGCAATACATATATACAAGTCTAATCATTACAGACGGACGTATAAAAAAGTTGTCCACTCGCAACTCTCTTCTGACAAAAATCGAAATTGTTACAAATGAACATTCACAAAAATTGAACTATACATGACATTAACAAAAATTGAATTATACATGATTCTCTTCTACCCTCAACTTGAGAGGTTAGAATGCCAAAAATGAAGCAGACAAAACTTGACTTATCTTCACAATCTCTTCTACCATCATCTTGAACAACCAGTTAAAAAGACCAAAATGAGAGGGAGAGAAACTAATAATGCATCGGCTTCAACAAATAATTTCGCCTTCTTCAACATCATCACCATCGTCTTCGGAAACTCGTTCTTCAAATATAGGCCCAAATCCTCCAAAGACTCTATCATGTCCAATACATTTGGCCACGCCCATCATCTCGAGATCTTTCATGATGGCAAAGCGTCATATACTTCGACGGACTTTTCCATCTCGAAAAATGGAATAGCAAACATTGAATAGATTGTATATATAAATAGGGTGATGAAAATGATCAAAAGGTAGACAAACCAAAAAAATCATACCTCCTCAAGTGCGAGCGGGCAACTTGTCTCTGTCGTAGCAACTTCAATGCAAAGCTTCCTCTTTAGCACCTTTAACGTGCGCATCAATTCTTGCCTTCTCTCTGTTATTATTTGTTAACATTTAGAAAATTTATCGTGTAATGAACAATTTTAAAAAATCACCAAGAAACACCAAATGTGAATTAAATCTGAAATCGAAACTCCTTCAACATATTCAATCAAAACTTGATTAAATCTAAAGATTTAAGTAAATCTTCTTTGGCCTAACAATTCACTAACAAGAAACATATAACCAACTACAATCATAATTTAAATACAAAATGAAGTGCCTCACCTTCTCATTGCTTCATTTCAAATCTTTCCCTCTCCCCCGCTTCACCTTCAATGGATCAACTCTCTCACCCTAATAATTACAAAATAAGCTTGTAAGCCAAGTTCAACAATGAAATAACTATAAAGCACATCAAGACATGGACACTTACAAAGTGCTTAGAGTTTTCTTATGTGCTTTAAGAATCGTGTCCGCAAAGCGACTCTTTAACATTGCAATACGTGCTGACTTGCTTGGCAACAATTGCCCTTCACATGTTTTTAGACATTCTACACCTTCAAAGCATCACAAAGTATAAGAAAAAGCAGACAACAATACTTGAATTTTAAGTTGGCTTACTTTGTTGACGTAGAACTATAGAACAAGTGATTAAAAACCAACTGAAATAGTTCTGTTCTGGTTGCTAATTTTTCAGTGTAAAAAATTCTAAAAATTGAAAGAAAATGTTATGCTACTCTAGGGATAATTATTGGAATTCTCAATGACATTGAAAAGTTGAAAGAACATTGAATTATGCTGTATTCCTTGATTGCTCTAATTTCTTATTCAATGAAATACTGTTTGCTTTGCTATATTCAATTTTCAAGGCATTTACATGTTGAAACTCTGAATATAAGTGTGTCTGATTGATGATTATATATATTTATTGTGATCTAGTACTTACGAAAATTTAAAGATCACCCTCCAACTTCTCTTATTACTTCCTAAGTTAAATAAATTCTAGTTTTTGGTACTATATCATATCGAATTAATAAAGATTTGCAGATCATAAAACAGACCCATGTTTTTCCATGTCATGAAGAAATATAAATTATTTGGTATTCGAAGAAACAAAAACTCGAAATGCTATTCAATGGTAGTAGAAAAGAGAGACAAACCACTTGAAGCTTCAGAGAAAGCATTGTCATGGCTGCAGCGAGATTTCATATCGCCAAATGAACCTTTTGGATAGGCTGCTGCAGGATTCCCAAGTCTCTTGGAAGTAGCAGATTCACATTTAGGATTGGTGTTGTTATTTTTGGGGTCTTTGAGTGATGAGTCATGTCCACAAGTAGCACCAAAGAGTTTTGGCAACCGCATACACAATGCATAATTATAAAATTGAGTACAAAAGCGAAATCCAACAACAACAACAAAAATGCAAAGGAAATAAGAAATATGATAAAAGGAGTTACATACTTTTCCAATAACATTAGAGTTGAAGCAACTACTTGTGGTGACTATTTGTATTTCCGATGCAGTTTCTCCATCGTC
Organism: Stephania cephalantha; assembly: GCA_039657325.1. Classification (NCBI taxonomy): domain Eukaryota; kingdom Viridiplantae; phylum Streptophyta; class Magnoliopsida; order Ranunculales; family Menispermaceae; genus Stephania; species Stephania cephalantha. Next base: position 1,290,529 of record CM077578.1, read on the forward strand.
TTTGTTTTCGCAAAGAAGCCCGAGTATTCGAAGATGACCGTGCAGCTTCGGTGGCAATTTTCTCTTTGATATTTCCATTAGACCCTGATCCTTGTAGACCAAATCAGATTTTTCCTCCTCACTCCATTTTGCTTCAAGAGACTTCCATTCCAAAGTAAACATTCGACTGAATTCATCGGCAAGTTCATGAACCCAGTTAGTGGAATAAGGATTGTACTTCATTGCATTGGAAAATGTCAACTTAACATCTGCAGCAAAGTCCCTGGCACTTGAGTATGAGCCATTCTCTAGCTTTTTTTGACAGTGATATTATATCCAAGGTCCATCAGCTGGTCTAACCGGTTGATTGAAAAGAAATCCAAACTCATGATTCATCAGTTTCCTAAGAAGTGCTCCACACTGTTGCATCACGCCGCTACCAATCTTAAGCTTCTTCAACTTCTGTCCGGACAATCTTGTTTCGGCGCCACGCTTACCATTGCATTTTATTAAAGACCCATTTTTACATGAACCGGAAATTGGTCTTTCATGCTCAAATTCAATGCTTTTGTTAAGTTGAGATCTCGCTCGTGGCAGCTTCACCTTCAACTTCAACTTCTTCTTAACTGTGATGTTTTCAACTTGAGATTTCGGTTGTAGGCACTTCACCTTCAACTTCAAATTCTTCTTAAGTGTGATGTTTTCATCAATAGGCATTGATGATGAGAGTTGAATGAACTTCATTGGGGTTCTCTTCATGTTTAGACTATGATGATTTTCAAAAAAAAAGAAGGAAGTAATAGTTAATTAGCCAAAAATTCCACAACACATTCATATCTCATTCATTCCATAAGGAAATAATTGTGTGATTTTATTACATAATGAAGCTCTCATGAAACAACACAATTAAAAGTTTGTATCAATGATGAAAAAAATAAAAAAAAAATGAAAGTCAAAGAAAGACCTAAACCTCAATTGTAATCAAAAGTGAAAATAAGACCATCAAACTCTCATTAGCATAGAGCATAGGATTATAACAAAAAGGAAAGTCATTCAATTCCAACACATATATATATATATAGTTAGCCACAAATTCCACAACACATTCATAATTAGCATTGACACTTACATATAGTTAGCCACCACAAATTCCACAACACATTCATATCCCATTCATGCTATAAGGAAATAATTCATGCTATAAGTAATAATAGAACCATCAAACTCTCATCAACATTGAAAGAGAGAGTGTTGAATCATTCTATTGGTTCGTAGACTAATGATTTGGAGTTCTAAAATCATTAGTATGATCGTTGTATCTTGGGAGTCTATCTTCATTAAACCGTAAGCACTATAGTAATAGTCTCAGGACATTGAGTATAACTTAAGCCTCGACGTATTATGTTTTCCTTTTACTACGCATCAAGTTTTTCCAAAATCCACCAACAATTAGCATTGGCACTTACATATAGTTAGCCACTAATTCCACAACACATTCATATCCCATTCGTGCTATATGTGCTATATAGAAATAATTCATGCATGCCATAAGTAATAATAAGACCATCAAACTCTCATTAAGATTGAGCAGAGAATTACATATACATAGTTAGTGTCAATGAAACACACAAAAGTTTGTATCAATCCAAGAAAGACATAAATATCATTAAATCTTTCAATGTGCACGCATGCAAGAAGTAGAAGAGAAAAACAAAGCCCTTGAATCCGACGAAAAGCCCGAAACACGGATAATATAAAACTGCGATAGCATGCAATCGGACACTTGATCGAAGTTAGCCACACATTGCAAGAAAAGAACTAAATTTAACAAAACCCATAAACCCTAATTAAACACTAAAAATCACAAACGTACGTACCACTAGCTAAGCTAAGAGAATGAACTTTATGTAAATTCATTTAAACCCTAAAAATCACAAGAACCCGACCTAAAAATCACAAGAACCCAATTTGGGAGTGGTGAATTTTCAAAAAATTCAGTTGTTGATCGATTTTATCCGATAAGATTAGGATAGCTTACTTCTTAAGCTTTATCGCAGTTGGTTTCTGGCGCAAGGAATTTTTTTTTTTTTTTTTTTGGCGCCAAAATCCTATATGTCAAAATAGAAATAAAATACACCTAGTAATTATTTATTAAGCTAAAAACAAGTAGTAAAAAGGCTAAAATAAATAAAATAAAAAACGTAAAGAGCGTGAGTTCAATTTAGTAATGGGCTATCCTAACAAAAATCACAACAATGCAAGCAAAAAGTAAAAATTTTTCTCAAACTCCCGATTATTGATTTGGAAGAAGAGGGTGAAAAAAAAAAAAAAAAAAAAAAAAAAAAAAAATTACTTGATTGATTAATGTATTTATAATTTGGGGATGGATTTGATCCAATCCAATTAAGGTTAATTCGTAATCAAATCCAATTATTGCGGATTGAGAAATCGTAATCCAGGGTTTAGTCCATTTATTTGGCTAATCCAACTTGATTCAATTTACTAAATGCACAACCGTGTTTTGAACATGATCAAGTTATGCGAATTGATAATATTGTAAAATAAATATTTATAAAACTATAAAAATTAATATTTTAAATTAAAACTTAAAGAATCCCAATAAGTAATATGTCAAATCCCAAACAATTCTTAAACCGATAATTATGACTAATCGTAAAGAGGGATTAATAGATCCTAATTATAGTTTAGACCTCAAGATTCGAATCATAATTATGGGAGCAAAGGACCGATGAAATGGAGATATACATGTAATTTTATTAGCTTGTGATGTTTGCCTAGTGTTGTGTAGTACATATTATGTTATTTTGTGAAATTCAAGTTAATCGAGTAAATTCGAAATTCATGGGGTTTTATCTTGAGATACGTGTCGAAACGGGTCCCGAGATAATTAAAATGTTGACCCGAACTATGATTTCGACTTTTGTGAAAAATAAGTGTTAATGGTTAAAAATCCGAATTTGTAAATTTAATTGCACCTAAGCCGACGTGAGCCCACACCTCGATTTGTGTGCGAGACGAGCGTCAGAGAGCTTCAAATCGCATTGATAAATTCTCCAATTTTTGGTGAAATTGAGGTATTTTTCAGAGTTTAATTTGGACAAAAATGAAGAAATAAATATAAAATAAATTAGAAAAAGGAAAATGACCAAAAAAAAGTATTAAGGTTATAAACAACTAGTAGATTTCTTAGCCTCTGCAGTTAGTTATTGAAACTTTAAAAGAAAGTTAATAAATTAATTTACATGAATACGTTGTAATATTTTTTACAATTAAAATTACAATTCACAATAATCAACCCATTTTTCTTATAAAAAAATATACAATAGAGGGTAAAAAGAATATTTACTTATAAATCATTAAAGTAATCCTTCATTAACAAAAAAAAAAGAATTCAAATGAATTTAATTGTTATTTCAATGCTTTAAACAATATATATAAATAATGTTCCAAGTAACCAAATTAATGGTGTAAGATTCGAAACAGAAACTTAATACATTGATGAATAATTCATTAATGAGACCGTTGTTTGGTTGTTCAAAATTGGATTTTTCATTTTTCAAAAATATGGGGAATGAATATATCTTAAAACAATAAATAACACAAATGTACAAATATATTAAAATAAAAAATAGAAAAATTGAGAAAATCTTAAAAATGAAATGGTGGAAGGAAGGAGCATGTGAAACTCTCTCTCTCCTTTCAACTTATATATATATGGATAAAAATGGAGGGGCAAAGTGACCATTTGGCAATCTTTTTAATTGAAATGCGATGGACGCACTAATTACAATGAAAGGCATAAAAGATCATATTGTAGTAGAATTGAACTTTTTAAGTTTAACTTTTTCGTTAAGTGCACTAAGTAAACGGTGAGGTGCGATTAGCCGGGCTCTTACTTTTTTTATTGAACAGAAAAAACTAACTTTCCTTTTTTTTCTTCTTTTTTATTGATTTTTTTTTTTTTTTTTAATATCTAAGATGAGGTGGGCTAAGATGTAAAATTTTCTAATGGGGTAGGCTAAGCTTGGACAATCTTTTTCTTTTGTGTGGCAAAATTACAAATGTATAGAGAGTTGGTAGTAAAATGCCCTGGGTTACAACTTAAGATATTTTATTACTAGATCTGCCCCTGGTGATGATTGTGTGATGGAGAGATATGAGGAGGAGATTTAATTCGATTGAAAAAAAAAAAAAAAAAATAACAGTGAGGTGAGGAAGAATATGGGGGGTTTTGAATTTACCTGCCCAAAAAAAAAATATATAGAGAACGTGCTTCTCTGTTTCGTCTCAAAGGGGATGAAGGGGTTGACCCCCAAACCGGGCCGAACCGTGCCTGGTTTAGCGGTTCAAGGATCAAACCCCTTCCATTTTAATTAAAAATGTTTGAAATTCGAAAATTAAATACAAAAATCCTTGAAAACTTGAAATTGTGGATTTCTATGAAAAATGAGAAATTTGAGATTTTCTTCACACTTTGTACTTGGGGTTTTGTCTCGTAAACAAAGAAATTTATGTAGTTAAATACGATTTTTGATTCGAACATGTAAGTTTTAATATTTTCTATATTTATTTGACTAGATAACTTAAAATTTATACCAATATGAAAAGAATTAATTTAAGTTGCGAAAATTTAAATTTTAAAGTGTATATGAATAATTTATAGATGAATTAGTGGAATCAAAATAATTAGGAAATCTAAATATAGTTCAAGAGTTTAAGAGTATTTGTGTATGTATAATGTAATGTATATAAAGGCTATCTGGACCAAATTGTGGATTAGAATCTTTCAAACAAAGCTCATTAAAATCGAAACACGAATAGCATAAAAAAAATCACCTCACTTGTCTTTAAAAGAACAAAAATCACAACAATGCAAGCAAAAAAGTAAAAATAATTAAAATTTAAACAAATCCCAAGAAACCAGAGATCAAAATTGATTTTTTTTACTTGATTGATTAATGTATTAATAATTTGGGGATAAGGATAACAACAATAGTTTTTTTTTTTTAATCTTCAAGCTAAAAGGATAAGTAATAAAAAAAGCTAAAATAAAAATAGAAATAATAAAAAAATCGTAAAGACCAAATCGAGAAATTTGGAGTATTAAACAAGCAATTTCTCTTTTTGTTTTCATTGGTTTGCTTCATATTATTTAAAAAAAAAAAACCAACTGCACATTAAAATAAAATAAGCCCACACAGAATTTTTAATTTTAATTTTTATTTCGTTCCTCTTTCTAAAAATAATATTATTTATTTTATTAGTTTCATTTTCTTATTTATTAATTTTGCTGTGCGAAATAGAATTTTTTTTTTTAAATCGCTTGGTTCAAATGGTAATGGACTCTAATTTTCATCGAACACTACATAGGACATAAAAAAAAAAGTTAACTAAACAAAATGCGTTCCTTATTGAGAGCCAATCCATTGTAGATTAGTCAATGCAGTTGGCGCGAACATACTGCATTAAAAACCAAAAAACATTTTCTATTTAAAAGAAACCAAAAAATCAAGAAGTGCAATCGTGGATTTTTAAAAAACATTTTCTATTAAAAAACCCCTTTCCATTTTCATTAAAAATGTTTTAAATTCAAAAATTAAATTCAAAAATCCTTGAAAATTAGAGAAAATTCGAAAAATGGAATTTTTGACCAAATAAATGGAAATTGTGGATTTTTATGAATAATGAGAATTTTGGGATTTTCTCACACTTTGTCTTGGGTTTTTCTCGTAAACAAAGAAATTTTTATGTAGTTAAAGAAAATTGTTAACTACGACTTTTGATTCGAACATGTAAGTTTTAATATTTTCTATATTTATTTGACTAGATAACTTAAAATTTATACTTCAATATGAAAAGAATTAATTTAAGTTGCGAAAATTTAGATTTTTAAGTGTATATGAATAATTAATAAATGAATTAGTGGAACCAAAATACTTAGGAAATCTAAATATAGTTCAAGAATTTAAGAGTATTTATGTACATATAATGTAATGTATGTAAAGGCTAGCTGGACCAAATTGTGGATTGAAATCTTTCAAACAAAGCTCCTTGAAATCGAAACACGGATAACATCAAAAAAATTCACCTCACTTGTCTTTAAAGAACAAAAATCACAACAATGCAAGCAAAAAAGTAAAAATAATTAAAATTTAAACAGTAACTTACCGATTATCGATTTGGAAGAAGAGAAAACTCAAATCTCAAGAAACCAGAGATCAGGAATTATTTTTTTTTCACTTGATTGATTAATGTATTTATAATTTGGGGATAAGGATAACAACAATAGTTTTTTTTTTTTTTTTTTTCTTTTTTATCTTCAAGCTAGAAGGATAAGTAATAAAAAAGCTAAAATAAAAATAGAAATAATAAAAAAACCGTAAAGACCAAATCGAGAAATTTGGAGTATTAAACAAGCAATTTCTCTTTTTTTTCATTGGTTTGCTTCATATTATTTAAAATTAATAAAACAAAACCAACTATATCTTGCACATTAAAATAAAATAAGCCCACACAATTTTTTTAATTTTAATTTTTATTTCGTTCCTCTTTCTAAAAATAATATTCTTTATTTTGTTAGTTTCATTTTCTTATTTATTAAATTCCTGTGCAAAATAGAATTTTTTTTTTTAAATCACTTGGTCCAAATAGTAATGGACTATAATTTCCATCGAACACTACATAAGACATAAAAACAAAAAAAAAGTTAACTAAACAAATTGCGTTCCTTATTGAGAGCCAATCCATTATAGATTAGTCAATGCAGTTGGCGCTACCATACTGCATTAGAAACCAAAAAACATTATCTATTTAAAAGAAACCAAAAAATCAAGAAGTGCAATTGGTAACGTACTCATTAAGGCTATACATTTGTTGAAAAAAAAATGTACCAAGAAGCATACAGATCAGGAAACTATCTAATCAGTAATCATACAATTGTTTCTCTCTTTTTAGATATATACACAAATCAGGATATGTACAATTGACATGAAAGACTTCACAATGCCACTGCTTTGTACCAAGGCAATTTTGCGCATCTATACTTCATCTAGTGAATACGTAAGATCAGCATTCTTTCTCACTACATCCCTCCAACTCCACGGATCAAGGTCGTTCGCCAATCACATATGAACAAATTAGTTACTTAGAATCATCTGCCGAAAGAAAGCTCGAAATGAAATGAGAAAACTTGAATTGTCGATTGACGTTTGTCCCAAAAAGAATGATTTATGTACGGTCATGATCTTAATGGATGGTCTTACTTGTGTTGCTATCCTTTAGAGTATAGCTTGGGATTGAAAGGACTTGAATTCATGGATCATAAATAGGTGCCTGAGACTAGGAATCCCCACTTAAACTTTCGGTCATTTCTTCCCAAGTTAGAAATTACTAAAACAAGGCAAAAAATTGGTTCGCCCACTTTAGACACGCACTTGTTGGTGTCCATTGATTTGTGCATCGATGTTTATGCCCAAATAGATGTGTATCTAGAGGACACAAGCAAGTGCGTGTCCAAAGTGGGTCGCCTTAGCATCTTCCTTAAAATTATGACACAAGAAGGTTGACATCAATAGGAAAGACACAAAGGCCAAAGCATAAATCCAAATCAAACTGCAAGTAAGATGAATCCATAAAAAGTAGAAAAATCGTAGAGCCAAACACACTGGAATGATTTATTCCGCCATTGAAAGAAACAACCACGAGATTCCATACGCTCGAAAAAGATTGAGGAAACAAGGACTTGAATAATTCATGAAGCTTTATTGTTCTCAACCCGCTACAAGCCAATAGAGCCACTACCAAGCCATAAGTAGAGAAACCTCGTAAATGCAGAATTGTAATGCTACGCGAGCGGGTGATTTTGGCTAGCGCCGAGAAGTCCTACATCGGTTATCGAGCAATATGACAAATTTATCTGTCCATACATAATAAATTATGCTTTGTTAAGTCAAAAATAAAAGTCTTTCTAGCAAAAACTACTTGGTCAAAATTATAAGTCGTTTTTGCAATTTAAGAATGTATTCAACAATGACAAGAAAGATCCCCGGATACGAGCAGAGAAGAAAAGCAAGTGCAACAGCTACCTGTTTGAGATTGTGGGAAAAGTTTGTGAGTGAAAGAAGTCCAACATCATTAAACATGTGGCATTTCTTTACATCTAGCTCAGTCAGTAGCTTGCATCCTATAGAAATGCTTGTGATTCCGGTAGATGATATAGATGAACATTCTTGAATTTCCACGACACTCAATCTTGAGCACTTTGATAGCGATACCAACGACATATCTGTTATCTTTTTACAATAGCCCAAATTGATCATCTCCAGCCTGGGACAACCAGATGCAATTCGCAACGTTTAAATCTTTTATTCCCATTGCCCTGTACAATAAGGTAAAATTGCAATTCCAAGAGTTACACACCAAAATACATAACTTACTTCAGCATTTAAAAGTTCCATCTCGATGAACTACTTTCTCGTAAAAGGAACCACTAGTAAGCATACAAGAATTTATTCCCGATCACGGTTCTAATGCACCTCAAGTTAAAATATAAATAACATATTTCTAGCTATTTAATCATTGCAAACAATCTGCAAAAACCATGACAATAGATTACGCGAGATAGGCATTTCACATCGCGAAGTTCCACCGAGTTAGAAACAAAACATAGTAAATTAAGATTGTTTTTTTAAATTATTATAGTATATTAGGAAATGACAAGCATAAGTGGTAGTACTCGGTGCACATTTAAATTTTTGATGGTCATAAAGAAAGAAATGATAGTTAGAGATTTCATTGAATCAATAGAAACCCAAAAGTTCCAAAAACAAAAGTTCTACGAGCAAGAACAAATTGAAAAGTTGAAAACAGAACCTAAGCAACCATCGAATTATTAAAACCCAAAGGTTTCTACAAAATTTAGGCGAAAACGGAGTTCTAAGGGATAAATAGATCGAGAACTACCCATCAAATCATTAAATCCCCAAAAGACCCCATTACAAAATCATTAGGAAAAATGATCGAAGAAACTCAAATCCAACATAGTAAAATACCTTAAATCAAAGAAAAGAAACGCAAGCTTTGTACATGTAAATGTCTCTTTCGGGGGCCAAGCATTTGTTCCACATGAGACCAAAACCCTTAAGAACATAGTAGTCTCCATCAAATCCCCTGAATTCCCTCTCTCGATTTCTGGCAACATCAACTCCATCAACCCAAATTCTACCGAGTCTTGGTCAATTCCTTCGATGAGAAATCCCTAGACTTAGAATTAGACTTAGACTGGTTTGGGTCTATCAACCTTTTCGAGATTTGATGCATTTTGCCTACGCGGATCATGTCCTCCAACTTGGGGATTATGCAAGGTTGGAAGAGATGCAAATCTATGGTCAAATTCTGATCTCTTTGCATATGGTGCATTAATTGGTGGATTGTGTTATAATAAACATTTCAACGAGGCAATGACTTTGTTTCACGAGTTGGAAACCAATGGATTGATGGTTGATATTGTTATTTATAATATTATTATCAAGTATATGTGCAAATATGGATATCTCGAAAGCTATTGGATACTAACTAATCTACTTATTTGCTTCTCTCAATTTGAAGAACCGAAACCAATTATTGTTGTTGCTAAAACATAGTTCCTTTTTACCTTAATAATGGTTTGTATGGTCGGGTACTATAAACTAGCAAGTGAATCTGTAATGCTTTATGTGAAGGTTCGTGATCAATTCTTACTCGAGAATACGGACGTGTAAGAGGCTTAGAGTGGCAAACCTCCCTGTGAACCTTGATATGACTCATTAGACGCAAATAAACGCGGTGATGCCAATGCTCGGAAACTACACCGCAAAATGCCTCTTTGCATTTGAATAAGTTTTTAGTAGATCATATTTCATCTACTAGCTATATCTTTTCACCGACCCCTAATATCTTGTTGATTTCACAGTGGAAAACCTGGATTTGATGTCAAAGCACGGTTGATGTATGGAAGACTTGTAACCAACGGTAGGAGGCTTTTTTGCCGAGGTCTATTTTCAATAAACTAGCTTTACTTGGTAAGGGCGGTTGCGGTGGTTTGGACAACTACAAATAAAAATTGTTAATTGCAATAGCACAATAGAAGAGTTTGATATATGTTGCCGACCTCAAGTAATTTGGGACCGAGCTTTAATTGTAGATGAGAAGTCCCAGACTGTCTTTCAAGTATAATATGTATATATAAACACTCATTGAGAATCGATCAACTAGTCAATTGAACCTACATCTGCATTTTAAGCAAGACTAATACTTCATCTATTTCTATGTACATTACTCTATTTTGTATCTATGTTTATAGATCCATCACCAACTCTTGATTTTATATATGAACACCTATTTCAACCAAACAACATATTGTTAATCACCGATTCACTTTGTAGAAGAGTTTCTTCCAAAAAAAAAAAAAAAACACTTGGAAGAGTTGCGGTTAAGAAATACAAAGAGAAGCACCACAAAGTTGCACATCCATATTCAACTAATCAATGAAGATCTTATCATACAAGAAAATGAAATACTACATTTGTTATATATACAAAAAATGCAATACATATATACAAGTCTAATCATTACAGACGGACGTATAAAAAATTTGTCCACTCGCAACTCTCTTCGACAAAAATCGAAATTGTTACAAATGAACATTCACAAAAATTGAACTATACATGACATTAACAAAAAATGAATTATACATGATTCTCTTCTACCCTCAACTTGAGAGGTTAGAAGGCCAAAAATGGAGCAGACAAAACTTGAATTATCTTCACGATCTCTTCTACCATCATCTTGAACAAACGAGTTAAAAAGACCAAAATGAGAGGAGAGAAACTAATAATGCATCGGCTTCAACAAATAATTTCGCCTTCTTCAACATCATCACCATCGTCTTCGGGAAACTCGTTCTTCAAATATAGGCCCAAACCCTCCAGCACTCTATCATGTCCAATACATTTGGCCACGCCCATCATCTCGAGATCTTTCATGATGGCAAAACTGTCATATACGTCGACGGACTTTTCCATCTGAAAAATGGAATAGCAAACATTGAATAGATTGTATATATAAATAGGGTGATGAAAATGATCAAAAGGTAGACAGCCAAAAAAATCATACCTCCTCAAGTGCGAGTCGGGCAGCTTGTCTCTGTCGTAGCAACTTCAATGCAGCTTCCTCTTTAGCAGCTTTAACGTGCGCATCAATTCTTGCCTTCTCTGTTATTATTTGTTAACATTTAGAAAATTTATCGTGTAATGAACAATTTTAAAAAATCACCAGAAACACCAAATGTGAATTAAAACTGAAATCTGAAACTCCTTCAACATATTCAATCAAAACTTCAGATTAAATCTAAAGATTTAAGTAAATCTTCTTTGGCCTAAGAATTCACTAATGAAACATATAACCAACTACAATCATAATTTAAATACAAAATGAAAATACAAAATGAAGTGCTGCCTCACCTTCTCGCCGCTTCTTTTCAAATCTTTCCTCTCCCCTTGCTTCACCTTCAATGGATCAACTCTCTCACCCTAATAATAACAAAATAAGCTTGTAAGCCAAGTTCAACAATAAAATAACTATAAAGCACATCAAGACATGGACACTTACGATTGCTTAGAGTTTTCTCGCGTGCTTTAAGAATCGTGTCGCAGAAAAGCGACTCTTTAACATTTGCAGCATGCATGACTTGCTTGGCGACAATTGCCCTTCACATGTTTTCAGACATTCTACATCTTCAAAGCATCACAAAGTATAAGAAAAAGCAGACAACAATACTTGAATAGAAAAACTTAGAAATGGACCAAAGCCATTCATTTTTTACATTATTTAACAAGTTTTAAGTCCACCTAATAGAGAATTTTAAGTTGGCTTACTTTGTTGACGTAGAACTATAGAACAAGTGATTAAAAACCAACTGAAATAGTTCTGTTCTGGTTGCTAATTTTTTCAGTGTAAAGAATTCTAAAAATTGAAAGAAAATGTTATGCTACTCTAGGGAGAATTATTGGAATTCTCAATGACGTTGAAAAGTGGAAAGAACATTGAATTATGTTGTATTCCTAGATTGCTCTAATTTCTTATTCAATGAAATATTGTTTGCTTTGCTATATTTAATTTTCAAGGCATTTACTTGTAGAAACTCTCAATATAAATGTGTCTCGATTGATGATTATATATTTTTTGGTACTATATCATATCGCATTAATAAAAATTTGGAGATCATAAAAATGTAGACCACATGCTTTTCCATGTCATGAAGAAATATAAATTATTTGGCATCCGAAGAAGGAAAAACTCGAAATGCTACTTGATGGTAGTAGAAAAGAGAGACAAACCACTTGAAGCTTCATAGAAAGCATTGTCATGGGCTGGCTGCGAGATTTCATATCGCCAAATGAACCTTTTGGATAGGGTGTTTGCAGATTCCCAAGTCTCTTGGAAGTAGCAGATTCACATTTAGGATTGATGTTGTTATTTTTGAGGTCTTTGAGTGATAAGTCCTGTCCACAAGTACCACCAGTAGTGTTGGCAAACCGCATACACATTGCATCATTATAAAAGCGAGTACAAAACTGAAATCAAACAACAAAAGTAATCACAAAAAAAATGCAAAGGAAATAAAAAATATGATAAAAGGAGTTACATACTTTTCCAATAACATTAGACTTGAAGCAACTACTTGTGAATATTTGTATTTCCGATGCAGTTTCTCCATCATCTTTGTTTTCGCAAAGAAGCCCGAGTCTTCGAAGATGGCCGTGCAGCTTCGGTGGCAATTTTCTCTTTGATATTTCCATTAGACCTTGATCCTTGTAGACCAAATCGGATTTTTCCTCCTCACTCCATTTTGCTTCAAGAGACTTCCATTCCAAAGTAAACATTCGACTGAATTCACCGGCAAGTTCATGAACCCAGTTAGTCGAAGGATTGTGCTTCATTGCATTGGAAAATGTCAACTTAACATCGCGAGCAAAGTCCCCTGGCACTTGAGTATGAGCCATTCTCTAGCTTTTTCTTGACAGGTCCCAAGGTCCATCGGCTCGGATATTATATCGAAGTAATCGGAAATCTGCAGCGCCGATGGTTTAACCGGTTGATTGAAAAGAAATCCAAACTGATGATTCATCAGTTTCCGAAGAAGTGCTCCACACTGTTGCATCGCGCCGCTACCAATCTTAAGCTTCTTCAACTTCTGTCTGCACAATCTTGTTTCGGCGCTACGCTTACCAGTGCATTTTACTAAAGACCCATTTTTACATGAACCGGAAATCGGTCTTTCATGCTCAAATTCAATGCTTTTGTCAAGTTGAGATCTCGCTCGTGGCAGCTTCACCTTCAACTTCAAATTCTTCTTAAGTGTGATGTTTTCATCAATAGGCATTGATGAGATTTGAATGAACTTCAAATTCTTCTTAAGTGTGATGTTTTCATGAATAGGCATGAGATTTGAATGAACTTCATTGGGGTTCTCTTCATGTTTAGACTATGATGATTTTCAAGCAACATAACCAGCATACACTACTAAAAAAAGAAAGAAGAAGTAATAAGTAATTAATTAGACCTTCAACATCTCATTAGCATTGACACTTACATATAGTTAGTCACCACAAATTCCACAACACATTCATATCCCATTCATGCTATAAGGAAATAATTCATTCATGCTATAAATAATAATAAGACCATCAAACTCTCATTAACATTGAGCAGAGAATTACATATACATAGTTAGTGTCAATGAAACAACACAAAAGTTTGTATCAATGATGGAAAAAAAAAATCAATCAAAGAAAGTCCTAAACATCATTAAATCTTTCAATGTGCATGAATGCAAGAAGTAGAAGAGAACTAAATTTAACAGAACCCATAAACCCTAATTAAACACTAAAAATCACAAACGTACGTACGTACCACTTGATAAGCTAATTAAGAGAAGAAACTTTATGTAAATTCAGTTAAACCCTAAAAATCACAAGAACCCAACCTAAATATCACAAGAACCCAATTTGGGAGTGGTGAATTTTCAAGAAAATTCAGTTCTTGATCGATATTATCCGATAATCAGATTAGGATAGCTTACTTCTTAAGCTTTATCGCAGTTGGCGCCAAAATGTCAAAATAGAAATAAAATACACCTAGTAATTATTTATTAAGCTAAAAACAAGTAGTAAAAAGGGTGAAATAAATAAAATAAAAAAAGTAAAGAGCGTGCGTTCAATTTAGTAATGGGCTCTACTAATTTTTGTATAATGTATATATAATATAAAGGCTATCTGGACCAAATTGTGGATTTGAATGTTTCAAACAAAGCTCCTTGAAATCGAAACACGGATAGCATAAAAAAATTCACCTCGCTTGTCTTTAAGAGAACAAAAATCACAACAATGCAAGCAAAAAAGTAAAAATAATTTAAATTTAAACAGTAACTTACCGATTATTGATTTGGAGGAAGAGAAAACTCAAATCCAAGAAACTAGAGATCGAAAAAAAAAAAAAAAATTTACTTGATTGATTAATGTATTTATAATTTGGGAATAAGGATAACAACAATAGTTTTTTTTTTTTATTATTTTCAAGATTGAAGGATAAGTAATAAAAAAAGTTAAAATAAAAATAGAAATAATAAAAAAAGCGTAAAAAGACGAAATCGAGAAATCGGAGTATTAAACAAGTAATTTCTCTTTTTTTCTCATTGGTTTGCTTCATATTATTTAAAAGTAATAAAATAAAACCAACTATATCTAGCACATTAAAATAAAATAAGCCCACACTGAGACTTTTTAATTTTAATTTTAATTTCGTTCCTTTTTCTAAAAATAATATTCTTTATTTTGTTACTTTCATTTGCTTATTTATTTCTTGTGTTGAAATAGAAAAAAATATTTTTTAAAAAATCACTTGGTCCAAATAATAATGAACTCGATTTCGTTGAACACTACTACATCGGACATCAAAAAAAAAAAAAAAAAGTTTACTAAACAAATTGTGTTCCATATTGAGAACCAATCCATTGCAGATTAGTCGATGCAGTTGGCGCGAACGTATTGCATTAAAAACCATAAAAAACAACTTTTTTTTAAAGAAACCAAACAAATCAAGAAGTACAATTGGTAGCTGTCGAGAATATTAACAAGTAATTATTAGGATTGTTATTTAGTATATTTATTATATTTGTAATTAATTAGAATTAGAAGTAATTAGTTTGTATAATCGATTTTTAATAGTGTAAATCTGTTTTGATAAGATAGGATCAATTAGGATCAATTAACATCAATTAGTTGCTATTTTTATGTAAAGCATTTACTCTGTAATTTTCTATTTAAACACGCAAAAATGGTGAATAAAATTCATTTCCATTCTGTCATTCTTTTCGACTTTATGGTATCAAAGCCTAAATGGTTAAACCTCTAATGATACCTCGGTATCGATTCTATGAGCTCTATTCGCTCACCCTCAATTCCCTTCACCATTGAATCTTTCCAAAACCTTTCCATCACTTCTCACAAGTGAATGGAAACAATTTCCTACAATGGTCCCAATCGGTGAAACTGTTCATTCGAGGCCGTGGAAAATTCGACTATCTTACAGTGTACCAATGCGAGACCCACTGAGAAAGATGAAGGTTCGAAAAATGGGAGGCGAGAATTCGATGATCATGTCTTGGCTCATAAATTCTATGGACTCGAGTGTAGGAAGAACCTATCTCTTCCTACCTACCGCTCATGACATTTGATTTGTTGTGAACGAGACTTATTCGATCTCGGGAATGCAGATGTGGTTTGAGCTAAAAACTCGGCTATGGAGGCTAAAACAAGGTGAGAAAAGCTGTCACTCAATATTATACTGACTTAAAAACCTTGTGGCAAGAGGTAGATATGTTCAGCGATTATGAGTGGAGTGTGCGAAGGACAGGGCTTTGTTTCAGAAAATGGTGGAAAAAGAACGTGTCTTCGAATTCCTCGTCGGCCTTAATAAGGAATTAGATGAAGTGAGAGGACGCATTCTTGGTCGTGATCCACTGCCGAGTACTAGAGAAGTCTTTGCCGAGGTCAGAAGAGAGGAGAGCCGGCGGACCGTCATGCTCGGAGGACACTCACCAGCTCCCACCGAGCCTTCTGCCCTGTTCTCTAGTCAGCCACCACGCCGCAACGACCGTCGCAGCGATAAAGACCGGCCAATCTGCGAGCATTGCAACAAGCCAGGGCATGTTAAGGCCAAATGTTGGAAGCTGCATGGAAAGCCAGCCGAGAACCCTTCATCTAACCGGAATCCTCGTGATTCAAAGGGTTTTCATGCCTCATCCGAAGACACTTCCAAAGAGCCGAAATCTGCCTCAGAGACGTCTGCCTTCAGCAAAGAACAGCTAGAGCAATTGTATCAACTAATGAGTTCTCATTCAATTGTATCCAACACTCCTAACTCATCATCTTACATTGCCTCTTCTTCTTTAGCTCAAAAAGGTACTTACCCTACAACTTTCACTGCTGGCTCAAAATTAAACCCTTGGATCATAGATTCAGGGGCAACCGATCATATGATCTGGTAGTTCCTCCATATTCTCTTCATATTATCCTTTATCCGGAAATTTGAAAGTTAAAATTGCCGATGGTTCTCTAACCTCTATTGCTTTGGAAAAGGCTCTAATATTATGTCTCCATCTCTTACATTACTAAATGTCCTACATGTTCCAAAGATTTCTTGCAATCTCATCTCTCGTTAGTCGTATTATTCATGATTGCAAATGTATTGCTACAATAACATTTCTTTGGATTTGAATTTCAGGACCCTTGTTCGGGGAAGATGATTGGCAATGCTAAGGAAGTTGATGGACTCTATCACTTGGTCTCGGAAAATCCTTCAGATGAACAAGTTCAGAAACCAAGATGTTTAACTACCTTGTCTTGCGAGAATGACATAATGTTGTGGCATTATAGGTTAGGCCATCCAGTTTTAATTACTTGAAATATTTGTTTCCAAATTTTTTAAAAATAAAGACATTTCATCTTTTTGTTGTGAAGTTTGTGAGTTGGCAAAACATCATAGATCTGTTTATCCTTCTTTGAAGTATGTGCCATCAAAACCTTTTTCACTCGTGCATAGTGATATTTGGGGTCCTTCAAGAGTAAAATTGCCTCGGGCTCTAGATGGTTCATCACATTCATTGATGATCACACTAGAGTCACATGGATTTATCTTCTAAAGGAAAAATCCGAGGCCGCAAATGTTTTCAAAAATTTTCACTCTTTGATTAATACTCGTTTCATACTAATATTCAAGCTCTTAGAACCGATAATGGCCGAGAATATTTTAATGCAATCTTAGGTGATTTTTTGAAAGAAAAAGGAATTATTCATCACAGTTCTTGCGTTGATACTCCCAACAAAATGGAGTGAATTTGAGAGGAAAAATAGGCATTTATTAGAGGTGTCTAGGCGTTATTATTTGCTATGAATGTTCCTAATCGTTTTTGGAATGAAGCGCTCTTAACTGCACTTATCGATTAATCGAATGCCTACAAGAGTTCTTAATTACATCACTCCTTTGCAAGCACTAAAGAATATGTTTCCGAAAATAGATCGTTCACCGATTTAACACCTAAAATTTTTGGTTGCATTGCTTTTGTTCATATACACGGCCATAATAGAGGAAAGCTTGATCCCAGGGCACATAAATGCATATTTCTTGGTTTTTCACCAACACAAAAAGGGTATAAATGTTTTGATCCTAAATCTGGAAAATATTACGTGAGTATGGATGTCACTTTTTTTGAAAAACAACCTTTTTATGAAAAAAACTCAATTCGGGGAGAATGATTCGAAATGAGTTTTTGGGAACAAATATCTTTGCCAAAATCGGTTGAAAATAGTTCGGTGGAATCAATTATTTTCGTAACTAATCCTAGGATTTCACAACCTATAAATTCACAACCTCGTGAGACCAGGTAGAAAACAACTTGGAACCACCTATCGAACTTCGTGTTTATTCTAAAAGGAGGACTCAACCAAGTAATATTCCACCAGCTCCCGAGGTGGGCCAATCATCGGACTCGACCGAGGTCCAAGGTACGGCGCTCTTTCTCCTACTTCTCTTCCAAACTTAGAACCTTCTACTGATTTCTTTGAACCCATAGCCTTACGCAAAGGTGTCGATCATGTACCACAAAACATCCAATATCCAATTTCGTATCTTATCATAAGCTCTCACCAGATTTCAAAGCCTTTTCCACCGGGATTATGGATGATGAACTACCTAAGTCGATACATGAAGCTCTAGAGGTTCCGAGATGGAGAGAGGCGGTCTTTGAGGAGTTGAAGGCCCCGAAGAAGAATGACACGTGGGATCTTACCTCTTTACCCGAAGGAAAAATGTGTAGGCAAAGCAAGTGGGTGTTTACCATAAAATACCATGCGATGGCTCGGTTGAGAGATACAAGGCTCGACTCGTAGCACGAGGCTTCACTCGACATACGGCCTTGACTACGAGGAAACCTTCGCTCCTGTGGCCAAACTAAACACCGTACGTGTTCTTCTCTCGTTAGCCGCTAATCTGGATTGGCCTCTCAGACAGTTTGATGTGAAGAACGCGTTCTTAAACGGCGAGCTAGAGGAGGAGGTGTATATGGAAGCTCCACCAGGCTTTGATGAGCTAAAGAAGGATGGCCGAGTATGTAAGCTAAAGAAATCCATATATGGATTGAAACAATCTCCGAGGGCATGGTTCGAAAGATTCACGAGAATTGTGAAACAATGTGGTTACACTCAAGCTCATTCAGATCATACGATGTTCTACAAACACAATCATGGTAAAATTGCTATTTTAATTGTGTATGTAGATGACATTGTGATGACAGGAGATGACATAGTAGAGTTGGAGTCACTGAAGAACTTCTTATCCAACCAGTTTGAAGTCAAAGATCTAGATGACGGCTCGAGATATTTTCTTGGAATTGAGGTGGCTAGATCCTCAAAAGGAATAGTTATCTCACAAAGAAAATATGTTCTTGATCTCTTGAAAGAGACCGGATTACTCGGATGTAAACCAGTGGCAACTCCCTGTCGATCCGAATCGAAACTCGAAAAAAAAAGAAGATGGTGCCGAGAAATTTGTGGACAAGAACAGGTATCGAGAAGGTTCTGGTGGGAAGCTAATTTATTTGGCGCATACAAGGCCGTATATTGCGTTTCATAAAGTGAGCTTGGTTAGTCGGTTTATGCATTGTCCATCGAAAAACACTCAAAGGTCGTTCATCGGATTCTTCATTACTTGAAAGGAAGCCGGGTAAAGGAATTATGTTTTCAAAGAATGGGAGCCGAAGAGTGGAGATCTTCACCGATGCCGATTGGGGCGGAAGTTCTACAGACGGGAGATCTACCACCGGCTATTGCTCCTTTGTGCGGGGCAACTTAGTTACTTGGAGGAGCAAGAAACAACCAGTTGTTTCTCGAAGCGTCTTGAGTCCGAGTTCGAGCTATGGCTCAAGGAGTATGTGAGTTGTTATGGCTTCGGAAGATCTTAGAGAGCTGAAGGTTGAAGGAGATAAACCGATGAGGTTATCTGCGACAACAAATCAAGCAATCAATATTGCTCGAGAATCCCTGCAAAGATGACCGGACAAAACATGTCGAAATAGATCGACATTTCATCAAGGAGAAACTGGAAAAAGGCGATATCTGCATACCCTTTGTTCCATCATCTGAGCAGCTCGTTGATGTTCTTACTAAGGGACTTTTTACTGCTATGTTCGAAGGGTTTCTATCCAAGCTGGGAATGATCGATATCTATTCTCCAGCTTGAGGAGGGGTGTCGAGAATATTAACAGTAATTATTAGGATTGTTATTTAGTATATTTATTCTATTTGTAATTAATTAGAATTAGAAGTAATTAGCTGTATAATCAGTTTTTAATAGCTGTAAATCTGTTTTGATAAGATAGGATCAATTAGGATCAATTAGGATCAATTAGGATCAATTAGGATCAATTAGGATCAATTAGTTGCTATTTTTATGTAAAGCATTTACTCTGTAATTTTCTATTTAAACACGCCAAAATGGTGAATAAAATTCATTTCCATTCGTCATTCTTTTCGACTTTAGTAACGCATCGCATTAAGTCTATAAATTTGTGTTTTTAATTTGTTGAAAAAAAAATGTACCAAGAAGCATACGAGATCAGGAAACTAACTAATCAACAATCATACAATTGTTTCTTTTTTAGATATATACACAAATCAAGATATGTATTGATGAAGACCATGAATTGCTTTTGTTCTTCATCAAGTAGAAGTAATGGTCCGCTAAGGTTAGTTTATTTTCAGTTGTTGCTTTAGGTTACGTTAGGAGTGTTTGATTGTTTAATAGTTTAGTTTCTTATGTTTGCTTTTGAAATTTCTCATGGCAGTGAAGAATGAATCAAACGGAACTTGTAAATTTCGATGCCATGGTGGAATGATTTGTAAGTTGTGATGGAATATTTCTTTGGTGAATGAAATAAATTATGGCCTCGTTTGGTTCCTTTTTTCCGACTTACATAAGAGTTCTCTTACGTGCGGAGTTAGCTCACAATTGAATATCATAGTTTTATGCTCGATTTAACTTTGAACTTACGGAAAAGTTGCAAATTTTTAAACAATAAAACATATGAATTGACATAGTAATTAATGAATAGTATTTGTGTTCACAAGTCTATAATTCACACTCTCAAGTGTGACTTGTGAGATAACTTGCATAACAAAAGTTTGTAAAAGAAGTCCTAGGACAGTCTTTTCAAGTATAATATGTATATATAAACACGCCGAGAATCGAGATCAACTAGTCAATTGAACCTACATCTCGCATATTAAGCAAGACTAACACTTCATCTATTTCTATTTACATTACTCTATTTTGTATCTATATTTATAGATCCATCAACTCTTGATTTTATATATGAACAACTATTTCAACCAAACAACATACTTGTTAATCACTGATTCACTGTTAATCAATGAAGATCTTATCATACAAGAAAATGAAATACTACATGTGTTATATATACAAAAATTGAATTATACATGACATTCACAAAAATTGAATTGTACATGATTCTCTTCTACCCTCAACTTGAGAGGTTAGAAGGCCAAAAATGAAGCAGACAAAACTTGAATTATCTACACAATCTCTTCTACCATCATCTTGAACAAACGAGTTAAAAAGACCAAAATGAGAGGAGAGAAACTATTTAGTAAGGCGTCGGCTTCAACAAATAATTTCTCCTTCTTCAACATCATCATCATCGTCATGAGAAAACTCGTTCTTCAAATATAGGCCCAAACCCTCCAAAGACTCTATCATGTCCAATACATTTGGCCACGCCCATCATCTCGAGATCTTTCATGATGGCAAAAGCTGTCATATACGTCGACGGACTTTTCCATCGAAAAATGGAATAACAAACATTGAATAGATTGTATATATAAATAGGGTGATGAAAATCAAAAGGTAGACGACCAAAAAAATCATACCTCCTCAAGTGCGAGTCGGGCAGCTTGTCTCTGTCGTAGCAACTTCAATGCAGCTTCCTCTTTAGCAAGCTTTAACGTGCGCATCAATTCTTGCCTTCTCTGTTATTATTTGTTAACATTTAGAAAATTTATCGTGTAATGAACAATTTTAAAAAATCACCAAAGCAACACCAAATGTGAATTAAAACCGAAATCAAACTCCTTCAACATATTCAATCAAAACTTCAGATTAAATCTAAAGATTTAAGTAAATCTTCTTTGGCCTAACAATTCGCTAACAGAAACATATAACCAACTACAATCATAATTTAAATACAAAATGAAGTGCCTCACCTTCTCGCTGCTTCTTTTCAAATCTTTCCCTCTCCCCCTGCTTCACCTTCAATGGATCAACTCTCTCACCCTAATAATTACAAAATAAGCTTGTAAGCCAAGTTCAACAATAAAATAACTATAAAGCACATCAAGACATGGACACTTACGAGGTGCTTAGAGTTTTTTCGATGTGCTTTAAGAATCGTGTCTGCAAAGCGACTCTTTAACATTGCAGCGCGCAGTGACTTGCTTGGCGACAATTGCCCTTCACATGTTTTCAGACATTCTACACCTTCAAAGCATCACAAAGTATAAGAAAAAGCAGACAACAATACTTGAATAGAAAAACTTAGAAATGGACCAAAGCCATTCATTTTTTACATTATTTAACAAGTTTTAAGTCCACCTAATAGAGAATTTTAAGTTGGCTTACTTTGTTGACGTAGAACTATAGAACAAGTGATTAAAAACCAACTTAAATAGTTCTGTTTCGGTTGCTAATTTTTCAAAGTGTAAAAAATTCTAAAAATTGAAAGAAAATGTTATGCTACTCTAGGGAGAATTATTGGAATTCTCAATGACATTGAAAAGTGGAAAGAACATTGAATTATGTTGTATTCCTAGATTGCTCTAATTTCTTATTCAATGAAATACTTGTTTGCTTTGCTATATTCAATTTTCAAGGCATTTACTTGTAGAAACTCTCAATATAAATGTGTCGATTGATGATTATATATTTTTTGGTACTATATCATATCGCATTAATAAAAATTTGGAGATCATAAAACAGACCACATGCTTTTCCATGTCATGAAGAAATATAAATTATTTGGCATCCGAAGAAGGAAAACTGGAAATGCTATTTGATGGTAGTAGAAAAGAGCGACAAACCACTTGGAGCTTCAGAGAAAGCATTGTCATGGTTTGCAGCGAGATTTCATATCGCCAAATGAACCTTTTGAATAGGTCGCATTGCAGGATTCCCAAGTCTCTTGGAAGTAGCAGATTCACATTTAGGATTGGTGTTGTTATTTTTGAGGTCTTTGAGTGATGAGTCATGTCCACAAGTACAACCGTAGTGTTGGCAACCTGCATACACATTGCATAATTATAAAGCGAGTACAAAAGCGAAATCCAACAACAAAAGTAATCACAACAAAAATGCAAAGGAAATAAGAAATATGATAAAAGGAGTTACATACTTTTCCAATAACATTAGACTTGAAGCAACTACTTGTGAATATTTGTATTTCCTGGGTGCGTTTCTCCATCATCTTTGTTTTCGCAAAGAAGCTCGAGTCTTCGAAGATGACCGTGCGAACCTTCGGTGGCAATTTTCTCTTTGATATTTCCATTAGACCCTGATCCTTGTAGACCAAATCAGATTTTTCCTCCTCACTCCATTTTGCTTCAAGAGACTTCCATTCCAAAGTAAACATTCGACTGAATTCACCGGCAAGTTCATGAACCCAGTTAGTCGAAGGATTGTGCTTCATTGCATTGGAAAATGTCAACTTAACATCTGCAGCAAAGTCCCTGGCACTTGAGTATGAGCCATTCTCTAGCTTACATATAGTTAGTCACCACAAATTCCACAACACATTCATATCCCATTCATGCTATAAGGAAATAATTCATTCATGCTATAAATAGTTCCCTTATAAGTTATAGCAAATTGCTAACCTTAAAACGGAAAGTTCTCGCACAACTAGCGATAGACATCGACTGACCGCATCAAGAATTGACATTACCTACAAATTGCAAGATACAAAAAATTTTAAATATCGCATATTGTTTAAAGACAAAACCCGCATCATCAACTTCGGTGTCGGTAAGATCAAGTTTCTTCAAGTGATGACAATAGCTCTCCAATCAAGGTAAAGGCTTCCTTCGATATCGAGGTAGCAAGATTTCATCTTGAGAGAAGTCGAGAAAAGTGCATGATTTTGTGACATTGTCGACAGATATCTCGATTATCTTGCGACAACGTGAGATGTTTAGCTTTCTCAACTCTTTTAGCTTCGTCGCAAGGAAAGACACCCTTCGTCCGTCACTCGGCACTTGTTTAAGCTAAGCTTCCTTAGTAATATGCAACAATTGCCAATGGCCTCTGACAGAATGATCAACCTCGTTACCATTTAATTTGATGGATTGCAATAATTCAATGTTTTTCAACAAAATATTTGCAACAATTTGCCTTGTATCGAGCAACCAAAACCCGCTTGCTTCCATCTCTTGCACCAAGTCATCTATCCTGTCTTCCTTCGTCACTCAAAGAGCCAACTCGAAACCCGATGAACATGTTTCGTTTCCAACTAACAAAATCATCAATGAAATCTTCAATTATTTCGTGGCACACTTGATTCACTCCTACTTGTAAGGTAGTCTATCATTTCGTTTCTCGCATCAAATAGTCAATTATAATATGTATATGTAAACACTGCTGAGAATCATATCAACTAGTCAATTGAACCTACATCTGCATATTAAGCAAGACTAATACTTCATCTATTTCTATGTACGTTACTCTATTTTGTATCTATATTTATGTAATCAACTCTTGATTTTTTATATGAACAACTATTTCAACCAAACAACATACTTTGTTAATCATCGATTCACTGCAGAAGAGTTTCTTCTTCAAAAAAAAAAAAAAAAAAAAAAAAACACTGGAAGAGTTGCGGTGAAGAAATACAAAGAGAAACACCACAAAGTTGCACATCCATTCAGCTAATCAATGAAGATCTTATCATACAAGAAAATGAAATACTACATGTGTTATATATACAAAAAATGCATTACATATATACAAGTCTGATCATTACAGATGGACGTATCAAAAAGATGTCCGCTCGCAACTCTCTTCAGACAAAAATCGAAATTGTTACAAATGAACATTCACAAAAATTGAACTATACATGACATTAACAAAAATTGAATTATACATGATTCTCTTCTACCCTCAACTTGAGAGGTTAGAAGGCCAAAAATGAAGCAGACAAAACTTGAATTATCTACACAATCTCTTCTACCATCATCTTGAACAAACAGTTAAAAAGACCAAAATGAGAGGGAGAGAAACTATTTATAGTAAGGCGTATGCTTCAACAAATAATTTCGCCTTCTTCAACATCATCATCGTCTTCGGGAAACTCGTTCTTCAAATATAGGCCCAAACCCTCCAAAGACTCTATCATGTCCAATACATTTGGCCACGCCCATCATCTCGAGATCTTTCATGATGGCAAAATTGTCATATACGTCGGCGGACTTTTCCATCGAAAAATGGAATAGCAAACATTGAATAGATTGTATATATAAATTGGGTGATGAAAATGATCAAAAGGTAGACGACCAAGAAAACCATACCTCCTCAAGTGCGAGCGGCAAACTTGTCTCTGTCGCAAGAACTTCAATGCAGACTTCCTCTTTAGCAGCTTTAACGTGTGCGTCAATTCTTGCCTTCTCTGTTATTATTTGTTAACATTTAAAAATCGCACCAACAACACTAAATGTGAATTAAAACTGAAGTCATTTTCTTTGGCCTAACAATTCATTAACAGAAACAAATAACCAACTAAAATCACAATTTGAATAAAAAAATGAAGTGCCTCACCTTCTCGCCGCTTCTTTTCAAATCTTTCCCTCTCCTCCTGCTTCACCTTCAATGGATCAACTCTGTCACCCTAATAATTACAAAATAAGGTTGTAAGCCAAGTTCAACAATAAAATAACTATAAAGCACATCAAGACATGGACACTTACAGTAGTGCTTAGAGTTTTCTGCTGTGCTTTAAGAATCATGTCTGCAAAGCGACTCTTTAACATTGCAGCACGCAGTGACTTGCTTGGCGACAATTGCCCTTCACATGTTTTCAGACATTCTACACCTTCAAAGCATCACAAAGTATAAGAAAAAGCAGACAACAATACTTGAATAGAAAAACTTAGAAATGGACCAAAGCCATTCATTTTTTACATTATTTAACAAGTTTTAAGTCCACCTAATAGAAAATTTTAAGATCACCCTCTAACTTCTCTTATTACTTCCTAAGTTAAATAAATTCTAGTTTTTGGTACTATATTATATCGAATTAATAAAGATTTGCAGATCATAAAACAGACCCCATGTTTTTCCATGTCATGAAGAAATAGAAATTATTTGGTATCCGAAGAAGGAAAAACTCGAAATGCTATTCAATGGTAGTAGAAAAGAGAGACAAACCACTTGAAGCTTCAGAGAAAGCATTGTCATGGCCGCAGTGAGATTTCATATCGCCAAATGAACCTTTTGGATAGGTCTGCTGCAGGATTTCCAAGTCTCTTGGAAGTAGCAGATTCACATTTAGGATTGGTGTTGTTATTTTTGAGGTCTTTGAGTGATGAGTCCTGTCCACAAGTACCACCAGTAGTGTTGGCAAACTGCATACACATTGCATAATTATAAAACTGAGTACAAAACTGAAATCCAACAACAAAAGTAATCACAACAAAAATGCAAAGGAAATAAGAAATATGATAAAAGGAGTTACATACTTTTCCAATAACATTAGACTTGAAGCAACTACTTGTGAATATTTGTATTTCCGATGCAGTTTCTCCATCATCTTTGTTTTCGCAAAGAAGCCCGAGTCTTCTAAGATGGCCGTGCAGCTTCGGTGGCAATTTTCTCTTTGATATTTCCATTAGACCTTGATCCTTGTAGACCAAATCGGATTTTTCCTCCTCACTCCATTTTGCTTCAAGAGACTTCCATTCCAAAGTAAACATTCGACTGAATTCACCGGCAAGTTCATGAACCCAGTTAGTCGAAGGATTGTGCTTCATTGCATTGGAAAATGTCAACTTAACATCTGCAGCAAAGTCCCTGGCACTTGAGTATGAGCCATTCTCTAGCTTTTTCTTGACAGTCCCAAGGTCCATCGGCTCGGATATTATATCAAAGTAATCGGGAATCTGCAGCGCCGCTGGTTTAACGGATTGATTGAAAAGAAATCCAAACTGATGATTCATCAGTTTCCTAAGAAGTGCTCCACACTGTTGCATCACGCCGCTACCAATCTTAAGCTTCTTCAACTTCTGTCCGCACAATCTTGTTTCGGCGCCACGCTTACCAGTGCATTTTACTAAAGACCCATTTTTACATGAACCAGAAATCGGTCTTTCATGCTCAAATTCAATGCTTTTGTCAAGTTGAGATCTCGCTTCACGTCAACTTCAACTTCACCTTCAACTTCAACTTTTTCTTCTTCTTAAGTGTGATGTTTTCAACTTGAGATTTTGGTTGTGTGAGTTTCACCTTCAACTTGAAATTCTTCTTAAGTGTGATGTTTTCATCAACAGGCATTGATGAGATTTGAATGAACTTCATTGGGGTTCTCTTCATGTTTAGACTATGATGATTTTCAAACAACATAACCAATGTAATCAATGACACTACTAAAAAAAGAAAAAACAAAAGAAGAAATCAAAAGTGAAAATAAAACCATCAAACTCATGATTAACATTGAGCATTGAGAGAATTACATATACATAGTTAGTGTCAATGAAACAACACAAAAGTTTGTATCAATGATGGAAAAAAAAAATCAATCAAAGAAAGTCCTAAACATCATTAAATCTTTCAATGTGCATGCATTAAACATCATTACCGATTATTGATTTGGAAGAAGAGAAAACTGAAATCCCAAGAAACTAAAGATCAGAAATTTTATTTTTTACTTGATTGATTAATGTATTTATAATTTGGGGATAAGGATAACAACAATAGTTTTTTTTTTTTATTATTTTCAAGATAGAAGGATAAGTAATAAAAAAAGGTAAAATAAAAATAGAAACAATAAAAAAAAGCGTAAAGACATGTGAATAAGATTGGAAAATGAAAGAAGAAGAAGAAACACAACGCAACGCAACGCAGGTACTCCCACTCCTTAATCTTCATTTCTATTGTGTTTCTGCTTCAGATTTCTACTTCTTCTTCTTCTTCTTCTTGTTGCGATTTGGTTGCAATTCGTGAAAAGCCCACATTTTTATGCCTTGTTTTGTGAAATTGAAGACCCAAAACGTTCATTACCCGTTCATGAAATCTCGATAATTGATTCACATTTTATAGCCTTGAAATTTGATATTTTGCGTTTATTAAAGCTTCAATCCCAAATTAGTTGGGATCAAACTTTGAGTTCTTTGGTGCACATTGTATTGTATAGTAAGAAAGGATTGGAATTGGGTATTCAAGTTAATTTCATTTGTGTAAATTGGTGTAGTAGGCGTCGTGGAGGTGGTAGCCATCGATTGCATATTAGGAGGGATTTAAAGGGCTCGGAAAACACACCGTCAAGTCCACTAAATCGAGTTCGATCCTTGTGGTCGACCCCAACTAATTTGGGATTCAGGCTTTCTTCTTATTGTTGATGTAGTAGTAGTAGTAGTAGTAATAGGCGTCGTGGAGGTGGTAGCCATAAATTGCATTTATTAGGAGGGGATTTGAATGACTTGGAAAGCACACCATCAAGTGCTCTAAATCGAGCGCATTAGAAGAGCTTGATCCATGTAGCCAACCCCAACTAATTTGGGAATAAAGCTTTCTTGTTGTTGATGCAGTAGTAGGCGTCGTGGAGTTTTCAGCAATATCACATTTATCAGGAGGGATTTAAAGGACTTGGAAAACACACCATCCATCAAGTGTACTAAATCGAGCTTAATGGAAGAGTTTGATCCATGCAGCCGATCCCAACTACTTGACGTTGTGGTGTATATTGTCGACGATCTCATTCGAGAAGGAAACATGGTTTCTTATTCTCTCAAAAGGGTCTATGCAAGTCATCTTCTTTATGTTTTTCTTGCCCTTAATTCGGTTTTTATTGTTAGTGAACTGTGCTATCTGACTGTATTTGTTCCCATCGCATGCAGTTACTTTCAATGATTCGGAACCACACTTCAAACGGGTATATGTAAGTAAAGAAATAAAACTGGACATCTTCACGCTCAGCATCTTGATCAATTGTTTCTGCAACATAGGTAGAGTGGATTTGGGTTTTTCAATTCTTGGTAGCATTTTCAAACGAGGGCTTGTGCTGGATCATGTCGTTCTTTGTAGTCTTCTAAAGGGTCTTTGTAAAGTAGGAAACTGTATTGCAGCTCTTGAATTGCTCAAGGACATGGAGATTAAAGGAAGCCACAAGCCTGGTCCAGTTATATATAGTACAGTCATTGACGGGCTTTGCAAGAACAATGAGCTTGATAAGGCCTTCAAACTTGTCAAAGACATGATCCATAACAACGCCCTGCCTGATGTTGTCATTTGTAACTCTTTTATTCATGGCTTATGCAATGCAGGAATGTTGGAAGAAGCTGTGAGCTTCTTTGCCGAAATTAAGAATCTTGGAATTTCTCCAAATGTGGTAACCTTTGGAACTGTGGTGGATGCACTAAGTAAAGAAGGGAGGATGGCGGAAGCGCTTGGATTATTTGAATTAATGTCTCAAAGTGAAGGTCTGCAGCCTGATACTCGTACTTACAATTCTTCGATATATGGCTATTGCCATTTGAGGGCGTGGAAGGAAGCTTTGAAGTTATTTGATGAAATGTGGGGTAGGAAGATGTCTCCAAATTCGGCAACCTTCTCAATAATATTTATTGCCCTCTGCAAAGAAGGAATGGTCAATAAAGCACATTATCTACTTGAGGTGATGATTCAAAATGGTGTGGAACCAGATGTATCTATGTATAATAGATTGATGGATGGATACTGTTTACAAGGTAAAATGGAAGAGGCAGTGAAAGCTTTTGATTCAGTGGTGCGTAGTGGTAACGAACCTAATGTTTTTAGCTATAATATTTTGATAAATGGCTATTGCAAAGCAAGAAGATTGGATGACGCCAATAGGCAAAGGAGTGATTCCTGATGCTGTGACCTACAGTACCCTCATACAGGGATTATGCAAGGTTGGAAGAGTAACGGATGCAGAAGTGCTCTTCAACAAGATGCAAATCTATGGTCAAATTCCTGATCTCTTTGCATATGGTGCATTAATTGGTGGATTGTGTTATAATAAACATTTCAACGAGGCAATGACTTTGTTTCACGAGTTGGAAACCAATGGATTGATGGTTGATATTGTTATTTATAATATTATTATCAAGTATATGTGCAAATATGGATATCTGAAAGCTGCAAAGAAATTGTTTTCTAGCCTTTCTGTTAAACATACTCTTCAATGATCAATGGCTTAGTTAAAAAAGGGTTGGTAAATGAAGCTGAATCTTTACTCATTGAAATGGAAAAGAATGGTTGTACTCCAAATGAGATCACACTTAGTGTCATGATTCAGGGGTTTCTCCATAAAAATGATGTCCACAAGGCACTCCGACTCTTTAATCTAATGATAGAAAGGAATTTCTCTCCAAATGCGATGACAATATCCAAGATGAGAGTGGCTCAGATTCTCAATAGTTAGAGATGCTTTTGGCGATTCAGTTGCATGTACCTCTGATAAAGTTGCGATGGAATGAATTTTGAAGATAATGGTAAGTTTATTCCGACATTAAATACAAAAAGTTATACTTGTTGGATACTAACTAATCTGCTTATTTGCTTCTCTCAATTTGAAGAACCGAAACAATTTTTGTTGTTGCTAAAACATAGTTCCCTTTTTACCTTAATAATTGTTTGTATGGTCAGGTACTATAAACTAGCAAGCGAATCTGTAATGCTTTATGTGAAGGGTCGTGATCAATTCTTTTTTTGTATAGACAATGCTATTTACTAGCAAGTGAATCTGTTATGCTTTACATGAAGGTTCACGATCAAATTCATTCATTACTCTCCTTTTGTCTAACAACGCTTGTAAAGTTTGAAATAAAAAAAATTGTAGCCTTGCGTGTAGCTTTGTTTTTCCATCAGTTGCAGCTTCGGCTTTTCCTATTGATGGTTAGAGTTGATATATTTGATCTTTTTTAAATGGAATATCTAAAGCTGGTCTTCCTTTTGATGGTTCAAGTGCAACATTTAAACTAGTAATCTTGCTTTTTCATCGCAAATGATATATAGTTATCATTCTTCACGCCCTCGTGGTCACTTTATTGATGCCTTTTCATGTTTAAGCAAATTGATACAGGAGTATAATATAAATTGATTAGTTTGATTGTCATTTTCTGAGATCTCAAATGAAATGTTTTATCGTAAATGCTTGAATTCCTTGATAATGGTATTGTTTTCTGATCTTATTCGGTAAGTGATTTGGATTCTGGAATGAGCAAATCAGATGGATAAATAAAATGGGTTTCCAGTTTTGTTACTTGATTGAGATCGAAATGCAAGAAAGTAAACTTTTTCGGGTGGGACGATTCCTTATTTGTGTTGCCATGTATTTTGGATGCTGGATAGTTATATTTAATTCTGTTTAATTTCACTGTATCTTAGAACATCAAGAAAGTTCTTTTCTTGCTCATGCTACTTGTTTGATCTGTTTATTTAATTGTTGAAGCTTCATGGCAGATTGCAGAATCATCCTATGCTTGCTCGAGAATACGGACGTGTAAGAGGCTTAGAGCTGGCAAACCTCCTGTGAACCTTGATATGACTCATTAGACGCAAATAAACGCGGTGATGCCAATGCTCGGAAACACTTGCTGATGAGAAGTCCCAGGACTGTCTTTCAGTATAATATGTATATATAAACACTGCTGAGAATCAGATCAACTAGTCAATTGAACCTACATGTGCATATTAAGCAAGACTAATACTTCATCTATTTCTATGTACATTACTCTATTTTGTATCTATGTTTATAGATCCATCACCAACTCTTGATTTTATATATGAACACCTATTTCAACCAAACAACATATTGTTAATCACTGATTCACTGTAGAAGAGTTTCTTCCAAAAAAAAAAAAAACACTGGAAGAGTTGCAGTTAAGAAATACAAAGAGAAGCACCACAAAGTTGCACATCCATATTCAACTAATCAATGAAGATCTTATCATACAAGAAAATGAAATACTACATTTGTTATATATACAAAAAATGCAATACATATATACAAGTCTAATCATTACAGACAGTTGACGGACGTATAAAAAAGCTGTCCACTTGCAACTCTCTTCTGACAAAAATCGAAATTGTTACAAATGAACATTCACAAAAATTGAACTATACATGACATTAACAAAAATTGAATTATACATGATTCTCTTCTACCCTCAACTTGAGAGGTTAGAAGGCCAAAAATGAAGCAGACAAAACTTGAATTATCTTCACAATCTCTTCTACCATCATCTTGAACAAACAGTTAAAAAGACCAAAATGAGAGGGAGAGAAACTAATAATGCATCGGCTTCAACAAATAATTTCGCCTTCTTCAACATCATCACCATCGTCTTCGGGAAACTCGTTCTTCAAATATAGGCCCAAACCCTCCAGCACTCTATCATGTCCAATACATTTGGCCACGCCCATCATCTCGAGATCTTTCATGATGGCAAAGCTGTCGTATACGTCGACGGACTTTTCCATACGAAAAATGGAATAGCAAACATTGAATAGATTGTATATATAAATAGGGTGATGAAAATGATCAAAAGGTAGACAGCCAAAAAAATCATACCTCCTCAAGTGCGAGTCGGGCAACTTGTCTCTGTCGTAGCAACTTCAATGCAGCTTCCTCTTTAGCAGCTTTAACGTGCGCATCAATTCTTGCCTTCTCTGTTATTATTTGTTAACATTTAGAAAATTTATCGTGTAATGAACAATTTTAAAAAATCACCAGCAACACCAAATGTGAATTAAAACTGAAATCTGAAACTCCTTCAACATATTCAATCAAAACTTGATTAAATCTAAAGATTTAAGTATATCTTCTTTGGCCTAACAATTCACTAACAGAAACATATAACCAACTACAATCATAATTTAAATACAAAATGAAGTGCCTCACCTTCTCGTTGCTTCTTTTCAAATCTTTCCCTCTCCCCCTGCTTCACCTTCAATGGATCAACTCTCTCACCCTAATAATTACAAAATAAGCTTGTAAGCCAAGTTCAACAATAAAATAACTATAAAGCACATCAAGACATGGACACTTACGGTGCTTAGAGTTTTCTGCGTGCTTTAAGAATCGTGTCGCAAAGCGACTCTTTAACATTAGTGCGCTATGATGACTTGCTTGGCGACAATTGCCCTTCACATGTTTTCGGACATTCTACACCTTCAAAGCATCACAAAATATAAGAAAAAGCGAGACAACAATACTTGAATAGAAAAACTTAGAAATGGACCAAAGCCATTCATTTTTTACATTATTTAACAAGTTTTAAGTCCACCTAATAGAAAATTTTAAGATCACCCTCCAACTTCTCTTATTGCTTCCTAAGTTTTTTGTGTCAACTCGAAAGTTTCTTTTGATCGTTATAAGTCTTAACGTTATTGTTTAGAACTTGTCATAGGGTATTGGTGATTTATCAATTAGAGAGTGTTTGGTTGAATAATTTATATTATCAAATAAGAGAGTTATTTGAGAATCACGATGTAAAAGCAGTTGACTTACTTTGTTGACGTAGAACAATTATAACAAGTGGTTAAAAACCAACTGAAATAGTTGTTTCGATTGTTAATTTTTTTCGGTGTAAAAAATTCTAAAAATTGTAAAAAAAAAAAAAAAAAAAATGTTGTGCTTTGCTCTAGGGATAATTATTGAAATCTTAATGACATTGAAAATTAGAAAGAACAATGAATTATGTTGTATTCCTAGATTGCTCTAATTTCTTATTCAATGAAATATTGTTTGCTTTGCTATATTCATTTTCAAGGCATTTACTTGTTGAAACTCGAATATAAATGTGTCTCGATTGATGATTATATATATTTATTGTGATCTGGTACTTCATAGAAAATTTAAAGATCACCCTCTAACTTCTCTTGTTACTTCCTAAGTTAAATAAATTCTAGTTTTTGGTACTATATCATATCGAATTAATAAAAATTTGGAGATCATAAAACAGACCACATGCTTTTCCATGTCATGAAGAAATATAAATTATTTGGCATCAGAAGAAGGAAAAACTTGAAATGCTATTTGATGGTAGTAGAAAAAAGAGACAAACCACTTGAAGCTTCGAGAGAAAGCATTGTCATGGTGCATTGCGAGATTTCATATCGCCAAATGAACCTTTTGGATAATTTGCTGCGGGATTCTCAAGTCTCTTGGAAGTAGCGATTCACATTTAGAATTGGTGTTGTTATTTTTGAGGTATTTGAGTGATGAGTCCTGTCCACAAGTAGCACCGGTAGTAGTGTTGGCAAACCTGCATACACATTGCATAATTATAAAGCGAGTACAAAAGCGAAATCCAACAACAAAAGTAATCACAACAAAAATGCAAAGGAAATAAGAAATATGATAAAAGGAGTTACATACTTTTCCAATAACATTAGACTTGAAGCAACTACTTCGAATATTTGTATTTCCGATGCGGTTTCTCCATCATCTTTGTTTTCGCAAAAGAAGCCGAGTATTCGAAGATGACCGTGCAGCTTCGGTGGCAATTTTCTGTTTGATATTTCCATTAGACCCGATCCTTGCAGACCAAATCAGATTTTTCCTCCTCACTCCATTTTGCTTCAAGAGACTTCAATTCCAAAGTAAACATTCGGTCGAATTCACGGCAAGTTCATGAACCCAGTTAGTCGAATAAGGATTGTACTTCATTGCATTGGAAAATGTCAACTTAACATCTGCAAGACAAAGTCCCCGGCACTTGAGTATGAGCCATTCTCTAGTTTTTCTTGACGGTCCCAAGGTCCATCGGCTCGGATATTATATCAAAGTAATCGGGAATCTGCTGTAGCCATTGGTTTAACCGATTGATTGAAAAGAAATCCAAAGCGATGATTCATCGGTTTCTAAGAAGTGCTCCACTGCTTGTTGCATCACGCCGCTACCAATCTTAAGCTTCTTCAACTTACATTCGGACAATCTTGTTTCGGCGCCACGCTTACCAGTGCATTTTACTAAAGACCCATTTTTACATGAGCCGAAAATCGGTCTTTCATGCTCAAATTCAATGCTTTTGTCAAGTTGAGATCTCGTTCGTGGCGAACTTCACCTTCACCTTCAAATTCTTCTTAACTATGATGTTTTCAACTTGAGATTTCGGTTGTGGCGACTTCACCTTCAACTTCAAATTCTTCTTAAGTGTGATGTTTTCATCAATAGGCATTGATGAGATTTGAATGAACTTCATTGGGGTTCTCTTCATGTTTAGACTATGATGATTTTCAAGCAACATAACCAGCAGACACTGCCAAAAAAAAAAGGAAGTTATAGTTAATTAGCCAAAAATTCCACAACACATTCATATCTCATTCATTCCATAAGGAAATAATTGTGTAATTTTATTACATAATGAAGCTCTCATGAAACAACACAAAAGTGTGTATCAATGATGAAAAAAAAAAAAAATGAAAGTCAATCCAAGAAAGACCTAAACCCCAATTGTAATCAAAAGTTAAAATAAGACTATCAAACTCTCATTAGCATAGAGCATATGATTATAACAATAAGAAAAGTCATTCAATTCCAACACATATATATATATATAGTTAGCCACAAATTCCACAACACATTCATAACCAGCAGACACTGCTAAAAAAAAGAAGAAGTAATAATTAATTAATTAGATCATCAACCTCTCATTAGCATTGACACTTACATATAGTTAGCCACCACAAATTCCACAACACATTCATAACCAGCAGACACTGCTAAAAAGAAGAAGAAGTAATAATTAATTAATTAGATCATCAACCTCTCATTAGCATTGACACTTACATATAGTTAGCCACCACAAATTCCACAACACATTCATATCCCATTCATGC
Organism: Stephania cephalantha; assembly: GCA_039657325.1. NCBI lineage: Eukaryota > Viridiplantae > Streptophyta > Magnoliopsida > Ranunculales > Menispermaceae > Stephania > Stephania cephalantha. The sequence goes on from CM077578.1 coordinate 1,326,262, forward strand.
TATAAGGAAATAATTCATTCATGCTATAAGTAATAATAAGACCATCAAACTCTCATTAACATTGAGCGAGAGAATTACATATACATAGTTAGTGTCAATGAAACAACACAAAAGTTTGTATCAATGATGGAAAAAAAAAAAAAAAGTCAATCAAAGAAAGTCCTAAACATCATTAAATCTTTCAACATGCATGCAAGAAGTAGAAGGGAACTAAATTTAACAGAACCCATAAACCCTAATTAAACATTAAAAATCACAAACGTACGTACGTACTACTAGCTAAGCTAATTCGGAGAATGAACTTTATGTAAATTCAGTTAAACCCTAAAAATCACAAGAACCCAACCTAAATATCACAAGAACCCAATTTGGGAGTGGTGAATTTTCAAGAAAATTCAGTTCTTGATCGATATTATCCGATAATCAGATTATGATAGCTTACTTCTTAAGCTTTATCGCAGTTGGCAGTTGACTGGCGCAAGGTTTTTTTTTTTTTTTTTTGGCGCCAAAATCCTATATGTTAAAAAAGAAATAAAATACACCTAGTAATTATTTATTAAGCTAAAAACAAGTAGTAAAAAGGGTGAAATAAATAAAATAAAAAACGTAAAGAGCGTGCATTCAATTTAGTAATGGGCTCTCCTAATTTTTGTATATTGTATATATAATATAAAGGCTATCTGGACCAAATTGTGGATTGGAATCTTACAAACAAAGCTCATTGAACACGGATATCATAAAAAAAATTCACCTCACTTGTCTTTAAGAGAACAAAAATCACAACAATGCAAGCAAAAAAGTAAAAATAATTTAAATTTAAATAGTAACTTACCGATTATTGATTTGGAAGAAGAGAAAACTCAAATCCCAAGAAACTAGAGATCAGAAAAAAAAATTTACTTGATTGATTAGTGTATTTATAATTTGGGGATAAGGATAACAACAATAGTTTTTTTTTAATTATTTTCAAGATAGAATGATAAGTAATAAAAAAAAGCTAAAATAAAAATAGAAATAATAAAAAACCGTAAAGACGAAATCGAGAAATTTGGAGTATTAAACAAGCAATTTCTCTTTTTTTTCATTGGTTTGCTTCATATTATTTAAAAGTAATAAAACAAAACCAATTATATCTTGCACATTAAAATAAAATATGCCCACATGAGACTTTTTAATTTTAATTTTTATTTCGTTCCTCGTTCTAAAAATAATATTATTTATTTCGTTACTTTCATTTGCTTATTTATTTCCTATGTTGAAATAGAAATTTTTTTTTTTTAAATCACTTGGTCCAAATAATAATGGACTCGATTTCCGTTGAACACTATTACATCGGACATCAAAAAAAAAAAGTTAACTAAACAAATTGTGTTCCTCATTGAGAACCAATTCATTGCAGATTAGTCGATGCGGTTGGCGCGAACGTCTTGCATTAAAAACCATAAAAAAAAAACAACTTTTTTTTTTAAAGAAACCAAACAAATCAAGAAGTACAATTGGTAGCATTAAGTCTATACATTTGTGTTTTCAATTTGTTGAAAAAAAATGTACCAAGAAGCATACAGATCGGAAACTAACTAATCAAAGCAATCATACAATTGTTTCTCTTTTTTTAGATATATACAAAAATCATTAGAAGTTCTCCATAGCGGCGGACCAACGCAACGCAACGCAGTACTCCCACTCCTTAATCTTCATGAAATCTTGATAAAGTTCGCGCCTTTTTGCGTTTATTAACAAAGCTTCAATCCCAAATTAGTTGTTTGAGTTCATTGGGTGCACATTGTATTGTATGTTAAGAAAGGATTGGAATTGGGTATTCGAGTTAGTTTCATTTGTGTAAATTGGTGTAGTAGGCGTCGTGGAGGTGGTAGCCATCGATTGCATTGATTAGGAGGGATTTAAAGGGCTCGGAAAACACACCGCCAAGTGCACTAAATCGAGAGCAATAGGAGAGTTCGATCCTTGTGGCCGACCCCAACTAATTTGGGATTCAGGCTTTCTTGTTGTTGACGCAAAGTAGTAGTAGTAGTAATAGGCGCCGTGGAGGTGGTAGCCATAAATTGCATTTATTAGGAGGGGATTTGAATGACTTGGAAAGCACACCATCAAGTGCTCTAAATCGAGCGCATTAGAAGAGCTTGATCCATGTAGCCAACCCCAACTAATTTGGGAATAAAGCTTTCTTGTTGTTGATGCGGTAGTAGGCGTCGTGGAGTTTTCAGCAATATCACATTTATCAGGAGGGATTTAAAGGACTTGGAAAACACACCATCCATCAAGTGTACTAAATCGAGCTTAATGGAAGAGTTTGATCCATGCAGCCGATCCCAACTACTGGACGTTGTGGTGTATATTGTCGACGATCTCATTAAGAACGAAATATGGTTTCTTATTCTCTCAAAAGGGTCTATGCAAGTCATCTTCTTTATGTTTGTCTTGCCCTTAATTCGGTTTTTATTGTTAGTGAACTGTGCTATCTGACTGTATTTGTTCCCATCGCATGCAGTCACTTTCAATGATTGGGAACCACACTTGAAAAGGGTATTATATGTAAGTCCTCTTCTTTATGTTTGTCTTTCCCTTAATTTGATTTTGATTGTTTGAGCTGGATCATACATTGTAAAGAAATAAAACCGGACATCTTCACGCTCAGCATCTTGATCAATTGTTTCTGCAACATAGGTAGAGTGGATTACATGATCCATAACAACACCCTGCCTGATGTTGTCATTTGTAACTCTTTGATTCATGGCTTATGCAATGTAGGAATGTTGGAAGAAGCTGTGACCTTCTTTGCCGAAATTAAGAATCTTGGAATTTCTCCAAATGCTGCAAAGAAATTCTTTTCTAGCCTTTCTGTTAAAGGTTTACAGCCGAACAGTAAAACATACTCTTCAATCATCAATGGCTTTGTTAAAAAAATAAATACAAAGAGAAGCACCACAAAGTTGCACATCCATATTCAACTAATCAATGAAGATCTTATCATACAAGAAAATGAAATACTACATTTGTTATATATACAAAAAATGCAATACATTTATACAAGTCTAATCATTAGAGACGGACGTATAAAAAAGCTGTCCACTCGCAACTCTCTTCTGACAAAAATCGAAATTGTTACAAATGAACATTCACAAAAATTGAACTATACATGACATTAACAAAAATTGAATTATACATGATTCTCTTCTACCCTCAACTTGAGAGGTTAGAAGGCCAAAAATGAAGCGAGACAAAACTTGAATTATCTTCACAATCTCTTCTACCATCATCTTGAACAAACAGTTAAAAAGACCAAAATGAGAGGGAGAGAAACTAATAATGCATCGGCTTCAACAAATAATTTCGCCTTCTTCAACATCATCACCATCGTCTTCGGGAAACTCGTTCTTCAAATATAGGCCCAAACCCTCCAGCACTCTATCATGTCCAATACATTTGGCCACGCCCATCATCTCGAGATCTTTCATGATGGCAAAGCTGTCATATACGTCGACGGACTTTTCCATCTGAAAAATGGAATAACAAACATTGAATAGATTGTATATATAAATAGGGTGATGAAAATCAAAAGGTAGACAGCCAAAAAAATCATACCTCCTCAAGTGCGAGTCGGGCAGCTTGTCTCTGTCGTAGCAACTTCAATGCAGCTTCCTCTTTAGCAACTTTAACGTGCGCATCAATTCTTGCCTTCTCTGTTATTATTTGTTAACATTTAGAAAATTTATCGTGTAATGAACAATTTTAAAAAATCACCAGCAACACCAAATGTGAATTAAAACTGAAATCTGAAACTCCTTGAACATATTCAATCAAAACTTCAGATTAAATCTAAAGATTTAAGTAAATCTTCTTTGGCCTAACAATTCACTAACAGAAACATATAACCAACTACAATCATAATTTAAATACAAAATGAAGTGCCTCACCTTCTCATTTGTTTCTTTTCAAATCTTTCCCTCTCCCCCTGCTTCACCTTCAATGGATCAACTCTCTCACCCTAATAATTACAAAATAAGCTTGTAAGCCAAGTTCAACAATAAAATAACTATAAATCACATCAAGACATGGACACTTACAGTGCTTAGAGTTTTCTGCTGTGCTTTAAGAATCGTGTCTGCAAAGCGACTCTTTAACATTAAACACTTGAGTGACTTGCTTGGCGACAATTGCCCTTCACATGTTTTCAGACATTCTACACCTTCAAAGCATCACAAAGTATAAGAAAAAGCAGACAACAATACTTGAATTTTAAGTTGGCTTACTTTGTTGACGTAGAACTATAGAACAAGTGATTAAAAACCAAGCTGAAATAGTTACGTTTCGGTTGCTAATTTTTCAAAGTGTAAAAAATTCTAAAAATTGAAAGAAAATGTTATGCTACTCTAGGGATAATTATTGGAATTCTCAATGACATTGAAAAGTGGAAAGAACATTGAATTATGTTGTATTCCTAGATTGCTCTAATTTCTTATTCAATGAAATACTGTTTGCTTTGCTATATTTAATTTTCAAGGCATTTACATGTTGAAACTCGAATATAAGTGTGTCTGATTGATGATTATATATATTTATTGTGATCTCGTACTTATAGAAAATTTAAAGATCACCCTCCAACTTCTCTTATTACTTCCTAAGTTAAATAAATTCTAGTTTTTGGTACTATATCATATCGAATTAATAAAGATTTGCAGATCATAAAACAGACCCCATGTTTTTCCATATCATGAAGAAATAGAAATTATTTGGTATCCAGAAGAAGGAAAAACTCGAAATGCTATTCAATGGTAGTAGAAAAGAGAGACAAACCACTTGAAGCTTCAGAGAAAGCATTGTCATGGCCGCAGTGAGATTTCATATCGCCAAATGAACCTTTTGGATAGGTTCTTTGCAGGATTCCCAAGTCTTTTGGAAGTAGCGATTCACATTTAGGATTGGTGTTGTTATTTTTGGGGTGTTTGAGTGATGAGTCCTGTCCACAAGTAGCACCAAGTAGTGTTGGCATAATTATAAAGCGAGTACAAAACCGAAATCCAACAACAAAAGCAATCACAACAACAACAATGCAAAGGAAATAAGAAATATGATAAAAGGAGTTACATACTTTTCCAATAACATTAGAGTTGAAGCAACTACTTGTGGTGACTATTTGTATTTCCGATGCGCAGTTTCTCCATCGTCTTTGTTTTCGCAAAGAAACCCGAGTATTCGAAGATGATTTGTGCGACTTCGGTGGCAATTTTTCTGTTTGATATTTCCATTAGACCACGATCCTTGCGGACCAAATCGATTTTTCCTCCTCACTCCATTTTGCTTCAAGAGACTTCCATTTCAAGTAAACATTCGAGTGAATTCATAGGCAAGTTCATGAACCCGAGTTAGTCGAATAAGGATTGTACTTCATTGCATTGGAAAATGTCAACTTAACATCGCAAAGCAAAGTCCCCGGCACTTGAGTATGAGCCATTCTCTAGTTTTTTCTTGACGGTCCCAAGGTCCATCGGCTCGGATATTATATCAAAGTAATCGGGAATCTAGCGCATTGGTTTAACCGATTGATTGAAAAGAAATCCAAACTGATGATTCATTAGTTTCCTAAGAAGTGCTCCACATCTTGTTGCATCGCGCCGCTACCAATCTTAAGCTCCTTCAACACGTCCGCATAATCTTGTTTCGGCGCCACGTTTACAAAGGTGCATTTCTTGAAGACCCATTTTTACATGAACCGGAAATCGGTCTTTCATGCTCAAATTCAATGCTTTTGTCAAGTTGAGATCTCGCTCGCGGAGCCTTCACCTTGATCAACTTCAACTTCTTCTTAATTGTGATGTTTTCAACTTGAGATTTCGGTTGTGGCAAAGCTTCACCTTCAACTTGAAATTCCTCTTAAGTGTGATGTTTTCATCAACAGCATTGATGAGATTTGAATGAACTTCATTGGGGTTCTCTTCATGTTTAGACTATGATGATTTTCAAACAACATAACCAGCAGATTAACGCCTTAAAAAAAACAAAAGAAGAAATCAAAAGTGAAAATAAGACCATCAAACTCGATTAACATTGAGCGAGAGAATTACATATACATAGTTAGTGTCAATGAAACAACACAAAAGTTTGTATCAATGATGGAAAAAAAAAATCAATCAAAGAAAGTCCTAAACATCATTAAATCTTTCAATGTGCATGCATTAAACATCATTACCGATTATCGATTTGGAAGAAGAGAAAACTGAAATCCCAAGAAACTAAAGATCAGAAATTTTATTTTTTACTTGATTGATTAATGTATTTATAATTTGGGGATAAGGATAACAACAATAGTTTTTTTTTTATTATTTTCAAGATAGAAGGATAAGTAATAAAAAAAGGTAAAATAAAAATAGAAACAATAAAAAAAAGCGTAAAGACGTGTGAATAAGATTGGAAAATGAAAGAAGAAGAAACACAACGCAACGCAAGGCAACGATAGGGTGTGGGGAAGTTGTGAAAATTTGAATTAGATTAACTGGGAAAATAGAGAAGGGTATGTGCGCTTGTAGTCGGGGTTTTCACCAACTATTCTTTTTCAATCTCTCCCACCAAACGTTTTCAACAGCGAGAACTAGAGCTCATTTCTTTGGAAAATTTGGTCTCAAAGTGAAGGTCTGCAGCCTGATACTCGTACTTACAATTCTTTGGAAAATTTGAGTTGATGATTCAAAATGGTGTGGAACCAGATGTATCTATGTATAATAGATTGATTGATGGATACTGTTTACAAGGTGAAATGGAAGAGGCAGTGAAAGCTTTTGATTCAGTGGTGCATAGTGGTAATGAACCTAATGTTTTTAGCTATAATATTTTGATAAATGGCTATTGCAAAGCAAGAAGATTGGATGACGCCAATAGGGTTTTTGGATGCATGTGCAGCAAAGGAGTGATTCCTGATGCTGTGACCTACAGTACCCTCATACAGGGATTATGCAAGGTTGGAAGAGTAATGGATGCAGAAGTGCTCTTCAACGAGATGCAAACCTATGGTCAAATTCCTGATCTCTTTGCATATGGTGCATTAATTGGTGGATTGTGTTATAATAAACATTTCAACGAGGCAATGACTTTGTTTCACGAGTTGGAAACCAATGGATTGATGGTTGATATTGTTATTTATAATATTATTATCAAGTATATGTGCAAATATGGATATCTGAAAGCTGCAAAGAAATTGTTTTCTAGCCTTTCTGTTAAAGGTTTACAGCCGAACAGTAAAACATACTCTTCAATGATCAATGGCTTTGTCAAAAAAAGGGTTGGTAAATGAAGCTGAATCTTTACTCATTGAAATGGAAAAGAATGGTTGTACTCCAAATGAGATCACACTTAGTGTCATGATTCAGGGGTTTCTCCATAAAAATGATACTCGGACTCTTTAATCTAATGATAGAAAGGAATTTCTCTCCAAATGCGATGACAATATCCAAGATGATGTGTTTGCTGGCGGCAAGTGGCTCAGATTCTCAAGAAGCTGCCTCATGAATTGTTGCAATAAAAATGGCTTCCTTTATTTTTTGTTGATGCTTGACATTCAATCAGTTTGCATATACCTATGGGATCAATCAGCACTGCATATTTTTGGGATTCTTTTGAATGCAATTCAAGAAGCTTGAGCTTGGTAAGTTTTTCTGTAACTAATTCAGTTGAGTCGTAAGCTTCACAAGTCATTGTTCTAACTTTCTAACTCTTAAAAGTGAAAACAGAAAATTATAACCTTTAGTTTTGAGTAACGTTTTGTTGCATTTCATGTTTTTTTCTTTTCACAAGTAGATGCTAACTTTATCTTTGGATCACTCTGTGTTCAAATTTTTTCAATTTCTACTATTACCTTCTTTTTTTGTAATTTTTTTTATCACAGAATGTTGAATCCAAGACCAACAAAGTGAGAGTGCTCTTCAAACAAAATTACCCTTTCGCCGGTGAAAGTTTAATTATAATCCATTTGCTTCTATTATTTGTTGTTTACATGGTAGATCGACTAAGATTACTTTTTTTTTTTTTTTTTTTTTTGTATTTTTATTTTAGAATGTCAAGTCCAAGACCAGATGTATGCCAATTGATAGATTGGATTGGAACAACTAAAGTTGTTGCATTAGGTCTTGTAGCATCTCAAGTGAGGCAAAAGCACTTGCGGATCATGTGCCACTTAGTCCTCGGACCCTGGTGGTGTGATTAGATTTTGCTGTGAACCCAAAAGCACTCGTATGGAGACCCACATCAGACATTAATAGTTAGAGATGCTTTTGGCGATTCAGTTGCATGGACTTCTGATAAAGTTGTGATGGAATGAATTTTGAATATAATGGTAAGTTTATTCCGACATTAAATACAACAAGTTATACTTGTTGGACACTAACTAATCTGCTTATTTGCTTCTCTCAATTTGAAGAACCGAAACAATTTTTGTTATTGATAAAACATAGTTCCCTTTTTACCTTAATAATGGTTTGTATGGCCAGTACTATAAACTAGCAAGCGAGTCTGTAACGCTTTATGTGAAGGTTCGTGATCAATTCTTTTTTTTTTTTTTTACCTTAAATAGTGGTTTGTATAAACAATGCTATTTACTAGCAAGTGAATCTGTTATGCTTTACGTGATTCATTACTCTCCTTTGTCTAACAACGCTTGTAAAGTTGGAAATAAAAAAATTGTAGCATTGTTTGTAGCTTTGTTTTTCCATCAGTTGCAGCTGCGGCTTTTCCTATTGGTGGTTAGAGCTGATATATTTGATTTTTTTTTTAAATGGAATATCTAAAGCTGGTCTTCCTTTTGATGGTTGGTGGGTCAATATTTAAACTAGTAATCTTGCTTTTTCATCGCCAATGATATATAGTTATCATTCTTCACGCCCTCGTGGTCACTTTATTGATGCCTTTCCATGTTTAAGCAAATTGATACAGGAGTATAATATAAATTGATTAGTTTGATTGTCATTGTCTGAGATCTCAAATGAAATGTTTTAAATAAAATGGGTTTCCAGTTTCGGGTGGGACGATTCCTTTTTTGTGTTGCCATGTATTTTGGATGCTGGATAGTTATATTTAATTCTGTTTAATTTCACTGTATCTTAGAACATCAAGAAAGTTCTTTTCTTGCTCATGCTACTTGTTTGATCTGTTCATTTAATTGTTGAAGCTTCATGGCAGATTGCAGAATCATCCTATGCTTGCTCGAGAATACGGACGTGTAAGAGGCTTAGAGCTGGCAAACCTCCTGTGAACCTTGAACTTACGAGAAAAGTTGCAAATTTTTAAACAATAAAACCTATGAATTTACATAGTAATTAATGAATAGTATTTGTGTTCACAAGTCTATAATTCACACTCTCAAGTGTGACTTGTGAGATAACTTGCATAACAAAAGTTTGTAAGAGAAGTCCCAGGACTGTCTTTCATTATAATATGTATTTATAAACACTGCTGAGAATCAGATCAACTAGTCAATTGAACCTACATCTGCATATTAAGCAAGACTAATACTTCATCTATTTCTGTGTACATTACTCTATTTTTTATCTATATTTATAGATCCATCATCAACTCTTGATTTTATATAGGAACACCTATTTCAACCAAACAACATACTGTTAATCACTGATTCACTGTAGAAGAGTTTCATCCAAAAAAAAACACTGGAAGAGTTGCAGTGGAGAAATACAAAGAGAAGCACCAGAAAGTTGCACATCCATATTCAGCTAATCAATGAAGATCTTATCAAACAAGAAAATGAAATACTGCATGTGTTATATATACAAAAAATGCATTACATATATACAAGTGTGATCATTACAAATTGCGTTCCTTATTGAGAGCCAATCCATTGTAGATTAGTCAATGCAGTTGGCGCAAACATACTGCATTAAAAACCAAAAAACATTTTCTATTTAAAAGAAACCAAAAAATCAAGAAGTGCAATTGGTAACGCACTGCATTAAGTCTATACATTTGTTGAAAAAAAATGTACCAAGAAGCATACAGATCAGGAAACTAACTAATCAGTAATCATACAATTGTTTCTCTCTTTTTAGATATATACACAAATCAAGATATGTACAATTGACATGAAAGAGTTCCAGTGATTTCATTATTTCAAAGCTATCAACAATCATGCTCCGTTGATGAGACCGCGACAACCATAACTCTTGTTTCAAAAGGTAGTTTTGCGGTTAGAAGAAGAGCGCCGCCATGCTGAATATGAACAACTGCTGAGAAACCAATGAACATCCAAAGTTTTTTTTTTTTTTTTTTTTTTTTTGGAAGGCATCTCTAGTCACTTCACAATGCCACTGCTTTGTACCAAGGCAATTTTGCGCATTTATACTTCATCTAGTGAATACATAAGATCAGCATTCTTTCTCACTGTTTCCTCCAACTTCACGGATCAAGGTCGTTCTGCTAATCACATATGAACAAATTAGTTACTTAGAATCATTTGTCCCCGAAAGAAACCCCGAAATGAAATGAGCAAACTTGAATTGTCGATTGATGTTTGTCCCAAAAAGAATGATTTATGTCCAGTCATGATCTTAATGGATGGTCTTACTTGTGTTGCTATCCTTTAGAGTATAGCTTGAGATTGAAAGGACTTAAATTCATGGATTATAAATAGGTGCACTTGACTAGGAATCCCCACTTAAACTTTCGGCGATTTCTTCCCAGTTAGAAATTACTAAAACAAGGAAAAAAATTGGTTCACCTACTTTAGACACGCACTTGTTGGTGTCCATTGATTTGTGCATCAATGTTTGTGCCACAAGAAATAGATGTGTATCTAGAGGACACGAGCAAGTGCGTGTCCAAAGTGGGTCGCCTTAGCATCTTCCTTAAAATTATTCTTCTACTTCGTAAACAAAAACCATCGGAAGTCGTGTGAAGTATGACACAAGAAGGTTGACATCGTAGGAAAGAGACAAAGGCCAAAGCATAAATCCAAATCAAAGCGCAAGTAAGATGAATCCATAAAAAGTGGAAAAAATTATAGAGCCAAACATACCGGAATGATTTATTCCGCATTGAAAGAAACAACCACGAGATTCCATATGCTCGAAAAAGATTGAGAAAACAAGGACTTGAATAATTCATGAAGCTTTATCGTTCTCAACCCGCTACAAGAAGATAGAGCCACTACCAAGCCATAAGTAGAGAGACCTCGTAAATGCAAAATTGTAATGCTACGCAGGCAGGTGATTTTGGCTAGCGCCCGGAGTCCTACATCGGTTATCGAGCAATATGACAAATTTATCTGTCCATTCATAATAAATTATGTTGTTAGGGCAAAAATAAAAGTCTTTATAGCAAAAATTACTTGGTCAAAATTATAAGTCGTTTTTGCAATTTGAGAATGTATTCAACAATGACAAGAAAGATCCCCGGATACGAGCAGAGAAGAAAAGCAAGTGCAACAACTACCTGTTTGAGATTGTGGGAAAAGTCTGTGAGTGAAAGAAGTCCAACATCATTAAACATGTGGCATTTCTTTACATCTAGCTCAGTCAGTAGCTTGCATCCTATAGAAATGCTTACAATTCCAGTAGATGATATAGATGGACACCCTTGAATTTCCACGACCCTCAATCTTGAGCACTTAGATAGCGATACCAACGACATATCTGTTATCTTTTTATAATAGCCCAAATTGATCATCTCCAGCCTGGGACAACCAGATGCAATTGCTGCAATGTTTAAATCTTTTATTCCCATTGCCCTGTACAATAAGGTAAAATTGCAATTCCAAGAGTTAAACACACCAAAATACATAATTTATTTCAGCATTTAAAAGTTTCATCTCGATGAACTACTTTCTTGTAAAAGGGAACCGCTAGTAAGCATACAAGCATTTATTCCCCGGTCACAGTTCTAATGCACCTCAAGTTAAAATATAAGTTACATATTTTTAGCTATTTAATCATTTCAAACAAGCTGTAAAAACCATGACAATAGATCACGCGCATAGGCGTTTCACATCTCTAAGTTCCACGAGTTAGAAAGAAAACATAGTGAATTAGGATTGTTTTTTTTATAATTATTATAGTATATTAGGAAATGACAATAGAAGTGGTAGTACTCAGTTCACATTTAAACTTTTGATGGTCATAAAGAAAGAAATGAGAGAGAATTCGAGAATACGGTGAATCAATAGAAACCCAAAAATTCCAAAAACAAAATTTCTAAGAGCAAGAACAAATTGAAAAGTTGAAAACAAAACCTAAGCAACCCTCAAATTATTAAAACCCAAAGGTTTCTACAAAATTTAGGCGAAAACGGAGTTCTAAGGGATAAACAGATCGAGAACTACCCATCAAATCATTAAATCCCCAAAAGACCCAATTACAAAATCATTAGGAAAAATGATCAGAAGAAACTCAAATCCAACATAGTAAAATACCTTAAATCAAAGAAAAGAAACACAAGCCTGTACATGTAAATGTCTCTTTCAGGGGCCAAGCATTTGTTCCACAGACCAAAACCCTTAAGAACATAGTAGTCTGCATCAAATCCCCTTAATTCCCTCTCTTACTCTTCTATCATCATCATCGGTGGCGGCGACAGGAGCCAAGACCCCAAATTTCTGCCTGAGTCTCCAGGTCAATCCCTTGAGTGAGAAATCCTTAGACTTAGAATTAGACTTAAACTGGTTTAGGTCTGTCGAGGTTTTTTTGAGATTTGATGCATTTTGCCTACACGGATCCTGTTCTCCAACTTGGGGACCGTTAAAGTAAGCAAACGGCTAAGGACGAAATTTGAGTACAAATAGAAGTGCATGGACCAAATGATCAAATAAAAGTTCGAGGACCAAATTAAGAGAACACAGCCTAGAATTGAATGTAAGTCAAGGTTCCATATGATTCACCAAAGTTCCCATTTATTAATCTGCAAATCACCACAAAAGAAGATAGTTCCCTTATGCATGATTATTATAGTACAAACTAAAACAACATTGTTCGCATTGATGCAAAATTGAGATGAGAGAAGAAGCTGCAAACCCTGTACAAGTTCACTCAATCGGTTTTTGGCAAAACTTTCCAACTTTGATGAGGCCGTTCCCTCTTAAATTATAGCAAATTGCTAACCTTAAAACGCAAAGTTCGCACAACTAGCGATAGACATCGACCGCATCAAGAAATGACATTACCTACAAATTGCAAAATACAAAAAAATTGTAGATAGCGAGTCTTGTTTAGAGACAAAACCGCATCATCAACTTCGGTGTCGGTAAGATCAAGTTTCTTCAAGTGATGACAGCGCCCTCCAATGAAGGCAAAGGCTTCCTTCGATATCGAGTAGCAAGATTTCATCTTGAGAGAAGTCGAGAAAAGTGCATGATTTTGTGACATTGTCGACAGATATCTCGGTTATCTTGCGACAACGTGAGATGTTTAGCTTTCTCAACTCTTTCAACTTTGTCGCAAGGAAAACATGACCCTTCATCCGTCACTCCTCGGCACTTGTTTAAGCTAAGCTTCCTTAGTAATATGCAACAATTGCCAATGGCCTCTAGACCAGAATGATCAACCTCGTTACCATTTAATTTGATGGATTGCAAATTGGGTAGATTCCGTAGGCACGGCGAGCTTCGTAACTGAAATACCAAGACATCGATTATAAATGACAGACACGTCAAATTATCAAAAATATCTCCAGAAGGGCAACAAACTTACACCAGATCCATTTGTCAAATTGAGGTAGGATAAAATGCATTACATATATACAAGTGTGATCATTACAAATTGCGTTCCTTATTGAGAGCCAATCCATTGTAGATTAGTCAATGCAGTTGGCGCAAACATATTGCATTAAAAACCAAAAAACATTTTCTATTTAAAAGAAACCAAAAAATCAAGAAGTGCAATTGGTAACGCACTGCATTAAGTCTATACATTTGTTGAAAAAAAATGTACCAAGAAGCATACAGATCAGGAAACTAACTAATCAGTAATCATACAATTGTTTCTCTCTTTTTAGATATATACACAAATCAAGATATGTACAATTGACATGAAAGAGTTCCAGATGATTTCATTATTTCAAAGCTATCAACAATCATGCTCAGTTGATGAGACCGCGACAACCATAACTCTTGTTTCAAAAGGTAGTTTTTGCCGGTTAGAAGAAGAAGCGCCGCCTTGAATATGAACAATCATTGAGAAACCAATGAACATCCAGTTTTTTTTTTTTTTTTTTTTTGGAAGGCATCTCTAGTCACTTCACAATGCCACCGCTTTGTACCAAGGCAATTTTGCGCATTTATACTTCATCTAGTGAATACATAAGATCAGCATTCTTTCTCATTGTTTCCCTCCAACTCCACGGATCAAGGTCGTTCGCTAATCACATATGAACAAATTAGTTACTTAGAATCATTTGTCCCGAAAGAAACCCCGAAATGAAATGAGCAAACTTGAATTGTCGATTGATGTTTGTCCCAAAAAGAATGATTTATGTCCAGTCATGATCTTAATGGATGGTCTTACTTGTGTTGCTATCCTTTAGAGTATAGCTTGAGATTGAAAGGACTTAAATTCATGGATTATAAATAGGTGCACTGACTAGGAATCCCCACTTAAACTTTCGGCGATTTCTTCCCCAGTTAGAAATTACTAAAACAAGGAAAAAAATTGGTTCACCCACTTTAGACACGCACTTGTTGGTGTCCATTGATTTGTGCATCGATGTTTATGCCCATGAGAAATAGATGTGTATCTAGAGGACACAAGCAAGCGCGTGTCCAAAGTGGGTCGCCTTAGCATCTTCCTTACTGTCACGCGAGCATTTTTCGAGGAAGAAGATTAATATTAATTACACAACAGAATGCTATCACATATATGTAAACAAGCCATGAGTAATGATAGATACTTGCAATGCCAATAGATGCCATGAGTCAACGATTGTAATAAAAACAGCCAAGGAGAAGAAGGACACAAAATGGACCAAAATAGTTATTAATTAGTAATGATAGATACTTGCAATGCCAATAGATGAACTAGCAACAAATAGAATGGAGGAAGCCAATTTAAAAGACTTCCCTTGCTATCCGAGAAAAGAGTAATCCAAGGTAGGACCCAATCCCGAAAACCTTGATGAAGAGTAAATTCGCTTGTATAGATTCGTTTTACATGATTAATTTCTTTTCTCTCATAACATGGCAGAATGAAGAGATCCAACTATAGGAGGTTGCAGCTTGAGATAGATACTCACAAAAGTAGATTGCATTTTAAAATTCTCAATTAGTTTTAACTTTTAAGTATCTTATAGTGAAGAAATTTCAGAAATCAAATGCACGTGATTAAAAAGGAAACTCTTGAGACTTTACTTGATATTTTTCTATAGTAACTATGTTTCTTCTCCCTGTAAAAAATTATATCTATCTGTTCACTCTCACACAAACAAACAGACAACCACAAATAGTGCACGTTGTTCCTACTCAATATGACATGCTATCACAAATTCACAATTGACATTGTATTTGGATAATATAATAACTACCTTAATAGACTTTCTTTCCCGCTCAAGAGTTTCAAGACCATCATCATCATCAATACTAAGGCATCCTTCAAAAGTTAAATCTTCAAGATACTTTAATTGGAAGATAGATGGTAGACATTTGTTCGTAATCTGCACCACATGAAATGTAGAACTTGATTTGATATTCACATGAGAATGAATCAAGAAGAGGCGAGCTCGAAATCGTCTGTCGATTTCAATGTATTCACCATCTTTGCCTTGCAAGTTAAGACATGAAATTGAGATTGAGATTTATGAAGATCAAAACCCCTAAAACCGAATTCAAATCAATAAAACAAACAAAAAATTCACGAAAACCAAAAAAGATGACAAATTTAAACAATTAAGATGTTGATGGCAACAACGATTAGAGGAGAATCACAACGAGCTAATCAAAACCCTAAATGCGAAACAAAGAGGGGAAAAAGCCCTAAAATTGAGTTCAAATCAATCAAGGAAACAAACAAAAGATTCATGAAATGCAAACAATCGAGACGACGACGAAGACATACGAGAGAGAGAGATCGATTGAGAAATCGATCGAGAGAGTCTGCGCGCGTAGGATCGTCGTAGAGAGGAGAGATCGATTGACAAAATGCATTCTTCCATGCATAACAAAAGTTTGTAGAGAAGTCCCAGGACTGTCTTTCATTATAATATGTATATGTAAACACTGCTGAGAATCATATCAAGCAAAACTAATACTTCATCTATTTCTATGTACGTTACTCTATTTTGTATCTATATTTATGTAATCAACTCTTGATTTTTTATATGAACAACTATTTCAACCAAACAACATACTTGTTAATCATCGATTCACTGTAGAAGAGTTTCTTCTTCAAAAAAAAAAAAAAAAAAAAAACACTGGAAGAGTTGCAGTTAAGAAATACAAAGAGAAACACCACAAAGTTGCACATCCATTCAGCTAATCAATGAAGATCTTATCATACAAGAAAATGAAATACTACATGTGTTATATATACAAAAAATGCATTACATATATACAAGTCGATCATTACGAGATGGACGTATCAAAAAATTGTCCGCTCGCAACTCTCTTCAGACAAAAATCGAAATTGTTACAAATGAACATTCACAAAAATTGAACTATACATGACATTAACAAAAATTGAATTATACATGATTCTCTTCTACCCTCAACTTGAGAGGTTAGAAGGCCAAAAATGAAGCAGACAAAACTTGAATTATCTTCACAATCTCTTCTACCATCATCTTGAACAAACAAGTTAAAAAGACCAAAATGAGAGGGAGAGAAACTAATAATGCATCGGCTTCAACAAATAATTTCGCCTTCTTCAACATCATCATCATCGTCTTCGGGAAACTCGTTCTTCAAATATAGGCCCAAACCCTCCAAAGACTCTATCATGTCCAATGCATTTGGCCACGCCCATCATCTCGAGATCTTTCATGATGGCAAAACTGTCATATACGTCGACGGACTTTTCCATCTGAAAAATGGAATAACAAACATTGAATAGATTGTATATATAAATTGGGTGATGAAAATGATCAAAAGGTACACAACCAAGAAAATCATACCTCCTCAAGTGCGAGCGTGCGGCAAATTTTGTCTCTGTCGCATGCAAGAACTTCAATGCACTTCCTCTTTAGCAGCTTTAACGTGCGCATCAATTCTTGCCTTCTCTGTTATTATTCGTTGACATTTAGAAAATTTGTCGTGTAATGAACAATTTTAAAAAATCACCAACAACACCAAATGTGAATTAAAATTGAAATCTTAAACTCCTTCAACATATTCAATCAAAACTTCAGATTAAATCTAAAGATTTAAGTAATCTTCTTTGGCCTAACAATTCACTAACATAAACATATAACCAACTACAATCATAATTTAAATACAAAATGAAGTGCCTCACCTTGTCGCTGCTTCTTTTCAAATCTTTCCCTCTCCTCCTGTTTCACCTTCAATGGATCAACTCTCTCACCCTAATAATTACAAAATAAGCTTGTAAGCCAAGTTCAACAATAAAATAACTATAAAGCACATCAAGACATGGACACTTACAGTGCTTAGAGTTTTCTGTTGTGCTTTAAGAATCGTGTCTGCAAAGCGACTCTTTAACATTGCATTGTACTTAGTGATGACTTGCTTGGCGACAATTGCCCTTCACATGTTTTCAGACATTCTACACCTTCAAAGCATCACAAAGTATAAGAAAAAAGCAGACATCAATACTTGAATAGAAAAACTTAGAAATGGACCAAAGCCATTCATTTTTTACATTATTTAACAAGTTTTAAGTCCAACTAATAGAAAATTTTAAGATCACCCTCCAACTTCTCTTATTGCTTCCTAAGTTAAATAAATTCTAGTTTTTGGTACTATATCATATCGAATTAATAAAAATTTGGAGATCATAAAACAGACCACATGCTTTTCCATGTCATGAAGAAATATAAATTATTTGGCATCCGAAGAAGGAAAAACTGGAAATGCTATTTGATGGTAGTAGAAAAGAGCGACAAACCACTTGAAGCTTCAGAGAAAGCATTGTCATGGCTGCAGCGAGATTTCATATCGCCAAATGAACCTTTTGGATAGGCTGCTGCAGGATTCCCAAGTCTCTTGGAAGTAGCAGATTCACATTTAGGATTGGTGTTGTTATTTTTGAGGTCTTTGAGTGATAAGTCCTGTCCACAAGTACCACCAGTAGTGTTGGCAATCAGCATACACATTGCATAATTATAAAGCGAGTACAAAGCGAAATCCGACAACAAAAGTAATCACAACAAAAATGCAAAGGAAATAAGAAATATGATAAAAGGAGTTACATACTTTTCCAATAACATTAGACTTGAAGCAACTACTTGTGAATATTTGTATTTCCGATGCAGTTTCTCCGTCGTCTTTGTTTTCGCAAAGAAGCCCGAGTCTTCGAAGATGACCGTGCAAAGCCTTCGGTGGCAATTTTCTCTTTGATATTTCCATTAGACCCCGATCCTTGTAGACCGAATCAGATTTTTCCTCCTCACTCCATTTTGCTTCAAGAGACTTCCATTCCAAAGTAAACATTCGATTGAATTCACCTAAGGCAAGTTCATGAACCCAGTTAGTCGAATAAGGATTGTACTTCATTGCATTAGAAAATGTCAACTTAACATCTCGCAAACAAAGTCCCCGGCACTTGAGTATGAGCCATTCTCTAGCTTTTTCTTGACAGTCCCAAGGTCCATCGGCTCTCGATATTATATCATAGTAATCGGGAATCATTGCTGACGCGGGTTTAACCTAGGTTGATTGAAAAGAAATCCAACTCATGATTCATCGGTTTCTAAGAAGTGCTCCACACTGTTGCATCACGCCGCTACCAATCTTAAGCTTCTTCAACTTCTGTCCGCACAATCTTGTTTCGGCGCCACGCTTACCAGTGTATTTTACTAAAGACCCATTTTTACATGAACCGGAAATCGGTCTTTCATGCTCAAATTCAATGCTTTTGTCAAGTTGAGATCTCGCTCGTGGCAGCTTCACCTTGATCAACTTCAACTTCTTCTTAACTGTGATGTTTTCAACTTGAGATTTCGGTTGTGGCAGCTTCACCTTCAACTTCAAATTCTTCTTAAGTGTGATGTTTTCATCAATAGGCATTGATGAGATTTGAATGAACTTCAAATTCTTCTTAAGTGTGATGTTTTCATCAATAGGCATTGATGACATTTGAATGAACTTCATTGGGGTTCTCTTTATGTTTAGACTATGATGATTTTCAAGCAACATAACCAAGCAGACACTACTAAAAAAAAAAGAAAGAAGAAGTAATAAGTAATTAATTAGACCTTCAACATCTCATTAGCATTGACACTTACATACAGTTAGTCGCCACAAATTCCACAACACATTCATATCCCATTAATGCTATAAGGAAATAATTCATTCATGCTATAAATAATAATAAGACCATCAAACTCTCATTAACATTGAGCAGAGAATTACATATACATAGTTAGTGTAAATGAAACAACACAAAAGTTTGTATCAGTGATGGAAAAAAAAAATCAATCAAAGAAAGTCCTAAACATCATTAAATCTTTCAATGTGCATGAATGCAAGAAGTAGAAGAGAACTAAATTTAACAGAACCCATAAACCCTAATTAAACACTAAAAATCACAAACGTACGTACGTACCACTAGATAAGCTAATTAAGAGAAGAAACTTTACGTAAATTCAGTTAAACCCTAAAAATCACAAGAACCCAACTTAAATATCACAAGAACCCAATTTGGGAGTGGTGAATTTTCAAGAAAATTCAGTTCTTGATCGATATTATCCAATAATCAGATTAGGATAGCTTACTTCTTAAGCTTTATCGCAGTTGGCGCCAAAATCCTATATGTCAAAATAGAAATAAAATACACCTAGTAATTATTTATTAAGCTAAAAACAAGTAGTAAAAAGGGTGAAATAAATAAAATAAAAAACGTAAAGAGCGTGCGTTCAATTTAGTAATGGGCTCTACTAATTTTTGTATAATGTATATATAATATAAAGGCTATCTGGACCAAATTGTGGATTGGAATGTTTCAAACAAAGCTCCTTGAAATCGAAACACGGATAACATAAAAAAAATCCACCTCGCTTGTCTTTAAGAGAACAAAAATCACAACAATGCAAGCAAAAAGGAAAAATAATTTAAATTTAAACAAGAATAACTTACCGATTATTGATTTGGAAGAAGAGAAAAACTCAAATCCAAGAAACTAGAGATCAGAAAAAAAAAATTTACTTGATTGATTAATGTATTTATAATTTGGGAATAAGGATAACAACAATAGTTTTTTTTTATTATTTTCAAGATTGAAGGATAAGTAATAAAAAAAGTTAAAATAAAAATAGAAATAATAAAAAAATCAAAAAATTTGGAGTATTAAACAAGCAATTTCTCTTTTTTATTATTGGTTTGCTTCATATTATTTAAAAGTAATAAAACAAAACCAACTATATCTTGCACATTAAAATAAAATAAGCCCACATGAGACTTTTTAATTTTAATTTTAATTTTTATTTCGTTCCTCTTTCTAAAAATAATATTCTTTAGTTTGTTACTTTCATTTGCTTATTTATTTCTGTGTTGAAATAGAAAAAAATATTTTTTTTAAAAATCTCTTGGTCCAAATAAAACAAAACCAACTATTACATCGGACATCAAAAAAAAAAAAAAAGTTAACTAAACAAATTGTGTTCGACATTGAGAATCAATCCATTTAGATTAGTCGATGCGGTTAGCGCGCGAAAATCTTGCATTAAAAACCATAAAAACGAATTGGCCACATTTTTATGTAATATCATGAAAATGAATCATAGCAATGTCAAGAATTAGCAAACATGTGAATAAGATTGGAAAATGAAAGAGGAACAAACACATGTGAGATGATCAATCAAAAAAAAAATCAACAAATTTAGCTGGGGATCGATAGTAATTATGTTGAATTGATGAATTCGACGAAGTTCTCTTTTCAAATAACTTGAAATCACGAATTAATTGGCTGAAACCAAGCTTTCATCATTAGAAGTTCTCCATAGCGGCGGACCAACGCAACGCAACGCAGGTACTCCCACTCCTTAATCTTCATTTCTATTGTGTTTCTGCTTCAGATTTCTACTTCTTCTTCTTCTTCTTCTTCTTCTTCTTCTTCTTCTTGTTGCGATTTGGTTGCAATTCGTGAAAAGCCCACATTTTTATGCCTTGTTTTGTGAAATTGAAGACCTAAAACGTTCATTACCCATTCAGCGTCGATAATTGATTCACATTTTATAGCTGATGCATCATGAATTCTTGATAAAGTTCGCGCCTTTGCGTTTATTAACAAAGCTTCAATCCCAAATTAGTTGGGATCAAACTTTGAGTTCAATAGTAATAAAGGATTGGAATTGGGTATTCAAGTTAATTTGATTTGTGTGAATTGGAGTAGTAGGCGTCGTGGAGGTGGTAGCCATGGATTGCATTGATTAGGAGGGATTTAAAGGGCTCGGAAAACACACCGTCAAGTGCACTAAATCGAGCGCAATAGGAGAGTTCGAGATCCTTGTAGTGACCCCAACTAATTTGGGATTCAGCTTTCTTGTTGTTGACGCGAGTAGTAGTAGTAATAATAGGCGTCGTGGAGGTGGTAGCCATAAATTGCATTTATTAGGAGGGGATTTGAATGACTTGGAAAGCACACCATCAAGTGCTCTAAATCGAGCGCATTAGAAGAGCTTGATCCATGTTGCCAACCCCAACTAATTTGGGCATGAGCCTTTCTTGTTGTTGATGCAATAGTAGGCGTCGTGGAGTTGTCGACAATATCACATTTATCGGGAGGGATTTAAAGGACTTGGAAAACACACCATCCATCAAGTGTACTAAATCGAGCTTAATGGAAGAGTTTGATCCATGCAGCCGATCCCAACTACTGGACGTTGTGGTGTATATTGTCGACGATCTCATTCAGAACGAAATATGGTTTCTTATTCTCTCAAAAGGGTCTATGCAAGTCATCTTCTTTATGTTTGTCTTGCCCTTAATTCGGTTTTTATTGTTAGTGAACTGTGCTATCTGACTGTATTTGTTCCCATCGCATGCAGTCACTTTCAATGATTGGGAACCACACTTGAAAAGGGTATTATATGTAAGTCCTCTTCTTTATGTTTGTCTTTCCCTTAATTTGATTTTGATTGTTTGAGCTGGATCATAGATTGTAAAGAAATAAAACCGGACATCTTCACGCTCAGCATCTTGATCAATTGTTTCTGCAACATAGGTAGAGTGGATTACATGATCCATAACAACACCCTGCCTGATGTTGTCATTTGTAACTCTTTGATTCATGGCTTATGCAATGTAGGAATGTTGGAAGAAGCTGTGACCTTCTTTGCCGAAATTAAGAATCTTGGAATTTCTCCAAATGCTGCAAAGAAATTCTTTTCTAGCCTTTCTGTTAAAGGTTTACAGCCGAACAGTAAAACATACTCTTCAATCATCAATGGCTTTGTTAAAAAAATAAATACAAAGAGAAGCACCACAAAGTTGCACATCCATATTCAACTAATCAATGAAGATCTTATCATACAAGAAAATGAAATACTACATTTGTTATATATACAAAAAATGCAATACATATATACAAGTCTAATCATTACGAGACGGACGTATAAAAAAGCTGTCCACTCGCAACTCTCTTCTGACAAAAATCGAAATTGTTACAAATGAACATTCACAAAAATTGAACTATACATGACATTAACAAAAATTGAATTATACATGATTCTCTTCTACCCTCAACTTGAGAGGTTAGAAGGCCAAAAATGAAGCGAGACAAAACTTGAATTATCTTCACGATCTCTTCTACCATCATCTCGAACAAAAAGCAGTTAAAAAGACCAAAATGAGAGGGAGAGAAACTAATAATGCATCGGCTTCAACAAATAATTTCGCCTTCTTCAACATCATCACCATCGTCTTCGGGAAACTCGTTCTTCAAATATAGGCCCAAACCCTCCAGCACTCTATCATGTCCAATACATTTGGCCACGCCCATCATCTCGAGATCTTTCATGATGGCAAAGCTGTCGTATACGTCGACGGACTTTTCCATCTGAAAAATGGAATAACAAACATTGAATAGATTGTATATATAAATAGGGTGATGAAAATCAAAAGGTAGACGACCAAAAAAATCATACCTCCTCAAGTGCGAGTCGGGCGACTTGTCTCTGTCGTAGCAACTTCAATGCGACTTCCTCTTTAGCTTGAACTTTAACGTGCGCATCAATTCTTGCCTTCTCTGTTATTATTTGTTAACATTTAGAAAATTTATCGTGTAATGAACAATTTTAAAAAATCACCAAACAACACCAAATGTGAATTAAAGCTGAAATCTGAAACTCCTTGAACATATTCAATCAAAACTTGATTAAATCTAAAGATTTAAGTAAATCTTCTTTGGCCTAACAATTCACTAAAGAAACATATAACCAACTACAATCATAATTTAAATACAAAATGAAGTGCCTCACCTTCTCATTGTTTCTTTTCAAATCTTTCCCTCTCCCCCGCTTCACCTTCAATGGATCAACTCTCTCACCCTAATAATTACAAAATAAGCTTGTAAGCCAAGTTCAACAATAAAATAACTATAAATCACATCAAGACATGGACACTTACGGTGCTTAGAGTTTTCTTTGTGCTTTAAGAATCGTGTTCGCAAGCGACTCTTTAACATTTTAACATTACGGCATGAGTGACTTGCTTGGCGACAATTGCCCTTCACATGTTTTCGGACATTCTACACCTTCAAAGCATCACAAAGTATAAGAAAAAGCAGACAACAATACTTGAATTTTAAGTTGGCTTACTTTGTTGACGTAGAACTATAGAACAAGTGATTAAAAACCAACTGAAATAGTTACATTACGGTTGCTAATTTTTCAAAGTGTAAAAAATTCTAAAAATTGAAAGAAAATGTTATGCTACTCTAGGGATAATTATTGGAATTCTCAATGACATTGAAAAGTGGAAAGAACATTGAATTATGTTGTATTCCTAGATTGCTCTAATTTCTTATTCAATGAAATCTTTTGTTTGCTTTGCTATATTCAATTTTCAAGGCATTTACATGTTGAAACTCTACGAATATAAGTGTGTACGATTGATGATTATATATATTTATTGTGATCTAGTACTTATAGAAAATTTAAAGATCACCCTCCAACTTCTCTTATTACTTCCTAAGTTAAATAAATTCTAGTTTTTGGTACTATATCATATCGAATTAATAAAGATTTGAGATCATAAAACAGACCCCATGTTTTTCCATGTCATGAAGAAATAGAAATTATTTGGTATCAGAAGAAGGAAAAACTCGAAATGCTATTCAATGGTAGTAGAAAAGAGAGACAAACCACTTGAAGCTTCGAGAGAAAGCATTGTCATGGCCGCAGTGAGATTTCATATCGCCAAATGAACCTTTTGGATAGGTTCTTTGCAGGATTCCCAAGTCTCTTGGAAGTAGCAGATTCACATTTAGGATTGGTGTTGTTATTTTTGGGGTGTTTGAGTGATGAGTCCTGTCCACAAGTAGCACCGCATAGTGTTGGCATAATTATAAAGCGAGTACAAAGCGAAATCCAACAACAAAAGCAATCACAACAACAACAATGCAAAGGAAATAAGAAATATGATAAAAGGAGTTACATACTTTTCCAATAACATTAGAGTTGAAGCAACTACTTGTGGTGACTATTTGTATTTCCGATGCGGTTTCTCCATCCTTTGTTTTCGCAAAGAAGCCCGAGTATTCGAAGATGATTGTGCGACTTCGGTGGCAATTTTCTGTTTGATAATTCCATTAGACCCGATCCTTGCAGACCAAATCGATTTTTCCTCCTCACTCCATTTTGCTTCAAGAGACTTCCATTCTCGAAGTAAACATTCGATCGAATTCACCTAAGGCAAGTTCATGAACCCGAGTTAGTCGAATAAGGATTGTACTTCATTGCATTGGAAAATGTCAACTTAACATCTGCAAAGACAAAGTCCCGGCACTTGAGTATGAGCCATTCTCTAGTTTTTCTTGTGATCCAAGGTCCATCGGCTCGGATATTATATCAAAGTAATCGGGAATCTGCAGCGCCGCTGGTTTAACCGATTGATTGAAAAGAAATCCAAACTGATGATTCATTAGTTTCCTAAGAAGTGATCCACACTGTTGCATCGCGCCGCTACCAATCTTAAGCTTCTTCAACTTCTGTCCGCATAATCTTGTTTCGGCGCCACGTTTACCAGTGCATTTTACTGAAGACCCATTTTTACATGAACCGGAAATCGGTCTTTCATGCTCAAATTCAATGCTTTTGTCAAGTTGAGATCTCGCTCATGGCGGCTTCACCTTGATCAACTTCAACTTCTTCTTAATCGTGATGTTTTCAACTTGAGATTTCGGTTGTGGCGGCTTCACCTTCAACTTGAAATTCCTCTTAAGTGTGATGTTTTCATCAACAGGCATTGATGAGATTTGAATGAACTTCATTGGGGTTCTCTTCATCTTTAGACTATGATGATTTTCAAACAACATAACCCAGATGAGACACGCCAAAAAACAAAAGAAGAAATCAAAAGTGAAAATAAGACCATCAAACTCGATTAACATTGAGCGAGAGAATTACATATACATAGTTAGTGTCAATGAAACAACACAAAAGTTTGTATCAATGATGGAAAAAAAAAAATCAATCAAAGAAAGTCATAAACATCATTAAATCTTTCAATGTGCATGCATTAAACATCATTACCGATTATTGATTTGGAAGAAGAGAAAACTGAAATCCCAAGAAACTAAAGATCAGAAATTTTATTTTTTACTTAATTGATTAATGTATTTATAATTTGGGGATAAGGATAACAACAATAGTTTTTTTTTTTATTATTTTCAAGATAGAAGGATAAGTAATAAAAAAAGGTAAAATAAAAATAGAAACAATAAAAAAAGCGTATAGACATGTGAATAAGATTGGAAAATGAAAGAAGAAGAAACACAACGCAACGCAACGCAACGCAACGCAGGTACTCCCACTTCTTAATCTTCATTTCTATTGTGTTTCTGCTTCAGATTTCTACTTCTTCTTCTTCTTCTTCTTCTTCTTGTTGCGATTTGGTTGCAATTCGTGAAAAGCCCACATTTTTATGCCTTGTTTTGTGAAATTGAAGACCTAAAACGTTCATTACCCATTCAGCGTCGATAATTGATTCACATTTTATAGCTGATGCATCATGAATTCTTGATAAAGTTCGCGCCTTTGCGTTTATTAACAAAGCTTCAATCCCAAATTAGTTGGGATCGAACTTTGAGTTCAATAGTAATAAAGGATTGGAATTGGGTATTCAAGTTAATTTCATTTGTGTGAATTGGAGTAGTAGGCGTCGTGGAGGTGGTAGCCATGGATTGCATTGATTAGGAGGGATTTAAAGGGCTCGGAAAACACACCGTCAAGTGCACTAAATCGAGCGCAATAGGAGAGTTCGAGATCCTTGTAGTGACCCCACTAATTTGGGATTCAGGCTTTCTTGTTGTTGATGCGGGAGTAGTAATAGGCGTCGTGGAGGTGGTAGCCATAAATTGCATTTATTAGGAGCAGATTTGAATGACTTGGAAAGCACACATTTATTAGGAGTAGTAATAGGCGTCGTGGAGGTGGTAGCCATAAATTGCATTAATTTGGGAATGAGGCTTTCTTGTTGTTGATGCAGTAGTAGGCGTGTCGCAATATCACATTTATCGGGAGGGATTTAATGGAAGAGTTTGATCCATGCGGCGGATCCCAACTCTTTGGACTGTGGTGTTAGCCATTGATTCATGTATATCCCTTTTTATGTCTTTCACAATCGCTTGTTTCCGTTGGAGTGACTTTCAATGATTTAGAGCTACCCTTGTATATTGTCGACGATCTCATTCAGAACGAAACATGGTTTCTTATTCTCTCAAAAGGGCCCTATGCAAGTCATCTTCTTTATGTTTGTCTTGCCCTTAATTCGGTTTTTATTGTTACTGAACTGTGCTATCTGACTGTATTTGTTCCCATCGCAGTCACTTTCTTCGGAACCACACTTCAAAAGGGTATATGTAAGTCCTCTTCTTTATGTTTGTCTTTCCCTTAATTCCTTAATTTGATTTTGATTGTTTGTAAACTGGGTAATCTGACTGTATCTATTGCTATTGGATTCAAAATCGATAGGGTGTGGGGAAGTTGTGAAAATTTGAATTAGATAACTGGGAAAATAGAGAAGGGTATGTGCGCTTGTAGTCGGGGTTTTCACCAACTATTCTTTTTCAATCTCTCCCACCAAACGTTTTCAACAGCGAGAACTAGAGCTCATTTCTTTGGAAAATTTGGTCTCAAAGTGAAGGTCTGCAGCCTGATACTCGTACTTACAATTCTTTGGAAAATTTGAGTTGATGATTCAAAATGGTGTGGAACCAGATGTATCTATGTATAATAGATTGATTGATGGATACTGTTTACAAGGTGAAATGGAAGAGGCAGTGAAAGCTTTTGATTCAGTGGTGCATAGTGGTAATGAACCTAATGTTTTTAGCTATAATATTTTGATAAATGGCTATTGCAAAGCAAGAAGATTGGATGACGCCAATAGGGTTTTTGGATGCATGTGCAGCAAAGGAGTGATTCCTGATGCTGTGACCTACAGTACCCTCATACAGGGATTATGCAAGGTTGGAAGAGTAATGGATGCAGAAGTGCTCTTCAACGAGATGCAAACCTATGGTCAAATTCCTGATCTCTTTGCATATGGTGCATTAATTGGTGGATTGTGTTATAATAAACATTTCAACGAGGCAATGACTTTGTTTCACGAGTTGGAAACCAATGGATTGATGGTTGATATTGTTATTTATAATATTATTATCAAGTATATGTGCAAATATGGATATCTGAAAGCTGCAAACAAATTGTTTTCTAGCCTTTCTGTTAAAGGTTTACAGCCGAACAGTAAAACATACTCTTCAATGATCAATGGCTTTGTCAAAAAAAGGGTTGGTAAATGAAGCTGAATCTTTACTCATTGAAATGGAAAAGAATGGTTGTACTCCAAATGAGATCACACTTAGTGTCATGATTCAGGGGTTTCTCCATAAAAATGATGTCCACAAGCCACTCCGACTCTTTAATCTAATGATAGAAAGGAATTTCTCTCCAAATGCGATGACAATATCCAAGATGATGTGTTTGCTGGCGGCGAGTGGCTCAGATTCTCAAGAAGCTGCCTCATGAATTGTTGCAATAAAAATGGCTTCCTTTATTTTTTGTTGATGCTTGACATTCAATCGGTTTGCATATACCTATGGGATCAATCAGCACTGCATATTTTTGGGATTCTTTTGAATGCAATTCAAGAAGCTTGAGCTTGGTAAGTTTTTCTGTAACTAATTCAGTTGATTCATAAGCTTCACAAGTCCTTGTTCTAACTTTATGTTCAATTTTGTAATATAGGTCCCAATCCAAGGTGAGGAGAGTGTGGTGACTAATATTATGTATGGGCTACAAGTGTGAAGGGGGTTTCACTCCAAAATGCAAGGCAAGATGGAGTGTCTACTCTACACTTATAAGCCTTATTTTATTTTCAAGTAGTCGATGTGGGACTATTATCCCAACAAATTGTTTTCAATTTCTACTAAGATTACTTTTTTTTTTTTTTTTTGTATTTTTTTTAATCACAGAATATTGAATCCAAGACCAACAGCGAGAGTGCTCTTCAAACAAAATTACCCTCTCGTCGGTGAAAGTTTAATTATAATCCATTTGCTTCTCTTATTTGTTGTTTACACGGTAGATCTACGAAGATTACTTTTTTTTTTTTTTTTTTTTTTTTTTTTTTTTTTTCGTATTTTTATTTTAGAATGTCAAGTTCAAGACCAGATGTATGCCTATTGATAGATTGGATTGGAACAACTAAAGTTGTTGCATTTGGTCTTGTAGCATCTGCGGAGGCAAAAGCACTTGCGGATCATGTGCCACTTAGTCCTCGGACCATGGTGGTGTGGTTAGATTTTGATGTGAACCCAAAAGCACTCGTATGGAGACCTACGTCAGACATTTATAGTTAGAGATGCTTTTGGCGATTCAGTTGCATGTACCTCTGATTTGAAGAACCGAAACAATTTTTGTTGGATACTAACTAATCTGCTTATTTGCTTGTTGGATACTAACTAATAGTTAGATAAAGTTGTGATGGAATGAATTTTGAAGATAATGGTAAGTTCATTCCGACATTAAATACAAAAAGTTATACTTGTTGGATACTAACTAATCTGCTTATTTGCTTCTCTCAATTTGAAGAACCGAAACCAATTTTTGTTGTTGCTAAAACATAGTTCCCTTTTTACCTTAATAATTGTTTGTATGGTCAGGTACTATAAACTAGCAAGCGAATCTGATCAATTCTTTTTTTGTATAGACAATGCTATTTACTAGCAAGTGAATCTGTTATGCTTTACGTGAAGGTTCACGATCAAATTCATTCATTACTCTCCTTTTGTCTAACAACGCTTGTAAAGTTTGAAATAAAAAAAATTGTAGCCTTGCGTGTAGCTTTGTTTTTCCATCAGTTGCAGCTTCGGCTTTTCCTATTGATGGTTAGAGCGGATATATTTGATCTTTTTTAAATGGAATATCTAAAGCTGGTCTTCCTTTTGATGGTTCAAGTGCAACATTTAAACTAGTAATCTTGCTTTTTCATCGCAAATGATGTATAGTTATCATTCTTCACGCCCTCGTTCTTCAAATATAGGCCCAAACCCTCCAAAGCACTCTATCATGTCCAATACATTTGGCCACGCCCATTATCTCGAGATCTTTCATGATGGCAAAACTGTCATATACGTCGACGGACTTTTCCATCTGAAAAATGGAATAGCAAATATTGAATAGATTGTATATATAAACTGGGTGATGAAAATGATCAAAAGGTAGACAACCAAGAAAATCATACCTCCTCAAGTGCGAGCCGGGCAGCTTGTCTCTGTCGCAGGAACTTCAATGCAGCTTCCTCTTTAGCAGCTTTAACGTGCGCGTCAATTCTTGCCTTCTCTGTTATTATTTGTTAACATTTAAACAAGCACCAACGACACCAAATGTGAATTAAAACTGAAGTCATTTTCTTTGGCCTAACAATTCACTAACAGAAACATATAACCAACTACAATCATAATTTAAATACAAAATGAAGTGCCTCACCTTCTCGCCGCTTCTTTTCAAATCTTTCCCTTTCCTGCTTCACCTTCAATGGATCAACTCTGTCACCCTAATAATTACAAAATAAGGTTGTAAGCCAAGTTCAACAATAAAATAACTATAAAGCACATAAGACATGGACACTTACGGTGCTTAGTTTTTTTTCTTTGTGCTTTAAGAATCATACGCAAAGCGACTCTTTAACATTGCAAAACGACGGTGACTTGCTTGGCGACAATTGCCCTTCACATGTTTTCAGACATTCTACACCTTCAAAGCATCACAAAGTATAAGAAAAATTAAGCGGATAAACAATACTTGAATAGAAAAACTTAGAAATTGACCAAAGCCATTCATTTTTTACATTATTTAACAAGTTTTAAGTCCACCTAATAGAAAATTTAAAGATCACCCTCTAACTTCTATTATTACTTCCTAAGTTAAATAAATTCAAGTTTGGTACTATATCATATCGAATTAATAAAAATTTGCGAGATCATAAAACAGACGACTTGAAGAAACAAAAACTCGAAATGTTATTCAATGGTAGTAGAAAAGAGAGACAAACCACTTGAAGCTTCGAGAGAAAGCATTGTCGTGGCCGCAATGAGATTTCATATCGCCAAATGAACCTTTTGGATTCCCAAGTCTCTTGGAAGTAGCAGATTCACATTTAGGATTGATGTTGTTATTTTTGGGGTGTTTGAGTGATGAGTCATGTCTACAAGTAGCACCGAGTAGTGTTGGCATAATTATAAAGCGAGTACAAAAGCGAAATCCAACAACAAAAGCAATCACAACAACAACAATGCAAAGGAAATAAGAAATATGATAAAAGGAGTTACATACTTTTCCAATAACATAAGAGTTGAAGCAACTACTTGGGGTGACTATTTGTATTTCCGATGCAGTTTCTCCATCGTCTTTGTTTTCGCAATGAAGCCCGAGTATTCGAAGATGACCGTGCAGCTTCGGTGGCAATTTTCTGTTTGATATTTCCATTAGACCCTGATCCTTGTAGACCAAATCAGATTTTTCCTCCTCACTCCATTTTGCTTCAAGAGACTTCCATTCCAAAGTAAACATTCGTGAATTCAGGCAAGTTCATGAACCCGAGTTAGTCGAATAAGGATTGTACTTCATTGCATTGGAAAATGTCAACTTAACATCTGCAGCAAAGTCCCTGGCACTTGAGTATGAGCCATTCTCTAGCTTTTTCTTGACAGTCCCAAGGTCCATCGGCTCGGATATTATATCAAGCGCCGCGGGTTTAACCGGTTGATTGAAAAGAAATCCAAACTCATGATTCATCAGTTTCCTAAGAAGTGCTCCACACTGTTGCATCACGCCGCTACCAATCTTAAGCTTCTTCAACTTATTCTGTCCGGACAATCTTGTTTCGGCGCCACGCTTACCATTGCATTTTACTAAAGACCCATTTTTACATGAACTGGAAATCGGTCTTTCATGCTCAAATTCAATGCTTTTGTCAAGTTGAGATCTCGCTCGTGGCAGCTTCACCTTCAACTTCAAATTCTTCTTAAGTGTGATGTTTTCATCAATAGGCATTGATGATGAGAGTTGAATGAACTTCATTGGGGTTCTCTTCATGTTTAGACTATGATGATTTAAAAAAAAAAAAAAGGAAGTAATAGTTAATTAGCCAAAAATTCCACAACACATTCATATCCCATTCATTCCATAAGGAAATAATTGTGTGATTTTATTACATAATGAAGCTCTCATGAAACAACACAATTAAAAGTTTGTATCAATGATGAAAAAAAAAAAAAAAAAAAAAAAAAATGATAGTCAATCCAAGAGAGACCTAAACCTCCATTGTAATCAAAAGTGAAAATAAGACCATCAAACTCTCATTAGCATAGAGCATATGATTATAACAAAAAGAAAAGTCATTCAATTCCAACACGTATATATAGTTAGCCACAAATTCCACAACACATTCATATCACATTCATGCTATAAGGAAATAATTCATTCATGCTATAAGTAATAATAAGACCATCAAACTCTCATTAACATTGAGCAGAGAATTACATATACATAGTTAGTGTCAATGAAACAACACAAAAGTTTGTATCAATGATGGAAAAAAAAAAAAAGTCAATCAAAGGAAGTCACAAACACCATTAAATATTTCAATGTGCATGCATGCAAGAAGTAGAAGAGAACTAAATTTAACAAAACCCATAAACCCTAATTAAACACTAAAAATCACAAACGTACGTACGTACCACTAGCTACGCTAAGAGAAGGAACTTTATGTAAATTCATTTAAACCCAAAAAATCACAAGAACCCCACCTAAATATCACAAGAACCCAATTTGGGAGTGGTGAATTTTCAAAAAATTCAGTTGTTGATCGATTTTATCCGATAATCGATTAGGATAGCTTACTTCTTAAGCTTTATCGCGATTAGCGATTAGGCTATCGGCGCAAGGCTTTTTTTTTTTTTTTTTTTTGGCGCCAAAATCCTATGTCAAAATAGAAGTAAAATACACATAGTAATTATTTATTAAGCTAAAAACAAGTAGTAAAAAGGCTGAAATAAATAAAATAAAAAACGTAAAAAGAGCGTGCGTCTTGGGGTTTTGGACCAAATAAATGTTTGAAATTCGAAAATTAAATACAAAAATCCTTGAAAATAAGAGAAAATTCGAAAAAATGGGATTTTGGACCAAATAAATGGAAATTATGGATTTCTATGAAAAATGAGAAATTTGAGATTTTCTTCAAACTTTGTACTTGGGTTTTGTCTCGTAAACAAAGAAATTTATGTAGTTAAATACGACTTTTGATTCGAACATGTAAGTTTTAATATTTTCTATATTTATTTGACTAGATAACTTAAAATTTATAATTCAATATTTAAGTTGCGAAAATTTAAA
The DNA here is from genome assembly GCA_039657325.1 of Stephania cephalantha. Taxonomy (NCBI): domain Eukaryota; kingdom Viridiplantae; phylum Streptophyta; class Magnoliopsida; order Ranunculales; family Menispermaceae; genus Stephania; species Stephania cephalantha. The sequence goes on from CM077578.1 coordinate 1,359,487, forward strand.
TTTTAAAGTGTATATGAATAATTAGTAGATGAATTAGTGGAATCAAAATAATTAGGAAATCTAAATATAGTTCAAGAGTTTAAGAGTATTTGTGTATATATAATGTATTATATATAAAGGCTATCTGGACCAAATTGTGGATTGGAATCTTTCAAACAAAGCTCCTTGAAATCAAAACACGGATAGCATCAAAAAAATTCACCTCACTTATCTTTAAGAGAACAAAAATCACAAAAATACAAGCAAAAAAGTAAAAATAATTAAAATTTAAACAAGATAACTTACCGATTATCACTTGGAAGAATAGAAAACTCAAATCCCAAAGAAACCAAAGTGATCAAAATTGTTTTTTTTTTTAACTTGATTGATTAATGTATTAATAATTTGGGGATAAGGATAACAACAATAGATTTTGTTAACTACGACTTTTGATTCGAACATGTAAGTTTTAATATTTTCTATATTTATTTGACTAGATAACTTAAAATTTATACTTCAATATGAAAAGAATTAATTTAAGTTGCGAAAATTTAGATTTTTAAGTGTATATGAATAATTAATAGATGAATTAGTGGAACCAAAATACTTAGGAAATCTAAATATAGTTCAAGAATTTAAGAGTATTTATGTACATATAATGTAATGTATGTAAAGGCTATTTGGACCAAATTGTGGATTAGAATCTTTCAAACAAAGCTCCTTGAAATCGAAACACGGATAGCATCAAAAAATTCGCCTCACTTGTCTTTAAAGAACAAAAATCACAACAATGCAAGCAAAAAAGCAAAAATAATTAAAATTTAAACAAGTAACTTACCGATTATCGATTTGGAAGAAGAGAAAACTCAAATCCCAAGAAACCGAGAGATCGGGAAAAAAAAAATTTTCACTTGATTGATTAATGTATTTATAATTTGGGGATAAGGATAACAACAATAGTTTTTATTTTTTTCTTTTTTATCTTCAAGGTAGAAGGATAAGTAATAAAAAAGCTAAAATAAAAATAGAAATAATAAAAAAACCGTAAAGACAAAATCGAGAAATTTGGAGTATTAAACAAGCAATTTCTCTTTTTTTTTTTCATTGGTTTGCTTCATATTATTTAAAATTAATAAAACAAAACCAACTATATCTTGCACATTAAAATAAAATAAGACCACATGAGATTTTTTAATTTTAATTTTTATTTCGTTCCTCTTTCTAAAAATAATATTCTTTATTTTGTTAGTTTCATTTGCTTATTTATTTCTGTGTCGAAATAGAAATTTTTTTATAAAAAAAAATCACTTGGTCCAAATAATAATGGACTCGATTTCCGTCGAACACTACTACATAGGACATTAAAAAAAAAAAAAAAAAAAAAGTTAACTAAACAAATTGTGTTCCACATTGAGAACCAATTCATTACAGATTAGTTGATGCGGTTAGTACGAACGTCGCATTAAAAACCAATAAAAACACCTTTTTTTTAAAGAAACCAAAAAATAAGAAGTGCAATTGGTAACGTCTTCGCATTAAGTCTATACATTTGTTGAAAAAAAATGTACCAAGAAGCATACGAGATCAGAAACTAACTAATCGGTAATCATACAATTGTTTCTCTCTTTTTAGATATACACAAATCAAGATATGTACAATTGACATGAAAGACTTCCAAGTGATTTCATTATTTCAAAGCTATCAACAATCATGCTCGTTGATGAGACCGCGACAACCATAACTCTTGTTTCGAAAGGTAGTTTTTCTTTGGTTAGAAGAAGAGCGCCGCATATGAACAATCATTGAGAAACCAATGAACATCCAAAGTTTTTTTTTTTTTTGGAAGGTATCTCTAGTCACTTCACAATGCCCCTTGCTTTGTACCAAGGCAATTTCGCGCATCTATACTTCATCTAGTGAATACATAAGATCAGCATTCTTTCTCACTACATCCCTCCAACTCCACGGATCAAACAAATTAGTTACTTAGAATCATCTGCCGCCGAAAGAAAGCTCGAAATGAAATGAGCAAACTTGAATTGTTGATTGACGTTTGTCCCAAAAAGAATGATTTATGTACAGTCATGATCTTAATGGATGGTCTTACTTGTGTTGCTATCCTTTAGAGTATAGCTTGGGATTGAAAGGACTTGAATTCATGGATCATAAATAGGTGCACTGAGACTAGGAATCCCCACTTAACCTTTCGGCGATTTCTTCCCAAGTTAGAAATTACTAAAACAAGGAAAAAATTGGTTCACCCACTTTAGACACGCACTTGTTGGTGTCCATTGATTTGTGCATCGATGTTTATGCCCCTGAGAAATAGATGTGTATCTAGAGGACACAAGCAAGTGCGTGTCCAAAGTGGGTCGCCTTAGCATCTTCCTTAAAATTATTCTTCTACTTTGTAAACATAAACCATCGGAAGTCGTGTGAAGTATGACACAAGAAGGTTGACATCAGTAGGAAAGAGACAAAGGCCAAAGCATAAATCCAAATCAAGCGCAAGTAAGATGAATCCATAAAAAGTGGAAAAAATTATAGAGCCAAACACACCTGGAATAATTTATTCCGCCATTGAAAGAAACAACCACGAGATTCCATACGCTCGAAAAAAGATTGAGGAAACAAGGACTTGAATAATTCATGAAGCTTTCTTGTTCTCAACCCGCTACAAGCCAATAGAGCCACTACCAAGCCATGAGTAGAGAAACCTCGTAAATGCAAAATTGTAATGCTACGCAGCGGGTGATTTTTACGAGGAAGAAGATTAATATTACACAAAGAATGCTATCACATATATGTACACAGCCATGAGTAATGATAGATACTTGCAATGCCAATAGATGCCATGAGTCAACGATTGTAATAAAAACGACCAAGGAGAAGAAGGACATAAAATGGACCAAAATAGTTATTAATTAGTAATGATAGATACTTGCAATGCCAATAGATGAACTAGCAACAAATAGAATGGAGGAAGCCAATTTAAAAGACTTCCCTTGCTATCCAGAAAAAAAGAGTAATCCAAGGTAGGACCCAATCCCGAAAACCTTGATGAAGAGTAAATTCGCTTGTATAGATTCGTTTTACATGATTAATTTCTTTTCTCTCATAACATGGCAGAATGAAGAGATCCAACTATAGGAGGTTGCAGCTTGAGATAGATACTCACAAAAGTAGATTGCATTTTAAAATTCTCAATTAGTTTTAACTTTTAAGTATCTTATAGTGAAGAAATTTCAGAAATCAAATGCACGTGATTAAAAAGGAAACTCTTCAGACTTTACTTGATATTTTTCTATAGTAACTATGTTTCTTCTCCCTGTAAAAAATTATATCTATCTGTTCACTCTCACACAAACAAACAGACAACCACAAATAGTGCACGTTGTTCCTACTCAATATGACATGCTATCACAAATTCACAATTGACATTGTATTTGGATAATATAATAACTACCTTAATAGACTTTCTTCCCCGCTCAAGAGTTTCAAGACCATCATCATCAATACTAAGGCATCCTTCAAAAGTTAAATCTTCAAGATACTTTAATTGGAAGATAGATGGTAGACATTTGTTCGTAATCTGCACCACATGAAATGTAGAACTTGATTTGATATTCACATGAGAATGAATCAAGAAGAGGGCGAGCTCGAAATCGTCTGTCGATTTCAATGTATTCACCATCTTTGCCTTGCAAGTTAAGACATGAAATTGAGATTGAGATTTATGAAGATCAAAACCCCTAAAATCGAATTCAAATCAATAAAACAAACAATTAAGATGTTGATGGCAACAACGATTAGAGGAGAATCACAACGAGCTAATCAAAACCCTAAATGCGAAACAAAGAGGGGAAAAAGCCCTAAAATTGAGTTCAAATCAATCAAGGAAACAAACAAAAGATTCATGAAATGCAAACAATCGAGACGACGAAGACATACGAGAGAGAGAGATCGATTGAGAAATCGATCGAGAGAGTCTGCGCGCGTAGGATCGTCGCCGAGAGGGAGAGATCGATTGACAAAATGCATTCTTCCATGCATAACAAAAGTTTGTAGAGAAGTCCCAGGACTGTCTTTCATTATAATATGTATATGTAAACACTGAGAATCATATCAACTGAGAATCATATCAAGCAAAACTAATACTTCATCTATTTCTATGTACGTTACTCTATTTTGTATCTATATTTATGTAATCAACTCTTGATTTTTTATATGAACAACTATTTCAACCAAACAACATATTGTTAATCATCGATTCACTTGTGCAGAAGAGTTTCTTCTTCAAAAAAAAAAAAAAAAAAAACAACTGGAAGAGTTGCGGTGAAGAAATACAAAGAGAAACACCACAAAGTTGCACATCCATTCAACTAATCAATGAAGATCTTATCATACAAGAAAATGAAATACTACATGTGTTATATATACAAAAAATGCATTACATATATACAAGTCGATCATTACGAGATGGACGTATCAAAAAATTGTCCGCTCGCAACTCTCTTCGACAAAAATCGAAATTGTTACAAATGAACATTCACAAAAATTGAACTATACATGACATTAACAAAAATTGAATTATACATGATTCTCTTCTACCCTCAACTTGAGAGGTTAGAAGGCCAAAAATGAAGCAGACAAAACTTGAATTATCTTCACAATCTCTTCTACCATCATCTTGAACAAACAAGTTAAAAAGACCAAAATGAGAGGGAGAGAAACTAATAATGCATCGGCTTCAACAAATAATTTCGCCTTCTTCAACATCATCATCATCGTCTTCGGGAAACTCGTTCTTCAAATATAGGCCCAAACCCTCCAAAGACTCTATCATGTCCAATGCATTTGGCCACGCCCATCATCTCGAGATCTTTCATGATGGCAAACCGTCATATACGTCGACGGACTTTTCCATCGAAAAATGGAATAACAAACATTGAATAGATTGTATATATAAATTGGGTGATGAAAATGATCAAAAGGTACACAACCAAGAAAATCATACCTCCTCAAGTGCGAGAATGGACTTGTCTCTCTGTCGCAAGAAGAACTTCAATGCAGATTCCTCTTTAGCAGCTTTAACGTGCGCATCAATTCTTGCCTTCTCTGTTATTATTCGTTGACATTTAGAAAATTTGTCGTGTAATGAACAATTTTAAAAAATCACCAACAACACCAAATGTGAATTAAAGCGAAATCTGAAACTCCTTCAACATATTCAATCAAAACATCAGATTAAATCTAAAGATTTAAGTAAATCTTCTTTGGCCTAACAATTCACTAACATAAACATATAACCAACTACAATCATAATTTAAATACAAAATGAAGTGCTTCACCTTGTCGCCGCTTCTTTTCAAATCTTTCCTCTCCTCCTCTGTTTCACCTTCAATGGATCAACTCTCTCACCCTAATAATTACAAAATAAGCTTGTAAGCCAAGTTCAACAATAAAATAACTATAAAGCACATCAAGACATGGACACTTACAAAGTGCTTAGAGTTTTTTGTTGTGCTTTAAGAATCGTGTCGCAAGCGACTCTTTAACATTGCGGCGCAATGATGACTTGCTTGGCGACAATTGCCCTTCACATGTTTTCAGACATTCTACACCTTCAAAGCATCACAAAGTATAAAAAAAAAAGCAGACATCAATACTTGAATAGAAAAACTTAGAAATGGACCAAAGCCATTCATTTTTTACATTATTTAACAAGTTTTAAGTCCAACTAATAGAAAATTTTAAGATCACCCTCCAACTTCTCTTATTGCTTCCTAAGTTAAATAAATTCTAGTTTTTGGTACTATATCATATCGAATTAATAAAAATTTGGAGATCATAAAACAGACCACATGCTTTTCCATGTCATGAAGAAATATAAATTATTTGGCATCCGAAGAAGGAAAACGGAAATGCTATTTGATGGTAGTAGAAAAGAGCGACAAACCACTTGAAGCTTCGAGAGAAAGCATTGTCATGGCTGCAGCGAGATTTCATATCGCCAAATGAACCTTTTGGATAGGGCTGCGCAGATTCCCAAGTCTCTTGGAAGTAGCAGATTCACATTTAGGATTGGTGTTGTTATTTTTGAGGTCTTTGAGTGATAAGTCCTGTCCACAAGTACCACCAGTAGTGTTGGCAATCAGCATACACATTGCATAATTATAAAACTGAGTACAAAACTGAAATCCAACAACAAAAGTAATCACAACAAAAATGCAAAGGAAATAAGAAATATGATAAAATGAGTTACATACTTTTCCAATAACATTAGACTTGAAGCAACTACTTGTGAATATTTGTATTTCCGATGCAGTTTCTCCGTCGTCTTTGTTTTCGCAAAGAAGCCCGAGTCTTCGAAGATGACCGTGCAGCTTCGGTGGCAATTTTCTCTTTGATATTTCCATTAGACCCTGATCCTTGTAGACCGAATCAGATTTTTCCTCCTCACTCCATTTTGCTTCAAGAGACTTCCATTCCAAAGTAAACATTCGACTGAATTCACCGGCAAGTTCATGAACCCAGTTAGTCGAATAAGGATTGTACTTCATTGCATTGGAAAATGTCAACTTAACATCTGCAGCAAAGTCCCTGGCACTTGAGTATGAGCCATTCTCTAGCTTTTTCTTGACAGTCCCAAGGTCCATCGGCTCTGATATTATATCAAAGTAATCGGGAATCTGCTGCGACGCGGGTTTAACCGGTTGATTGAAAAGAAATCCAAACTCATGATTCATCAGTTTCCTAAGAAGTGCTCCACACTGTTGCATCACGCCGCTACCAATCTTAAGCTTCTTCAACTTCTGTCCGCACAATCTTGTTTCGGCGCCACGCTTACCAGTGTATTTTACTAAAGACCCATTTTTACATGAACCGGAAATCGGTCTTTCATGCTCAAATTCAATGCTTTTGTCAAGTTGAGATCTCGCTCGTGGCAGCTTCACCTTGATCAACTTCAACTTCTTCTTCTTAAGCTGTGATGTTTTCAACTTGAGATTTCGGTTGTAAAACTTCACCTTCAACTTCAAATTCTTCTTAAGTGTGATGTTTTCATCAATAGGCATTGATGAGATTTGAATGAACTTCAAATTCTTCTTAAGTGTGATGTTTTCATCAATAGGCATTGATGACATTTGAATGAACTTCATTGGGGTTCTCTTCATGTTTAGACTATGATGATTTTCAAGCAACATAACCAGCAGACACTACTAAAAAAAAGAAAGAAGAAGTAATAAGTAATTAATTAGACCTTCAACATCTCATTAGCATTGACACTTACATACAGTTAGTCGCCACAAATTCCACAACACATTCATATCCCATTAATGCTATAAGGAAATAATTCATTCATGCTATAAATAATAATAAGACCATCAAACTCTCATTAACATTGAGCAGAGAATTACATATACATAGTTAGTGTAAATGAAACAACACAAAAGTTTGTATCAGTGATGGAAAAAAAAAATCAATCAAAGAAAGTCCTAAACATCATTAAATCTTTCAATGTGCATGAATGCAAGAAGTAGAAGAGAACTAAATTTAACAGAACCCATAAACCCTAATTAAACACTAAAAATCACAAACGTACGTACGTACCACTAGATAAGCTAATTAAGAGAAGAAACTTTACGTAAATTCAGTTAAACCCTAAAAATCACAAGAACCCAACTTAAATATCACAAGAACCCAATTTGGGAGTGGTGAATTTTCAAGAAAATTCAGTTCTTGATCGATATTATCCGATAATCAGATTAGGATAGCTTACTTCTTAAGCTTTATCGTTAGCAAGGTTTTTTTTTTTGGCGCCAAAATCCTATATGTCAAAATAGAAATAAAATACACCTAGTAATTATTTATTAAGCTAAAAACAAGTAGTAAAAAGGGTGAAATAAATAAAATAAAAAACGTAAAGAGCGTGCGTTCAATTTAGTAATGGGCTCTACTAATTTTTGTATAATGTATATATAATATAAAGGCTATCTGGACCAAATTGTGGATTGGAATGTTTCAAACAAAGCTCCTTGAAATCGAAACACGGATAACATAAAAAAAATCCACCTCGCTTGTCTTTAAGAGAACAAAAATCACAACAATGCAAGCAAAAAGGAAAAATAATTTAAATTTAAACAGTAACTTACCGATTATTGATTTGGAAGAAGAGAAAACTCAAATCCAAGAAACTAGAGATAAGAAAAAAAAAAAAATTTACTTGATTGATTAATGTATTTATAATTTGGGAATAAGGATAACAACAATAGTTTTTTTTTATTATTTTCAAGATTGAAGGATAAGTAATAAAAAAAAGTTAAAATAAAAATAGAAATAATAAAAAAATCAAGAAATTTGGAGTATTAAACAAGCAATTTCTCTTTTTTATTATTGGTTTGCTTCATATTATTTAAAAGTAATAAAACAAAACCAACTATATCTTGCACATTAAAATAAAATAAGCCCACACAGACTTTTTAATTTTAATTTTAATTTTTATTTCGTTCCTCTTTCTAAAAATAATATTCTTTAGTTTGTTACTTTCATTTGCTTATTTATTTCCTGTGTTGAAATAGAAAAAAATATTTTTTTAAAAAAATCTCTTGGTCCAAATAAAACAAAACCAACTATTACATCGGACATCAAAAAAAAAAAAATTAACTAAACAAATTGTGTTCGACATTGAGAATCAATCCATTGCAGATTAGTCGATGCAGTTGGCGCGAACGTACTGCATTAAAAACCATAAAAACGAATTGGCCACATTTTTATGTAATATCATGAAAATGAATCATAGCAATGTCAAGAATTAGCAAACATGTGAATAAGATGGGAAAATGAAAGAGGAACAAACACATGTGAGATGATCAATCCAAAAAAAAAAATCAACAAATTTAGCTAGGGATCGATAGTAATTATGTTGAATTGATGAATTCGACGAAGTTCTCTTTTCAAATAACTTGAAATCACGAATTAATTGGCTGAAACCAAGCTTTCATCATTAGAAGTTCTCCATAGCGGCGGACCAACGCAACGCAACGCAGGTACTCCCACTCCTTAATCTTCATTTCTATTGTGTTTCTGCTTCAGATTTCTCTTCTTCTTCTTCTTCTTCTTCTTCTTCTTCTTCTTCTTCTTCTTGTTGCGATTTGGTTGCAATTCGTGAAAAGCCCACATTTTTATGCCTTGTTTTGTGAAATTGAAGACCTAAAACGTTCATTACCCATTCAGCGTCGATAATTGATTCACATTTTATAGCTGATGCATCATGAATTCTTGATAAAGTTCGCGCCTTTTGCGTTTATTAACAAAGCTTCAATCCCAAATTAGTTGTTTGAGTTCAAACTTTGAGTTCAATAGTAATAAAGGATTGGAATTGGGTATTCAAGTTAATTTGATTTGTGTGAATTGGAGTAGTAGGCGTCGTGGAGGTGGTAGCCATGGATTGCATTGATTATGAGGGATTTAAAGGGCTCGGAAAACACACCGCCAAGTGCACTAAATCGAGAGCAATAGGAGAGTTCGAGATCCTTGTGGCCGACCCCAACTAATTTGGGATTCAGGCTTTCTTGTTGTTGACGCAGTAGTAGTAGTAGTAATAATAGGCGTCGTGGAGGTGGTAGCCATAAATTGCATTTATTAGGAGGGGATTTGAATGACTTGGAAAGCACACCATCAAGTGCTCTAAATCGAGCGCATTAGAAGAGCTTGATCCATGTTGCCAACCCCAACTAATTTGGGAATGAACCTTTCTTGTTGTTGATGCAATAGTAGGCGTCGTGGAGTTGTCAAGCAATATCACATTTATCGGGAGGGATTTAAAGGACTTGGAAAACACACCATCCATCAAGTGTACTAAATCGAGCTTAATGGAAGAGTTTGATCCATGCAAACCGATCCCAACTACTCGGACGTTGTGGTGTATATTGTCGACGATCTCATTAAGAACGAAATATGGTTTCTTATTCTCTCAAAAGGGTCTATGCAAGTCATCTTCTTTATGTTTGTCTTGCCCTTAATTCGGTTTTTATTGTTAGTGACTGTATTTGTTCCCATCGCATGCAGTCACTTTCAATGATTGGGAACCACACTTGAAAAGGGTATTATATGTAAGTCCTCTTCTTTATGTTTGTCTTTCCCTTAATTTGATTTTGATTGTTTGAGCTGGATCATACATTGTAAAGAAATAAAACCGGACATCTTCACGCTCAGCATCTTGATCAATTGTTTCTGCAACATAGGTAGAGTGGATTACATGATCCATAACAACACCCTGCCTGATGTTGTCATTTGTAACTCTTTGATTCATGGCTTATGCAATGTAGGAATGTTGGAAGAAGCTGTGACCTTCTTTGCCGAAATTAAGAATCTTGGAATTTCTCCAAATGCTGCAAAGAAATTCTTTTCTAGCCTTTCTGTTAAAGGTTTACAGCCGAACAGTAAAACATACTCTTCAATCATCAATGGCTTTGTTAAAAAAATAAATACAAAGAGAAGCACCACAAAGTTGCACATCCATATTCAACTAATCAATGAAGATCTTATCATACAAGAAAATGAAATACTACATTTGTTATATATACAAAAAATGCAATACATATATACAAGTCTAATCATTACGAGACGGACGTATAAAAAAGCTGTCCACTCGCAACTCTCTTCTGACAAAAATCGAAATTGTTACAAATGAACATTCACAAAAATTGAACTATACATGACATTAACAAAAATTGAATTATACATGATTCTCTTCTACCCTCAACTTGAGAGGTTAGAAGGCCAAAAATGAAGCAGACAAAACTTGAATTATCTTCACAATCTCTTCTACCATCATCTTGAACAAACAGTTAAAAAGACCAAAATGAGAGGGAGAGAAACTAATAATGCATCGGCTTCAACAAATAATTTCGCCTTCTTCAACATCATCACCATCGTCTTCGGGAAACTCGTTCTTCAAATATAGGCCCAAACCCTCCAAAGACTCTATCATGTCCAATACATTTGGCCACGCCCATCATCTCGAGATCTTTCATGATGGCAAAAGCTGTCATATACGTCGACGGACTTTTCCATCGAAAAATGGAATAACAAACATTGAATAGATTGTATATATAAATAGGGTGATGAAAATCAAAAGGTAGACGACCAAAAAAATCATACCTCCTCAAGTGCGAGTCGGGCGGCTTGTCTCTGTCGTAGCAACTTCAATGCGACTTCCTCTTTAGCGACTTTAACGTGCGCATCAATTCTTGCCTTCTCTGTTATTATTTGTTAACATTTAGAAAATTTATCGTGTAATGAACAATTTTAAAAAATCACCAAACAACACCAAATGTGAATTAAAACCGAAATCGAAACTCCTTGAACATATTCAATCAAAACTTCAGATTAAATCTAAAGATTTAAGTAAATCTTCTTTGGCCTAACAATTCACTAACGAAACATATAACCAACTACAATCATAATTTAAATACAAAATGAAGTGCCTCACCTTCTCATTGTTTCTTTTCAAATCTTTCCCTCCCCCCGCTTCACCTTCAATGGATCAACTCTCTCACCCTAATAATTACAAAATAAGCTTGTAAGCCAAGTTCAACAATAAAATAACTATAAATCACATCAAGACATGGACACTTACGATTGCTTAGAGTTTTTTCTTTGTGCTTTAAGAATCGTGTCGCAAAGCGACTCTTTAACATTTGCAATAAGTGATGACTTGCTTGGCGACAATTGCCCTTCACATGTTTTCGGACATTCTACACCTTCAAAGCATCACAAAGTATAAGAAAAAGCAGACAACAATACTTGAATTTTAAGTTGGCTTACTTTGTTGACGTAGAACTATAGAACAAGTGATTAAAAACCAACTGAAATAGTTCTGTTCAGGTTGCTAATTTTTTCAGTGTAAAAAATTCTAAAAATTGAAAGAAAATGTTATGCTACTCTAGGGATAATTATTGGAATTCTCAATGACATTGAAAAGTGGAAAGAACATTGAATTATGTTGTATTCCTAGATTGCTCTAATTTCTTATTCAATGAAATCTTGTTTGCTTTGCTATATTTAATTTTCAAGGCATTTACATGTTGAAACTCGAATATAAGTGTGTCGATTGATGATTATATATATTTATTGTGATCTAGTACTTATAGAAAATTTAAAGATCACCCTCCAACTTCTCTTATTACTTCCTAAGTTAAATAAATTCTAGTTTTTGGTACTATATCATATCGAATTAATAAAGATTTGCGAGATCATAAAACAGACCCCATGTTTTTCCATGTCATGAAGAAATAGAAATTATTTGGTATCCGAAGAAGGAAAAACTCGAAATGCTATTCAATGGTAGTAGAAAAGAGAGACAAACCACTTGAAGCTTCGAGAGAAAGCATTGTCATGGCGCATGTGAGATTTCATATCGCCAAATGAACCTTTTGGATAGGTTTTTGCAGGATTCCCAAGTCTCTTGGAAGTAGCAGATTCACATTTAGGATTGGTGTTGTTATTTTTGGGGTGTTTGAGTGATGAGTCCTGTCCACAAGTAGCACCATAGTGTTGGCATAATTATAAAGCGAGTACAAAAGCGAAATCCAACAACAAAAGCAATCACAACAACAACAATGCAAAGGAAATAAGAAATATGATAAAAGGAGTTACATACTTTTCCAATAACATTAGAGTTGAAGCAACTACTTGTGGTGACTATTTGTATTTCCGATGCGGTTTCTCCATCGTCTTTGTTTTCGCAAAGAAGCCGAGTATTCGAAGATGACCGTGCGACTTCGGTGGCAATTTTCTGTTTGATATTTCCATTAGACCCGATCCTTGCAGACCAAATCAGATTTTTCCTCCTCACTCCATTTTGCTTCAAGAGACTTCCATTCAAAGTAAACATTCGATCGAATTCACCGGCAAGTTCATGAACCCAGTTAGTCGAATAAGGATTGTACTTCATTGCATTGGAAAATGTCAACTTAACATCTGCAGCAAAGTCCCTGGCACTTGAGTATGAGCCATTCTCTAGTTTTTTCTTGACAGTCCCAAGGTCCATCGGCTCGGATATTATATCAAAGTAATCGGGAATCTGCAGCGCCGCTGGTTTAACCGATTGATTGAAAAGAAATCCAAACTGATGATTCATTAGTTTCCTAAGAAGTGCTCCACACTGTTGCATCGCGCCGCTACCAATCTTAAGCTTCTTCAACTTCTGTCCGCATAATCTTGTTTCGGCGCCACGTTTACCAGTGCATTTTACTGAAGACCCATTTTTACATGAACCGGAAATCGGTCTTTCATGCTCAAATTCAATGCTTTTGTCAAGTTGAGATCTCGCTCGCGGCAGCTTCACCTTGATCAACTTCAACTTCTTCTTAATTGTGATGTTTTCAACTTGAGATTTCGGTTGTGGCAGCTTCACCTTCAACTTGAAATTCCTCTTAAGTGTGATGTTTTCATCAACAGGCATTGATGAGATTTGAATGAACTTCATTGGGGTTCTCTTCATGTTTAGACTATGATGATTTTCAAACAACATAACCAGCAGACACTGCCAAAAAACAAAAGAAGAAATCAAAAGTGAAAATAAGACCATCAAACTCTGATTAACATTGAGCGAGAGAATTACATATACATAGTTAGTGTCAATGAAACAACACAAAAGTTTGTATCAATGATGGAAAAAAAAATCAATCAAAGAAAGTCCTAAACATCATTAAATCTTTCAATGTGCATGCATTAAACATCATTACCGATTATTGATTTGGAAGAAGAGAAAACTGAAATCCCAAGAAACTAAAGATCAGAAATTTTATTTTTTACTTAATTGATTAATGTATTTATAATTTGGGGATAAGGATAACAACAATAATTTTTTTTTTTTATTATTTTCAAGATAGAAGGATAAGTAATAAAAAAAGGTAAAATAAAAAAGAAACAATAAAAAAAAGCGTAAAGACATGTGAATAAGATTGGAAAATGAAAGAAGAAGAAACACAACGCAACGCAACGCAACGCAACGCAACGCAGGTACTCCCACTTCTTAATCTTCATTTCTATTGTGTTTCTGCTTCAGATTTCTTCTTCTTCTTCTTCTTCTTCTTCTTCTTCTTCTTCTTCTTCTTGTTGCGATTTGGTTGCAATTCGTGAAAAGCCCACATTTTTATGCCTTGTTTTGTGAAATTGAAGACCCAAAACGTTCATTACCCATTCAGCGTCGATAATTGATTCACATTTTATAGCTGATGCATCATGAATTCTCGATAAAGTTCGCGCCTTTGCGTTTATTAACAAAGCTTCAATCCCAAATTAGTTGGGATCAAACTTTGAGTTCAATAGTAATAAAGGATTGGAATTGGGTATTCAAGTTAATTTCATTTGTGTGAATTGGAGTAGTAGGCGTCGTGGAGGTGGTAGCCATGGATTGCATTGATTAGGAGGGATTTAAAGGGCTCGGAAAACACACCGTCAAGTGCACTAAATCGAGCGCAATAGGAGAGTTCGATCCTTGTAGTGACCCCAACTAATTTGGGATTCAGGCTTTCTTGTTGTTGATGCAGGAGTAGTAATAGGCGTCGTGGAGGTGGTAGCCATAAATTGCATTTATTAGGAGCAGATTTGAATGACTTGGAAAGCACACATTTATTAGGAGTAGTAATAGGCGTCGTGGAGGTGGTAGCCATAAATTGCATTAATTTGGGAATGAGGCTTTCTTGTTGTTGATGCAGTAGTAGGCGTCGTGGAGTTGTCATCAATATCACATTTATCGGGAGGGATTTAATGGAAGAGTTTGATCCATGCGGCGGATCCCAACTACGGGGACGCTGTGGTGTTAGCCATTGATTCATGTATATCCCTTTTTATGTCTTTCACAATCGCTTGTTTCCGTTGGAGTGACTTTCAATGATTTAGAGCTACCCTTGTATATTGTCGACGATCTCATTCAGAACGAAACATGGTTTCTTATTCTCTCAAAAGGGCCCTATGCAAGTCATCTTCTTTATGTTTGTCTTGCCCTTAATTCGGTTTTTATTGTTACTGAACTGTGCTATCTGACTGTATTTGTTCCCATCGCAGTCACTTTCTTCGGAACCACACTTCAAAAGGGTATATGTAAGTCCTCTTCTTTATGTTTGTCTTTCCCTTAATTCCTTAATTTGATTTTGATTGTTTGTAAACTGGGTAATCTGACTGTATCTATTGCTATTGGATTCAAAATCGATAGGGTGTGGGGAAGTTGTGAAAATTTGAATTAGATTAACTGGGAAAATAGAGAAGGGTATGTGCGCTTGTAGTCGGGGTTTTCACCATGTGCAAGAATCTGAAATTTGGTTTTGAATGGCTTTGCCAAACAAAATTTCTTCCCTTGCCTATTCATCTTCTCCTCCTTTGCAAAGGGTCGCCACTGCTGTATCTCACTATTCTTTTTCAATCTCTCCCACCAAACGTTTTCAACAGCGAGAACTAGAGCTCATTTCTTTGGAAAATTTGGTCTCAAAGTGAAGGTCTGCAGCCTGATACTCGTACTTACAATTCTTTGGAAAATTTGAGTTGATGATTCAAAATGGTGTGGAACCAGATGTATCTATGTATAATAGATTGATTGATGGATACTGTTTACAAGGTGAAATGGAAGAGGCAGTGAAAGCTTTTGATTCAGTGGTGCATAGTGGTAATGAACCTAATGTTTTTAGCTATAATATTTTGATAAATGGCTATTGCAAAGCAAGAAGATTGGATGACGCCAATAGGGTTTTTGGATGCATGTGCAGCAAAGGAGTGATTCCTGATGCTGTGACCTACAGTACCCTCATACAGGGATTATGCAAGGTTGGAAGAGTAATGGATGCAGAAGTGCTCTTCAACGAGATGCAAACCTATGGTCAAATTCCTGATCTCTTTGCATATGGTGCATTAATTGGTGGATTGTGTTATAATAAACATTTCAACGAGGCAATGACTTTGTTTCACGAGTTGGAAACCAATGGATTGATGGTTGATATTGTTATTTATAATATTATTATCAAGTATATGTGCAAATATGGATATCTGAAAGCTGCAAAGAAATTGTTTTCTAGCCTTTCTGTTAAAGGTTTACAGCCGAACAGTAAAACATACTCTTCAATGATCAATGGCTTTGTTAAAAAAGGGTTGGTAAATGAAGCTGAATCTTTACTCATTGAAATGGAAAAGAATGGTTGTACTCCAAATGAGATCACACTTAGTGTCATGATTCAGGGGTTTCTCCATAAAAATGATACTCGGACTCTTTAATCTAATGATAGAAAGGAATTTCTCTCCAAATGCGATGACAATATCCAAGATGATGTGTTTGCTGGCGGCAAGTGGCTCAGATTCTCAAGAAGCTGCCTCATGAATTGTTGCAATAAAAATGGCTTCCTTTATTTTTTGTTGATGCTTGACATTCAATCAGTTTGCATATACCTATGGGATCAATCAGCACTGCATATTTTTGGGATTCTTTTGAATGCAATTCAAGAAGCTTGAGCTTGGTAAGTTTTTCTGTAACTAATTCAGTTGAGTCGTAAGCTTCACAAGTCATTGTTCTAACTTTCTAACTCTTAAAAGTGAAAACAGAAAATTATAACCTTTAGTTTTGAGTAACGTTTTGTTGCATTTCATGTTTTTTTCTTTTCACAAGTAGATGCTAACTTTATCTTTGGATCACTCTGTGTGTGTGTGTTAAATTGTATTGATTGCTAACAAATTTTTTCAATTTCTACTATTACCTTCTTTTTTTGTAATTTTTTTTTATCACAGAATGTTGAATCCAAGACCAACAAGTGAGAGTGCTCTTCAAACAAAATTACCCTTTCGCCGGTGAAAGTTTAATTATAATCCATTTGCTTCTTTTATTTGTTGTTTACATGGTAGATCGACTAAGATTACTTTTTTTTTTTTTTTGTATTTTTATTTTAGAATGTCAAGTCCAAGACCAGATGTATGCCAATTGATAGATTGGATTGGAACAACTAAAGTTGTTGCATTAGGTCTTGTAGCATCTGCAAGGAGGCAAAAGCACTTGCGGATCATGTGCCACTTAGTCCTCAGACCCTGGTGGTGTGGTTAGATTTTGCTGTGAACCCAAAAGCACTCGTATGGAGACCCACATCAGACATTAATAGTTAGAGATGCTTTTGGCGATTCAGTTGCATGGACTTCTGATAAAGTTGTGATGGAATGAATTTTGAATATAATGGTAAGTTTATTCCGACATTAAATACAACAAGTTATACTTGTTGGACACTAACTAATCTGCTTATTTGCTTCTCTCAATTTGAAGAACCGAAACAATTTTTGTTATTCATAAAACATAGTTCCCTTTTTACCTTAATAATGGTTTGTATGGCCAGTACTATAAACTAGCAAGCGAGTCTGTAACGCTTTATGTGAAGGTTCGTGATCAATTCTTTTTTTTTTTTTTTTTTTTTTTTTTTTTTTTACCTTAAATAGTGGTTTGTATAAACAATGCTATTTACTAGCAAGTGAATCTGTTATGCTTTACGTGATTCATTACTCTCCTTTTGTCTAACAACGCTTGTAAAGTTGGAAATAAAAAAATTGTAGCATTGTTTGTAGCTTTGTTTTTCCATCAGTTGCAGCTGCGGCTTTTCCTATTGGTGGTTAGAGCTGATATATTTGATTTTTTTTTTTTTAAATGGAATATCTAAAGCTGGTCTTCCTTTTGATGGTTGGTGGGTCAATATTTAAACTAGTAATCTTGCTTTTTCATCGCCAATGATATATAGTTATCATTCTTCACGCCCTCGTGGTCACTTTATTGATGCCTTTCCATGTTTAAGCAAATTGATACAGGAGTATAATATAAATTGATTAGTTTGATTGTCATTGTCTGAGATCTCAAATGAAATGTTTTAAATAAAATGGGTTTCCAGTTTCGGGTGGGACGATTCCTTTTTTGTGTTGCCATGTATTTTGGATGCTGGATAGTTATATTTAATTCTGTTTAATTTCACTGTATCTTAGAACATCAAGAAAGTTCTTTTCTTGCTCATGCTACTTGTTTGATCTGTTCATTTAATTGTTGAAGCTTCATGGCAGATTGCAGAATCATCCTATGCTTGCTCGAGAATACGGACGTGTAAGAGGCTTAGAGCTGGCAAACCTCCTGTGAACCTTGAACTTACGACGTGAAAAGTTGCAAATTTTTAAACAATAAAACATATGAATTGACATAGTAATTAATGAATAGTATTTGTGTTCACAAGTCTATAATTCACACTCTCAAGTGTGACTTGTGAGATAACTTGCATAACAAAAGTTTGTAAGAGAAGTCCCAGGACTGTCTTTCATTATAATATGTATATATAAACACTGCTGAGAATCAGATCAACTAGTCAATTGAACCTACATCTGCATATTAAGCAAGACTAATACTTCATCTATTTCTGTGTACATTACTCTATTTTTTATCTATATTTATAGATCCATCATCAACTCTTGATTTTATATATGAACACCTATTTCAACCAAACAACATACTTGTTAATCACCGATTCTTTGTAGAAGAGTTTCATCCAAAAAAAAACACTGGAAGAGTTGCAGTGGAGAAATACAAAGAGAAGCACCAGAAAGTTGCACATCCATATTCAGCTAATCAATGAAGATCTTATCAAACAAGAAAATGAAATACTGCATGTGTTATATATACAAAAAATGCATTACATATATACAAGTGTGATCATTACAAATTGCGTTCCTTATTGAGAGCCAATCCATTGTAGATTAGTCAATGCAGTTGGCGCAAACATATCTTGCATTAAAAACCAAAAAACATTTTCTATTTAAAAGAAACCAAAAAATCAAGAAGTGCAATTGGTAACGCACTGCATTAAGTCTATACATTTGTTGAAAAAAAATGTACCAAGAAGCATACAGATCAGGAAACTAACTAATCAGTAATCATACAATTGTTTCTCTCTTTTTAGATATATACACAAATCAAGATATGTACAATTGACATGAAAGAGTTCCAGTGATTTCATTATTTCAAAGCTATCAACAATCATGCTCCGTTGATGAGACCGCGACAACCATAACTCTTGTTTCAAAAGGTAGTTTTTTAGGTTAGAAGAAGAGCGCGCCTTGAATATGAACAACTTGAGAAACCAATGAACATCCAAAGTTTTTTTTTTTTTTTTTTTTTTTGGAAGGCATCTCTAGTCACTTCACAATGCCACTTGCTTTGTACCAAGGCAATTTTGCGCATTTATACTTCATCTAGTGAATACATAAGATCAGCATTCTTTCTCACTTTGTTTCCTCCAACTTCACGGATCAAGGTCGTTCTGCTAATCACATATGAACAAATTAGTTACTTAGAATCATTTGTCCCCGAAAGAAACCCTGAAATGAAATGAGCAAACTTGAATTGTCGATTGATGTTTGTCCCAAAAAGAATGATTTATGTCCAGTCATGATCTTAATGGATGGTCTTACTTGTGTTGCTATCCTTTAGAGTATAGCTTGAGATTGAAAGGACTTAAATTCATGGATTATAAATAGGTGACTAGGACTAGGAATCCCCACTTAAACTTTCGGCGATTCTTCCCAGTTAGAAATTACTAAAACAAGGAAAAAAATTGTTTCACCTACTTTAGACACGCACTTGTTGGTGTCCATTGATTTGTGCATCAATGTTTGTGCCCACAGAAATAGATGTGTATCTAGAGGACACGAGCAAGTGCGTGTCCAAAGTGGGTCGCCTTAGCATCTTCCTTAAAATTATTCTTCTACTTCGTAAACAAAAACCATCGGAAGTCGTGTGAAGTATGACACAAGAAGGTTGACATCAGTAGGAAAGAGACAAAGGCCAAAGCATAAATCCAAATCAAACTGCAAGTAAGATGAATCCATAAAAAGTGGAAAAAATTATAGAGCCAAACATACTGGAATGATTTATTCCGGCATTGAAAGAAACAACCACGAGATTCCATATGCTCGAAAAAAGATTGAGGAAACAAGGACTTGAATAATTCATGAAGCTTTACTGTTCTCAACCCGCTACAAGAAGATAGAGCCACTACCAAGCCATAAGTAGAGAGACCCGTAAATGCAAAATTGTAATGCTACGCGAGCGGGTGATTTTGGCTAGCGCCGGAGTCCTACATCGGTTATCGAGCAATATGACAAATTTATCTGTCCATTCATAATAAATTATGTTGTTAGGGCAAAAATAAAAGTCTTTATAGCAAAAATTACTTGGTCAAAATTATAAGTCGTTTTTGCAATTTGAGAATGTATTCAACAATGACAAGAAAGATCCCCGGATACGAGCAGAGAAGAAAAGCAAGTGCAACAACTACCTGTTTGAGATTGTGGGAAAAGTCTGTGAGTGAAAGAAGTCCAACATCATTAAACATTTGGCATTTCTTTACATCTAGCTCAGTAAGTAGCTTGCATCCTATAGAAATGCTTACAATTCCAGTAGATGATATAGATGGACACCCTTGAATTTCCACGACCCTCAATCTTGAGCACTTAGATAGCGATACCAACGACATATCTGTTATCTTTTTATAATAGCCCAAATTGATCATCTCCACTGGGACAACCGGATGCAATTGCTTTGCAATGTTTAAATCTTTTATTCCCATTGCCCTGTACAATAAGGTAAAATTGCAATTCCAAGAGTTAAACACACCAAAATACATAATTTATTTCAGCATTTAAAAGTTTCATCTCGATGAACTACTTTCTTGTAAAAGGGAACCGCTAGTAAGCATACAAGCATTTATTCCCGGTCACAGTTCTAATGCACCTCAAGTTAAAATATAAGTTACATATTTTTAGCTATTTAATCATTTCAAACAAGCTGTAAAAACCATGACAATAGATCACGCGCATAGGCGTTTCACATCTCTAAGTTCCACGAGTTAGAAAGAAAACATAGTGAATTAGGATTTTTTTTATAATTATTATAGTATATTAGGAAATGACAATAGAAGTGGTAGTACTCAGTTCACATTTAAACTTTTGATGGTCATAAAGAAAGAAATGACAGTAGAGAATTCAGAATACAGTGAATCAATAGAAACCCAAAAATTCCAAAAACAAAATTTCTAAGAGCAAGAACAAATTGAAAAGTTGAAAACAAAACCTAAGCAACCCTCAAATTATTAAAACCCAAAGGTTTCTACAAAATTTAGGCGAAAACGGAGTTCTAAGGGATAAACAGATCGAGAACTACCCATCAAATCATTAAATCCCCAAAAGACCCAATTACAAAATCATTAGGAAAAATGATCAGAAGAAACTCAAATCCAACATAGTAAAATACCTTAAATCAAAGAAAAGAAACACAAGCCTGTACATGTAAATGTCTCTTTCAGGGGCCAAGCATTTGTTCCACAGACCAAAACCCTTAAGAACATAGTAGTCTGCATCAAATCCCCTTAATTCCCTCTCTTACTCTTCTATCACTGTCACTGGCAGCGACACCGGAGCCAAGACCCCAAATTCTGCTGAGTCTCCGGTCAATCCCTTCAGTGAGAAATCCTTAGACTTAGAATTAGACTTAAACTGGTTTAGGTCTGTCGAGGTTTTTTTGAGATTTGATGCATTTTGCCTACACGGATCCTGTTCTCCAACTTGGGGACCGTTAAAGTAAGCAAACGGCTAAGGACGAAATTTGAGTACAAATAGAAGTGCATGGACCAAATTTGATCAAATAAAAGTTCGAGGACCAAATTAAGAGAACACAGCCTAGAATTGAATGTAAGTCAAGGTTCCATATGATTCACCAAAGTTCCCATTTATTAATCTGCAAATCACCACAAAAGAAGATAGTTCCCTTATGCATGATTATTATAGTACAAACTAAAACAACATTGTTCGCATTGATGCAAATTGCGAGATGAGAGAAGCTGCAAACTGTACAAGTTCAACTCAATCGTTTTTGGCAAAACTTTCCAACTTTGATGAGGCCGTTCCCTCTTAAATTATAGCAAATTGCTAACCTTAAAACGGAAAGTTCGCACAACTAGCGATAGACATCGGACTTTGCATCAAGAAATGACATTACCTACAAATTGCAAAATACAAAAAAATTGTAGATAGCAGTCTTGTTTAGAGACAAAACCTGCATCATCAACTTCGGTGTCGGTAAGATCAAGTTTCTTCAAGTGATGACAGCGCTCTCCAATGAAGGCAAAGGCTTCCTTCGATATCGGGTAGCAAGATTTCATCTTGAGAGAAGTCGAGAAAAGTGCATGATTTTGTGACATTGTCGACATGAGATATCTCGGTTATCTTGCGACAACGTGAGATGTTTAGCTTTCTCAACTCTTTCAACTTTGTCGCAAGGAAAGATGACCCTTCATCAGTCACTCCTCGGCACTTGTTTAAGCTAAGCTTCCTTAGTAATATGCAACAATTGCCAATGGCCTCTAGACCAGAATGATCAACCTCGTTACCATTTAATTTGATGGATTGCAAATTGGGTAGATTCAGTAGGCTACTTGGCGAGCTTCAAACTGAAATACCAAGACCACGATTATAAATGACAGACACGTCAAATTATCAAAAATATCTCCGAGAAGGGCAACAAACTTACACCAGATCCATTTGTCAAATTGAGGTAGGATAAAATGCATTACATATATACAAGTGTGATCATTACAAATTGCGTTCCTTATTGAGAGCCAATCCATTGTAGATTAGTCAATGCGGTTAGGCGCAAACATACTTGCATTAAAAACCAAAAAACATTTTCTATTTAAAAGAAACCAAAAAATCAAGAAGTGCAATTGGTACGCATCTTGCATTAAGTCTATACATTTGTTGAAAAAAATGTACCAAGAAGCATACAGATCAGAAACTAACTAATCAAGTAATCATACAATTGTTTCTCTCTTTTTAGATATATACACAAATCAAGATATGTACAATTGACATGAAAGAGTTCCAGTGATTTCATTATTTCAAAGCTATCAACAATCATGCTCCGTTGATGAGACCGCGACAACCATAACTCTTGTTTCAAAAGGTAGTTTTGCTTAGGTTAGAAGAAGAGCGCGCCACTCGAATATGAACAACTCATTTAGAAACCAATGAACATCCAAAGTTTTTTTTTTTTTTTTTTGGAAGGCATCTCTAGTCACTTCACAATGCCACTGCTTTGTACCAAGGCAATTTTGCGCATTTATACTTCATCTAGTGAATACATAAGATCAGCATTCTTTCTCACTGTTTCCCTCCAACTCCACGGATCAAGGTCGTTCTGCTAATCACATATGAACAAATTAGTTACTTAGAATCATTTGTCCCCGAAAGAAACCCCGAAATGAAATGAGCAAACTTGAATTGTCGATTGATGTTTGTCCCAAAAAGAATGATTTATGTCCAGTCATGATCTTAATGGATGGTCTTACTTGTGTTGCTATCCTTTAGAGTATAGCTTGAGATTGAAAGGACTTAAATTCATGGATTATAAATAGGTGCACTGACTAGGAATCCCCACTTAAACTTTCGGCGATTTCTTCCCCAGTTAGAAATTACTAAAACAAGGAAAAAAATTGGTTCACCCACTTTAGACCGCACTTGTTGGTGTCCATTGATTTGTGCATCGATGTTTATGCCCTGAGAAATAGATGTGTATCTAGAGGACACAAGCAAGTGCGTGTCCAAAGTGGGTCGCCTTAGCATCTTCCTTATCGTCACGCGAGCATTTTCTCGAGGAAGAAGATTAATATTAATTACACATGAGAATGCTATCACATATATGTAAAAGCCATGAGTAATGATAGATACTTGCAATGCCAATAGATGCCATGAGTCAACGATTGTAATAAAAACAGCCAAGGAGAAGAAGGACATAAAATGGACCAAAATAGTTATTAATTAGTAATGATAGATACTTGCAATGCCAATAGATGAACTAGCAACAAATAGAATGGAGGAAGCCAATTTAAAAGACTTCCCTTGCTATCCGTAGAAAAGAGTAATCCAAGGTAGGACCCAATCCCGAAAACCTTGATGAAGAGTAAATTCGCTTGTATAGATTCGTTTTACATGATTAATTTCTTTTCTCTCATAACATGGCAGAATGAAGAGATCCAACTATAGGAGGTTGCAGCTTGAGATAGATACTCACAAAAGTAGATTGCATTTTAAAATTCTCAATTAGTTTTAACTTTTAAGTATCTTATAGTGAAGAAATTTCAGAAATCAAATGCACGTGATTAAAAAGGAAACTCTTCAGACTTTACTTGATATTTTTCTATAGTAACTATGTTTCTTCTCCCTGTAAAAAATTATATCTATCTGTTCACTCTCACACAAACAAACAGACAACCACAAATAGTGCACGTTGTTCCTACTCAATATGACATGCTATCACAAATTCACAATTGACATTGTATTTGGATAATATAATAACTACCTTAATAGACTTTCTTCCCCGCTCAAGAGTTTCAAGACCATCATCATCATCAATACTAAGGCATCCTTCAAAAGTTAAATCTTCAAGATACTTTAATTGGAAGATAGATGGTAGACATTTGTTCGTAATCCGCTGCACCACATGAAATGTAGAACTTGATTTGATATTCACATGAGAATGAATCAAGAAGAGGGCGAAAGCTCGAAATCGTCTGTCGATTTCAATGTATTCACCATCTTTGCCTTGCAAGTTAAGACATGAAATTGAGATTGAGATTTATGAAGATCAAAACCCCTAAAATCGAATTCAAATCAATAAAACAAACAAAAAATTCACGAAAACCAAAAAAGATGACAAATTTAAACAATTAAGATGTTGATGGCAACAACGATTAGAGGAGAATCACAACGAGCTAATCAAAACCCTAAATGCGAAACAAAGAGGGGAAAAAGCCCTAAAATTGAGTTCAAATCAATCAAGGAAACAAACAAAAGATTCATGAAATGCAAACAATCAGAGACGACGAAGACATACTTAGAGAGAGAGAGATCGATTGAGAAATCGATCGAGAGAGTCTGCTGCGCGCGTAGGATCGTCGCCGAGAGGGAGAGATCGATTGACAAAATGCATTCTTCCATGCATAACAAAAGTTTGTAGAGAAGTCTCAGGACTGTCTTTCATTATAATATGTATATGTAAACACTGCTGAGAATCATATCAAGCAAAACTAATACTTCATCTATTTCTATGTACGTTACTCTATTTTGTATCTATATTTATGTAATCAACTCTTGATTTTTTATATGAACAACTATTTCAACCAAACAACATACTGTTAATCACTGATTCACTGCAGAAGAGTTTCTTCTTCAAAAAAAAAAAAAAAAAAAAAAAAAAAAAAAACACTGGAAGAGTTGCAGTGAAAAATACAAAGAGAAACACCACAAAGTTGCACATCCATTCAGCTAATCAATGAAGATCTTATCATACAAGAAAATGAAATACTACATGTGTTATATATACAAAAAATGCATTACATATATACAAGTGTGATCATTACAAACGGACGTATAAAAAAGCTGTCCGCTCGCAACTCTCTTCAGACAAAAATCGAAATTGTTACAAATGAACATTCACAAAAATTGAACTATACATGACATTAACAAAAATTGAATTATACATGATTCTCTTCTACCCTCAACTTGAGAGGTTAGAAGGCCAAAAATGAAGCAGACAAAACTTGAATTATCTACACAATCTCTTCTACCATCATCTTGAACAAACAGTTAAAAAGACCAAAATGAGAGGGAGAGAAACTATTTAGTAAGGCGTCGGCTTCAACAAATAATTTCGCCTTCTTCAACATCATCACCATCGTCTTCGGGAAACTCGTTCTTCAAATATAGGCCCAAACCCTCCAGCACTCTATCATGTCCAATACATTTGGCCACGCCCATCATCTCGAGATCTTTCATGATGGCAAAACTGTCATATACGTCGACGGACTTTTCCATCTGAAAAATGGAATAACAAACATTGAATAGATTGTATATATAAATAGGGTGATGAAAATGATCAAAAGGTAGACGACCAAAAAAATCATACCTCCTCAAGTGCGAGTCGGGGCAAACTTTGTCTCTGTCGTAGCAACTTCAATGCAGCCTTCCTCTTTTAGCAAACTTTAACGTGCGCATCAATTCTTGCCTTTCTCTGTTATTATTTGTTAACATTTAGAAAATTTATCGTGTAATGAACAATTTTAAAAAATCACCAAAACACCAAATGTGAATTAAAACCGAAATATGAAACTCCTTCAACATATTCAATCAAAACTTGATTAAATCTAAAGATTTAAGTAAATCTTCTTTGGCCTAAGAATTCACTAACGAAACATATAACCAACTACAATCATAATTTAAATAAAAAATGAAGTGCCTCACCTTCATTGCTTCTTTTCAAATCTTTCCCTCCTCTCCGCTTCACCTTCAATGGATGAACTCTCTCACCCTAATAATTAAAAATAAGCATGTAAGCCAAGTTCAACAATAAAATAACTATAAAGCACATCAAGACATGGACACTTACAAGTAGTGCTTAGAGTTTTCTCTTTGTGCTTTAAGAATCATGTCTCCGCAAAGCGACTCTTTAACATTGCAAAGACGCGCAGTGACTTGCTTTGGCGACAATTGCCCTTCACATGTTTTTAGACATTCTACACCTTCAAAGCATCACAAAGTATAAGAAAAAGCGAGACATCAATACTTGAATAGAAAAACTTAGAAATGGACCAAAGCCATTCATTTTTTACATTATTTAACAAGTTTTAAGTCCGCCTAATAGAAAATTTAAAGATCACCCTCTAACTTCACTTATTACTTCATAAGTTAAATAAATTCTAGTTTTTGGTACTATATCATATCGAATTAATAAAGATTTGCAGATCATAAAACAGACCCCATGTTTTTCCATGTCATGAAGAAATAGAAATTATTTGGTATCCGAAGAAGGAAAAACTCGAAATGCTATTCAATGGTAGTAGAAAAGAGAGACAAACCACTTGAAGCTTCAGAGAAAGCATTGTCATGGCCGCAGTGAGATTTCATATCGCCAAATGAACCTTTTGGATAGGCTGATGCAGGATTTCCAAGTCTCTTGGAAGTAGCAGATTCACATTTAGGATTGGTGTTGTTATTTTTGAGGTCTTTGAGTGATGAGTCCTGTCCACAAGTACCACCAGTAGTGTTGGCAAACTGCATACACATTGCATAATTATAAAACTGAGTACAAAACTGAAATCCAACAACAAAAGTAATCACAACAAAAAATGCAAAGGAAATAAGAAATATGATAAAAGGAGTTACATACTTTTCCAATAACATTAGACTTGAAGCAACTACTTGTGAGTATTTGTATTTCCGATGCAGTTTCTCCATCATCTTTGTTTTCGCAAAGAAGCCCGAGTCTTCTAAGATGGCCGTGCAGCTTCGGTGGCAATTTTCTCTTTGATATTTCCATTAGACCTTGATCCTTGTAGACCAAATCGGATTTTTCCTCCTCACTCCATTTTGCTTCAAGAGACTTCCATTCCAAAGTAAACATTCGACTGAATTCACCGGCAAGTTCATGAACCCAGTTAGTCAAAGGATTGTGCTTCATTGCATTGGAAAATGTCAACTTAACATCATGCAACAAAGTCCCCGGCACTTGAGTATGAGCCATTCTCTAGCTTTTTCTTGACGAGTCCAAAGGTCCATCGGCTCGGATATTATATCAAAGTAATCGGGAATCAGCAGCCGCCATTTGGTTTAACGATTGATTGAAAAGAAATCCAAACCGATGATTCATCGTTTTCTAAGAAGTGCTCCACACTTGTTGCATCACGCCGCTACCAATCTTAAGCTTCTTCAACTTCGTCCGCACAATCTTGTTTCGCGCCACGCTTACCAAGTGCATTTTACTAAAGACCCATTTTTACATGAACCGAGAAATCGGTCTTTCATGCTCAAATTCAATGCTTTTGTCAAGTTGAGATCTCGCTCGTGGCTAGCTTCACCTTCAACTTCAACTTTTTCTTAATTGTGATGTTTTCAACTTGAGATTTTGGTTGTGGGAAGTTTCACCTTCAACTTGAAATTCTTCTTAAGTGTGATGTTTTCATCAACATGCATTGATGAGATTTGAATGAACTGAACTTCATTGAGGTTCTCTTCATGTTTAGACTATGATGATTTTCAAACAACATAACCAAGCAGAGATCGCCAAAAAACAAAAGAAGAAATCAAAAGTGAAAATAAGACCATCAAACTCTGATTAACATTGAGCAGAGAATTACATATACATAGTTAGTGTCAATGAAACAACACAAAAGTTTGTATCAATGATGGAAAAAAAAAAATCAATCAAAGAAAGTCCTAAACATCATTAAATCTTTCAATGTGCATGCATTAAACATCATTACCGATTATTGATTTGGAAGAAGAGAAAACTGAAATCCCAAGAAACTAAAGATCAGAAATTTTATTTTTTACTTGATTGATTAATGTATTTATAATTTGGGGATAAGGATAACAACAATAGTTTTTTTTTTATTATTATTTTCAAGATAGAAGGATAAGTAATAAAAAAAGGTAAAATAAAAATAGAAACAATAAAAAAAAGCGTAAAGACATGTGAATAAGATTGGAAAATGAAAGAAGAAGAAACACAACGCAACGCAACGCAACGCAGGTACTCCCACTCCTTAATCTTCATTTCTATTGTGTTTCTGCTTCAGATTTCTACTTCTTCTTCTTCTTCTTCTTCTTGTTGCGATTTGGTTGCAATTCGTGAAAAGCCCACATTTTTATGCTCATGAAATCTCGATAAAGTTCGCGCCTTTGCGTTTATTAACAAAGCTTCAATCCCAAATTAGTTGGGGTCGTGGGCTATATAGATCAAACTTTGAGTTCATTGGGTGCACATTGTATTGTATTGTATAGTAATAAAGGATTGGAATTGGGTATTCAAGTTAATTTCATTTGTGTGAATTGGAGTAGTAGGCGTCGTGGAGGTGGTAGCCAAGGATTGCATTGATTAGGAGGGATTTAAAGGGCTCGGAAAACACACCGCCAAGTGCACTAAATCGAGTTCGATCCTTGTGGTCGACCCCAACTAATTTGGGATTCAGGCTTTCTTATTGTTGATGCAGTAGTAGTAGTAGTAATAGGCGTCGTGGAGGTGGTAGCCATAAATTGCATTTATTAGGAGGGGATTTGAATGACTTGGAAAGCACACCATCAAGTGCTCTAAATCGAGCGCATTAGAAGAGCTTGATCCATGTAGCCAACCCCAACTAATTTAGGAATGAGCCTTTCTTGTTGTTGATGCAATAGTAGGCGTCGTGGAGTTGTCAGCAACATCACATTTATCAGGAGGGATTTAAAGGACTTGGAAAACACACCATCCATCAAGTGTACTAAATCGAGCTTAATGGAAGAGTTTGATCGATGCAGCCGATCCCAACTACTTGACGTTGTGGTGTATATTGTCGACGATCTCATTCAGAAGGAAACATGGTTTCTTATTCTCTCAAAAGGGTCTATGCAAGTCATCTTCTTTATGTTTGTCTTGCCCTTAATTCGGTTTTTATTGTTAGTGAACTGTGCTATCTGACTGTATTTGTTCCCATCGCATGCAGTCACTTTCAATGATTGGGAACCACACTTGAAAAGGGTATTATATGTAAGTCCTCTTCTTTATGTTTGTCTTTCCCTTAATTTGATTTTGATTGTTTGTAAACTGGGTAATCTGACTGTATCTATTGCTATTGGATTCAAAATCGATAGGGTGTGGGGAAGTTGTGAAAATTTGAATTAGATTAACTGGGAAAATAGAGAAGGGTATGTGCGCTTGTAGTCGGGGTTTTCACCATGTGCAAGAATCTGAAATTTGGTTTTGAATGGCTTTCTAGCCTTTCTGTTAAATATGGATATCTGAAAGCTGCAAAGAAATTGTTTTCTAGCCTTTCTGTTAAACATACTCTTCAATGATCAATGGCTTTGTTAAAAAAGGGTTGGTAAATGAAGCTGAATCTTTACTCATTGAAATGGAAAAGAATGGTTGTACTCCAAATGAGATCACACTTAGTGTCATGATTCAGGGGTTTCTCCATAAAATGATGTCCACAAGGCACTCCGACTCTTTAATCTAATGATAGAAAGGAATTTCTCTCCAAATGCGATGACAATATCCAAGATGATGTGTTTGCTGGCGGCGAATGGCTCAGATTCTCAAGAAGCTGCCTCATGAATTGTTGCAAAGGAACGCATAAAAATGGCTTCCTTTATTTTTTGTTGATGCTTGACATTCAATCAGTTTGCATATACCTATGGGATCAATCAGCACTGCATATTTTTGGGATTCTTTTCAATGCAATTCAAGAAGCTTGAGCTTGGTAAGTTTTTCTGTAACTAATTCAGTTGAGTCATAAGCTTCACAAGTCATTGTTCTAACTTTCTAAGTCTTAAAAGTGAAAACTGAAAATTATAACCTTTAGTTTTGAGTAACTTTTTGTTGCATTTCATGTTTTTTTCTTTTCACAAGTACAGGCTAACTTAATCTTTGGATCACTGTGTGTGTGTGTTAAATTGTATTGATTGCTAACAAATTTTTTCAATTTCTACTATTACCTTCTTTTTTTGTATTTTTTTTTTTTTATCACAGAATGTTGAATCCAAGACCAACAGTGAGCGCTCTTCAAACAAAATTACCCTCTCGCCGGTGAAAGTTTAATTATAATCCATTTGCTTCTCTTATTTGTTGTTTACATGGTAGATCGACTAAGATTACTTTTTTTTTTTTTTCGTATTTTTATTTTAGAATGTCAAGTCCAAGACCAGATGTATGCCAATTGATAGATTGGATTGGAACAACTAAAGTTGTTGCATTAGGTCTTGTAGCATCTGCGGAGGCAAAAGCACTTGCGGATCATGTGCCACTTAGTCCTCAGACCCTGGTGGTGTGGTTAGATTTCCTGTGAACCCAAAAGCACTCGTATGGAGACCCACATCAGACATTAATAGTTAGAGATGCTTTTGGCGATTCAGTTGCATGGACTTCTGATAAAGTTGTGATGGAATGAATTTTGAATATAATGGTAAGTTTATTCCGACATTAAATACAAAAAGTTATACTTGTTGGACACTAACTAATCTGCTTATTTGCTTCTCTCAATTTGAAGAACCGAAACAATTTTTGTTATTGATAAAACATAGTTCCCTTTTTACCTTAATAATGGTTTGTATGGCCAGTACCATAAATGAAATGTTTTATCATAAATGCTTGAATTCCTTTGATAATGGTATTGTTTTCTGATCTTATTCGGTAAGTGATTTGGATTCTGGAATGAGCAAATCAGATGGATAAATAAAATGGGTTTCCAGTTTTGTTACTTGATTGAGATCGAAATGCAAAAAGTAAACTTGTAAATAAACTTTTCGGGTGGGACGATTCCTTTTTTGTGTTGCCATGTATTTTGGATGCTGGATAGTTATATTTAATTCTGTTTAATTTCACTGTATCTTAGAACATCAAGAAAGTTCTTTTTTTCTTGCTCATGCTACTTGTTTGATCTGTTCATTTAATTGTTGAAGCTTCATGGCAGATTGCAGAATCATCCTATGCTTGCTCGAGAATACGGACGTGTAAGAGGCTTAGAGCTGGCAAACCTCCTGTGAACCTTGAACTTACGAAAAGTTGCAAATTTTTAAACAATAAAACCTATGAATTTACATAGTAATTAATGAATAGTATTTGTGTTCACAAGTCTATAATTCACACTCTCAAGTGTGACTTGTGAGATAACTTGCATAACAAAAGTTTGTAAGAGAAGTCCCAGGACTGTCTTTCATTATAATATGTATTTATAAACACTGCCGAGAATCAGATCAACTAGTCAATTGAACCTACATCGCATATTAAGCAAGACTAATACTTCATCTATTTTCGTGTACATTACTCTATTTTGTATCTATATTTATAGATCCATCATCAACTCTTGATTTTATATATGAACACCTATTTCAACCAAACAACATACCGTTAATCACTCGATTCACTTTGTAGAAGAGTTTCTTCCAAAAAAAAAAAAAAAAAAAAAAAAACACTGTAGAAGAGTTGCAGTGAAGAAATATAAGAGAAGCACCAGAAAGTTGCACATCCATATTCAGCAAATCAATGAAGATCTTATCATATACAAGTAGATGAAATATTACATGTGTTATATGTGCATAAAATGGATTACATATATACAAGTCGATCATTACGAGACGATTCGACGGACGTATAAAAAGTTGTCCGCGCGCAACTCTCTTGAGATAAAAATCGAAATTGTTACTAATGAACATTCAGAACAATTGAACTATACATGACATTAACAAAAATTGAATTATACATGATTCTCTTCTACCCTCAACTTGAGAGTTAGAAGGCAAAAAAAATGAGACAGATAAAACTTGAATTATGTACACAATCTCTTCTACCATCATCTTGAACAAACGGTTAAAAAGGCCAAAATGAGAGAGAGAGAAACTATTTCATAAGGCGTCGGCTTCAACAAATAATTTCACCTTCTTCAACATCATCATCATAGTCTTCGGGAAACTCGTTCTTCAAATATAGGCCCAAACCCTCCAGCACTCTATCATGTCCAATACATTTGGCCACGCCCATCATCTCGAGATCTTTCATGATGGCAAAACGTCATATACGTCGACGGACTTTTCCATCGAAAAATGGAATAGCAAACATTGAATAGATTGTATATATAAATTGGGTGATGAAAATGATCAAAAGGTACACAGCCAAGAAAATCATACCTCCTCAAGTGCGAGCCGGGCAGCTTGTCTCTGTCGCACCAACTTCAATGCAGCTTCCTCTTTAACAGCTTTAACGTGCGCATCAATTCTTGCCTTCTCTGTTATTATTCGTTGACATTTAGAAAATTTGTCGTGTAATTAACAATTTTCAAAAATCACCAGCAACACCAAATGTGAATTAAAATTGAAATCTGAAACTCCTTCAACATATTCAATCAAAACTTCAGATTAAATCTAAAGATTTAAGTAAATCTTCTTTGGCCTAACAATTCGCTAACAGAAACATATAACCAACTACAATCATAATTTAAATACAAAATGAAGTGCCTCACCTTCTCGACGCTTCTTTTCAAATCTTTCCCTCTCCTCCTGTTTCACCTTCAATGGATCAACTCTGTCACCCTAATAATTACAAAATAAGCTTGTAAGCCAAGTTCAACAATAAAATAACTATAAAGCACATCAAGACATGGACACTTACAGTGCTTAGAGTTTTCTGCTGTGCTTTAAGAATCGTGTCTGCAAAGCGACTCTTTAACATTGCAGCGCGCAGTGACTTGCTTGGCGACAATTGCCCTTCACATGTTTTCAGACATTCTACACCTTCAAAGCATCACAAAGTATAAGAAAAAGCAGACAACAATACTTGAATAGAAAAACTTAGAAATGGACCAAAGCCATTCATTTTTTACATTATTTAACAAGTTTTAAGTCCAACTAATAGAAAATTTTAAGATCACCCTCCAACTTCTCTTATTGCTTCCTAAGTTAAATAAATTCTAGTTTTTGGTACTATATCATATCGAATTAATAAAAATTTGGAGATCATAAAACAGACCACATGCTTTTCCATGTCATGAAGAAATATAAATTATTTGGCATCCGAAGAAGGAAAAACTGGAAATGCTATTTGATGGTAGTAGAAAAGAGCGACAAACCACTTGAAGCTTCAGAGAAAGCATTGTCATGGCTGCAGCGAGATTTCATATCGCCAAATGAACCTTTTGGATAGGCTGCTGCAGGATTCCCAAGTCTCTTGGAAGTAGCAGATTCACATGTAGGATTGGTGTTGTTATTTTTGAGGTCTTTGAGTGATGAGTCATGTCCACAAGTACCACCAGTAGTGTTGGCAAACTGCATACACATTGCATAATTATAAACCGAGTACAAAAGCGAAATCCAACAACAAAAGTAATCACAACAAAAATGCAAAGGAAATAAGAAATATGATAAAAGGAGTTGCATACTTTTCCAATAACATTAGACTTGAAGCAACTACTTGTGAATATTTGTATTTCCGATGCAGTTTCTCCATCGTCTTTGTTTTCGCAAAGAAGCCCGAGTCTTCGAAGATGACCGTGCAGCTTCGGTGGCAATTTTCTCTTTGATATTTCCATTAGACCCTGATCCTTGTAGACCGAATCAGATTTTTCCTCCTCACTCCATTTTGCTTCAAGAGACTTCCATTCCGAAGTAAACATTCGACTGAATTCACCAGCAAGTTCATGAACCCAGTTAGTCGAAGGATTGTACTTCATTGCATTGGAAAATGTCAACTTAACATCTGCAGCAAAGTCCCTGGCACTTGAGTATGAGCCATTCTCTAGTTTTTTCTTGACAGTCCCAAGGTCCATCGGCTCGGATATTATATCAAAGTAATCGGGAATCTGCGGCGCCGCTGGTTTAACGGGTTGATTGAAAAGAAATCCAAACTGATGATTCATCAGTTTCCTAAGAAGTGCTCCACACTGTTGCATCGCGCCGCTACCAATCTTAAGCTTCTTCAACTTATGTCCGCACAATCTTGTTTCGGCGCCACGTTTACCAGTGCATTTTACCGAAGACCCATTTTTACATGAACCGGAAATCGGTCTTTCATGCTCAAATTCAATGCTTTTGTCAAGTTGAGATCTCGCTCGCATGCGCAGCCTTCACCTTGATCAACTTCAACTTCTTCTTAATCGTGATGTTTTCAACTTGAGATTTCGGTTGTGGCGAGCTTCACCTTCAACTTGAAATTCTTCTTAAGTGTGATGTTTTCATCAACAGCATTGATGAGATTTGAATGAACTTCATTGGGGTTCTCTTCATGTTTAGACTATGATGATTTTCAAACAACATAACCAAGCAGACACTACTAAAAAACAAAAGAAGAAATCAAAAGTGAAAATAAGACCATCAAACTCGATTAACATTGAGCGAGATAATTACATATACATAGTTAGTGTCAATGAAACAACACAAAAGTTTGTATCAATGATGGAAAAAAAAATCAATCAAAGAAAGTCCTAAACATCATTAAATCTTTCAATGTGCATGCATTAAACATCATTACCGATTATCGATTTGGAAGAAGAGAAAACTGAAATCCCAAGAAACTAAAGATCGAAATTTTATTTTTTACTTGATTGATTAATGTATTTATAATTTGGGGATAAGGATAACAACAATAGTTTTTTTTTATTATTTTCAAGATAGAAGGATAAGTAATAAAAAAAGGTAAAATAAAAATAGAAACAATAAAAAAAAGCGTAAAGACATGTGAATAAGATTGGAAAATGAAAGAAGAAGAAAACACAACGCAACGCAACGCAACGCAACGCAGGTACTCCCACTCCTTAATCTTCATTTCTATTGTGTTTCTGCTTCAGATTTCTACTTCTTCTTCTTCTTCTTCTTCTTCTTCTTGTTGCGATTTGGTTGCAATTCGTGAAAAGCCCACATTTTTATGCCTTGTTTTGTGAAATTGAAGACCTAAAACGTTCATTACCCATTCAGCGTCGATAATTGATTCACATTTTATATCTGATGCATCATGAATTCTTGATAAAGTTCGCGCCTTTGCGTTTATTAACAAAGCTTCAATCCCAAATTAGTTGGGATCAAACTTTGAGTTCAATAGTAATAAAGGATTGGAATTGGGTATTCAAGTTAATTTCATTTGTGTGAATTGGAGTAGTAGGCGTCGTGGAGGTGGTAGCCATGGATTGCATTGATTAGGAGGGATTTAAAGGGCTCGGAAAACACACCGCCAAGTGCACTAAATCGAGAGCAATAGGAGAGTTCGATCCTTGTGGCCGACCCCAACTAATTTGGGATTCGGGCTTTCTTGTTGTTGATGCAGAGTAGTAATAGGCGTCGTGGAGGTGGTAGCCATAAATTGCATTAATTTGGGAATGAGGCTTTCTTGTTGTTGATGCGCAAGTAGTAGGCGTCGTGGAGTTGTCGGCAATATCACATTTATCGGGAGGGATTTAATGGAAGAGTTTGATCTATGCGGCGGATCCCAACTACGGACGCCTGTGGTGTTAGCCATTGATTCATGTATATCCCTTTTTATGTCTTTCACAATCGCTTGTTTCCGTTGGAGTGACTTTCAATGATTTAGAGCTACCCTTGTATATTGTCGACGATCTCATTCAGAACGAAACATGGTTTCTTATTCTCTCAAAAGGGCCCTATGCAAGTCATCTTCTTTATGTTTGTCTTGCCCTTAATTCGGTTTTTATTGTTACTGAACTGTGCTATCTGACTGTATTTGTTCCCATCGCAGTCACTTTCTTCGGAACCACACTTCAAAAGGGTATATGTAAGTCCTCTTCTTTATGTTTGTCTTTCCCTTAATTCCTTAATTTGATTTTGATTGTTTGTAAACTGGGTAATCTGACTGTATCTATTGCTATTGGATTCAAAATCGATAGGGTGTGGGGAAGTTTATTTTCAGTTGTTGCTTTAGGTTACGTTAGGATTGTTTGATAGTTTAATAGTTTAGTTTCGTATGTTTGCTTTTGAAATTTCTCATGGCAGTGAAGAATGAATCAAACGGAACTTGTAAATTCTGATGCCATGATGGAATGATTTGTAAGCTGTGATGGAATATTTCTTTGGTGAATGAAATAAATTATGGCCTCGTTTGGTTCCTTTTTTTCCGACTTACATAAGAGTTCTCTTACATGCGGAGTTAGCTGACAATTGAATATCATAGTTTTATGCTCGATTCAACTTTGAACTTACAGAAAAGTTGCAAATTTTTAAACAATAAAACCTATGAATTTACATAGTAATTAATGAATAGTATTTGTGTTCACAAGTCTATAATTCACACTCTCAAGTGTGACTTGTGAGATAACTTGCATAACAAAAGTTTGTAAGAGAAGTCCCAGGACTGTCTTTCATTATAATATGTATTTATAAACACTGCTGAGAATCAGATCAACTAGTCAATTGAACCTACATCTGCATATTAAGCAAGACTAATACTTCATCTATTTCGTGTACATTACTCTATTTTGTATCTATATTTATAGATCCATCATCAACTCTTGATTTTATATAGGAACACCTATTTCAACCAAACAACATATTGTTAATCACCGATTCACTTTGTAGAAGAGTTTCATCCAAAAAAAACACTGGAAGAGTTGCAGTGGAGAAATACAAAGAGAAGCACCAGAAAGTTGCACATCCATATTCAGCTAATCTAATCCAAACAAGAAAATGAAATACTGCATGTGTTATATATACAAAAAATGCATTACATATATACAAGTGTGATCATTACAAATTGCGTTCCTTATTGAGAGCCAATCCATTGTAGATTAGTCAATGCAGTTGGCGCAAACATACTGCATTAAAAACCAAAAAACATTTTCTATTTAAAAGAAACCAAAAAATCAAGAAGTGCAATTGGTAACGCACTGCATTAAGTCTATACATTTGTTGAAAAAAAATGTACCAAGAAGCATACAGATCAGGAAACTAACTAATCAGTAATCATACAATTGTTTCTCTCTTTTTAGATATATACACAAATCAAGATATGTACAATTGACATGAAAGAGTTCCAGTGATTTCATTATTTCAAAGCTATCAACAATCATGCTCCGTTGATGAGACCGCGACAACCATAACTCTTGTTTCAAAAGGTAGTTTTTTGCGGTTAGAAGAAGAGCCGCCATTGAATATGAACAACTCATTTGAGAAACCAATGAACATCCAAAGTTTTTTTTTTTTTTTTGGAAGGCATCTCTAGTCACTTCACAATGCCACTGCTTTGTACCAAGGCAATTTTGCGCATTTATACTTCATCTAGTGAATACATAAGATCAGCATTCTTTCTCACTGTTTCCCTCCAACTCCACGGATCAAGGTCGTTCTGCTAATCACATATGAACAAATTAGTTACTTAGAATCATTTGTCCCCGAAAGAAACCCCGAAATGAAATGAGCAAACTTGAATTGTCGATTGATGTTTGTCCCAAAAAGAATGATTTATGTCCAGTCATGATCTTAATGGATGGTCTTACTTGTGTTGCTATCCTTTAGAGTATAGCTTGAGATTGAAAGGACTTAAATTCATGGATTATAAATAGGTGCACTGACTAGGAATCCCCACTTAAACTTTCGGCGATTTCTTCCCCAGTTAGAAATTACTAAAACAAGGAAAAAAATTGGTTCACCCACTTTAGACACGCACTTGTTGGTGTCCATTGATTTGTGCATCAATGTTTGTGCCCACATAAATAGATGTGTATCTAGAGGACACGAGCAAGTGCGTGTCCAAAGTGGGTCGCCTTAGCATCTTCCTTAAAATTATTCATCTACTTCGTAAACAAAAACCATCGGAAGTCGTGTGAAGTATGACACAAGAAGGTTGACATCAGTAGGAAAGAGACAAAGGCCAAAGCATAAATCCAAATCAAACTGCAAGTAAGATGAATCCATAAAAAGTGGAAAAAATTATAGAGCCAAACATACTGGAATGATTTATTCCGCATTGAAAGAAACAACCACGAGATTCCATATGCTCGAAAAAAGATTGAGGAAACAAGGACTTGAATAATTCATGAAGCTTTACTGTTCTCAACCCGCTACAAGAAGATAGAGCCACTACCAAG
This sequence comes from Stephania cephalantha, assembly GCA_039657325.1. Lineage (NCBI taxonomy): Eukaryota > Viridiplantae > Streptophyta > Magnoliopsida > Ranunculales > Menispermaceae > Stephania > Stephania cephalantha. The sequence goes on from CM077578.1 coordinate 1,398,138, forward strand.
CCATAAGTAGAGAGACCTCGTAAATGCAGAATTGTAATGCTACGCAGGCAGGTGATTTTGGCTAGCGCCCGGAGTCCTACATCGGTTATCGAGCAATATGACAAATTTATCTGTCCATTCATAATAAATTATGTTGTTAGGGCAAAAATAAAAGTCTTTATAGCAAAAATTACTTGGTCAAAATTATAAGTCGTTTTTGCAATTTGAGAATGTATTCAACAATGACAAGAAAGATCCCCGGATACGAGCAGAGAAGAAAAGCAAGTGCAACAACTACTGTTTGAGATTGTGGAAAAGTCATGTGAGTGAAAGAAGTCCAACATCATTAAATTTCTTTACATCTAGCTCAGTAAGTAGCTTGCATCCTATAGAAATGCTTACAATTCCAGTAGATGATATAGATGGACACCCTTGAATTTCCACGACCCTCAATCTTGAGCACTTAGATAGCGATACCAACGACATATCTGTTATCTTTTTATAATAGCCCAAATTGATCATCTCCAGCCTGGGACAACCAGATGCAATTGCTGCAATGTTTAAATCTTTTATTCCCATTGCCCTGTACAATAAGGTAAAATTGCAATTCCAAGAGTTAAACACACCAAAATACATAATTTATTTCAGCATTTAAAAGTTTCATCTCGATGAACTACTTTCTTGTAAAAGGGAACCGCTAGTAAGCATACAAGCATTTATTCCCCGGTCACAGTTCTAATGCACCTCAAGTTAAAATATAAGTTACATATTTTTAGCTATTTAATCATTTCAAACAAGCTGTAAAAACCATGACAATAGATCACGCGCATAGGCGTTTCACATCTCTAAGTTCCACGAGTTAGAAAGAAAACATAGTGAATTAGGATTGTTTTTTTTATAATTATTATAGTATATTAGGAAATGACAATAGAAGTGGTAGTACTCGGTTCCCATTTAAACTTTTGATGGTCATAAAGAAAGAAATGACAGTAGAGAATTCAGAATACAGTGAATCAATAGAAACCCAAAAATTCCAAAAACAAAATTTCTAAGAGCAAGAACAAATTGAAAAGTTGAAAACAAAACCTAAGCAACCCTCAAATTATTAAAACCCAAAGGTTTCTACAAAATTTAGGCGAAAACGGAGTTCTAAGGGATAAACAGATCGAGAACTACCCATCAAATCATTAAATCCCCAAAAGACCCAATTACAAAATCATTAGGAAAAACGATCAGAAGAAACTCAAATCCAACATAGTAAAATACCTTAAATCAAAGAAAAGAAACACAAGCCTGTACATGTAAATGTCTCTTTCGGGGGCCAGCGTTTGGGACCACAAGCATTTGTTCCACAGACCAAAACCCTTAAGAACATAGTAGTATGCATCAAATCCCCTTAATTCCTCTCTTACTCTCTCTATCATCATCATCATCGGGCGACACCGGAGCCAAGACCCCAAATTCTGCTGAGTCTCCGGTCAATCCCTTCAGTGAGAAATCCTTAGACTTAGAATTAGACTTAAACTGGTTTAGGTCTGTCGAGGTTTTTTTGAGATTTGATGCATTTTGCCTACACGGATCCTGTTCTCCAACTTGGGGACCGTTAAAGTAAGCAAACGGCTAAGGACGAAATTTGAGTACAAATAGAAGTGCATGGACCAAATTTGATCAAATAAAAGTTCGAGGACCAAATTAAGAGAACACAGCCTAGAATTGAATGTAAGTCAAGGTTCCATATGATTCACCAAAGTTCCCATTTATTAATCTGCAAATCACCACAAAAGAAGATAGTTCCCTTATGCATGATTATTATAGTACAAACTAAAACAACATTATTCGCATTGATGCAAATTGCAGATGAGAGAAGCTGCAAACCTGTACAAGTTCAGCTCAATCAGTTTCTGGCAAAACTTTCCAACTTTGATGAGGCCGTTCCCTCTTAAATTATAGCAAATTGCTAACCTTAAAACGGAAAGTTCGCACGCACAACTTTGATGGATTGCAAATTGGGTAGATACAAAAGATTGTAGAGCTTGTTTAGAGCAAAAGCATCATCAACAGTAAATCAAATACCAAGAACTTCCTTCGATTATAAATGATGAGAGAAGTCGAGAAAAATGCATGATTTTGTGACATTGTCAAATTATCAAAATGAGACAGACACGTCAAATTATCAAAAATATCTCCGAGAAGGGCAACAAACTTACACCAGATCCATTTGTCAAATTGAGGTAGGATAAACGTGCGACTCCACTTGTCAAGAAAGGTAATCCCTCGAGACTTACGTTCTCACTTCTCACAATTTGTTAGATTGATTTGTTGTCACGCAACAACCAAAGCATGTGAAAAAAGTCACTACACGAGCATTTTTAAACGAGGAAGAAGATTAATATTACACAACAGAATGCTATCACATATATCTAAAATGGACCAGTTATTAATGAGTAATGATAGATACTTGCAATGCCAATAGATGAACTAGCAACAAATAGAATGGAGGAGCCAATTTAAAAGACTTCCCTTGCTATCCAGAAAAGAGTAATCCAAGGTAGGACCCAATCCCGAAAACCTTGATGAAGAGTAAATTCGCTTGTATAGATTCGTTTTACATGATTAATTTCTTTTCTCTCATAGCATGGCAGAAAGAAGAGATCCAACTATAGGAGGTTGCAGCTTGAGATAGATACTCACAAAAGTAGATTGCATTTTAAAATTCTCAATTAGTTTTAACTTTTAAGTATCTTATAGTGAAGAAATTTCAGAAATCAAATGCACGAGATTAAAAAGGAAACTCTTCAGACTTTACTTGATATTTTTCTATAGTAACTATGTTTCTTCTCCCTGTAAAAAATTATATCTATCTGTTCACTCTCACACAAACAAACAGACAACCACAAATAGTGCACGTTGTTCCTACTCAATATGACATGCTATCACAAATTCACAATTGACATTGTATTTGGATAATAACTACCTTAATAGACTTTCTTCCGCTCAAGAGTTTCAAGACCATCATCATCAATACTAAGGCATCCTTCAAAAGTTAAATCTTCAAGATACTTTAATTGGAAGATAGATGGTAGACATTTGTTCGTAATCTGCACCACATGAAATGTAGAACTTGATTTGATATTCACATGAGAATGAATCAAGAAGAGGGCGAGCTCGAAATCGTCTGTCGATTTCAATGTATTCACCATCTTTGCCTTGCAAGTTAAGACATGAAATTGAGATTGAGATTTATGAAGATCAAAACCCCTAAAATCGAATTCAAATCAATAAAACAAACAAAAAATTCACGAAAACCAAAAAAGATGACAAATTTAAACAATTAAGATGTTGATGGCAACAACGATTAGAGGAGAATCACAACGAGCTAATCAAAACCCTAAATGCGAAACAAAGAGGGGAAAAAGCCCTAAAATTGAGTTCAAATCAATCAAGGAAACAAACAAAAGATTCATGAAATGCAAACAATCAGAGACGACGAAGACATACCAGAGAGAGAGATCGATTGAGAAATCGATCGAGAGAGTCTGCGCGCGTAGGATCGTCGCCGAGAGGGAGAGATCGATTGACAAAATGCATTCTTCCATGCATAACAAAAGTTTGTAGAGAAGTCCCAGCACTGTCTTTCATTATAATATGTATATGTAAACACTGCTGAGAATCATATCAAGCAAAACTAATACTTCATCTATTTCTATGTACGTTACTCTATTTTGTATCTATATTTATGTAATCAACTCTTGATTTTTTATATGAACAACTATTTCAACCAAACAACATACTTGTTAATCATCGATTCACTGCAGAAGAGAGTTTCTTCAAAAAAAAAAAAAAAAAAAAAAAAAAAAAAACACTGGAAGAGTTGCGGTGAAGAAATACAAAGAGAAACACCACAAAGTTGCACATCCATTCAGCTAATCAATGAAGATCTTATCATACAAGAAAATGAAATACTACATGTGTTATATATACAAAAAATGCATTACATATATACAAGTCGATCATTACGAGATGGACGTATCAAAAAATTGTCCGCTCGCAACTCTCTTGAGACAAAAATCGAAATTGTTACAAATGAACATTCACAAAAATTGAACTATACATGACATTAACAAAAATTGAATTATACATGATTCTCTTCTACCCTCAACTTGAGAGGTTAGAAGGCCAAAAATGAAGCAGACAAAACTTGAATTATCTTCACAATCTCTTCTACCATCATCTTGAACAAACAGTTAAAAAGACCAAAATGAGAGGAGAGAAACTAATAATGCATCGGCTTCAACAAATAATTTCGCCTTCTTCAACATCATCATCATCGTCTTCGGGAAACTCGTTCTTCAAATATAGGCCCAAACCCTCCAAAGACTCTATCATGTCCAATGCATTTGGCCACGCCCATCATCTCGAGATCTTTCATGATGGCAAAGCTGTCATATACGTCGACGGACTTTTCCATCCGAAAAATGGAATAACAAACATTGAATAGATTGTATATATAAATTGGGTGATGAAAATGATCAAAAGGTACACGACCAAGAAAATCATACCTCCTCAAGTGCGAGCCGGCAAATGACTTGTCTCTCTGTCGCAGAACTTCAATGCGACTTCCTCTTTAGCAGACTTTAACGTGCGCATCAATTCTTTCTTCTCTGTTATTATTTGTTGACATTTAGAAAATTTGTCGTGTAATGAACAATTTTAAAAAATCACCAAAGCAACACCAAATGTGAATTAAAAGCTGAAATCTGAAACTCCTTCAACATATTCAATCAAAACTTGATTAAATCTAAAGATTTAAGTAAATCTTCTTTGGCCTAACAATTCACTAACGAAACATATAACCAACTACAATCATAATTTAAATACAAAATGAAGTGCCTCACCTTCTCGCCGCTTCTTTTCAAATCTTTCCCTCTCCTCCTGCTTCACCTTCAATGGATCAACTCTCTCACCCTAATAATTACAAAATAAGCTTGTAAGCCAAGTTCAACAATGAAATAACTATAAAGCACATCAAGACATGGACACTTACAAGTGCTTAGAGTTTTTATTTGTGCTTTAAGAATCGTGTCTCGCAAAGCGACTCTTTAACATTGCAAAAACGCAAATGACTTGCTTGGCGACAATTGCCCTTCACATGTTTTCAGACATTCTACACCTTCAAAGCATCACAAAGTATAAGAAAAAAGCAGACAACAATACTTGAATAGAAAAACTTAGAAATGGACCAAAGCCATTCATTTTTTTACATTATTTAACAAGTTTTAAGTCCACCTAATAGAGAATTTTAAGTTGGCTTACTTTGTTGACGTAGAACTATAGAACAAGTGATTAAAAACCAACCGAAATAGTTCTGTTTCAGGTTGCTAATTTTTTCAAGCAAAAAATTCTAAAAATTGAAAGAAAATGTTATGCTACTCTAGGGAGAATTATTGGAATTCTCAATGACGTTGAAAAGTGGAAAGAACATTGAATTATGTTGTATTCCTAGATTGCTCTAATTTCTTATTCAATGAAATATTGTTTGCTTTGCTATATTTAATTTTCAAGGCATTTACTTGTAGAAACTCTCAATATAAATGTGTCTGATTGATGATTATATATTTTTTGGTACTATATCATATCGCATTAATAAAAATTTGGAGATCATAAAACAGACCACATGTTTTTCCATGTCATGAAGAAATATAAATTATTTGGCATCCGAAGAAGGAAAAACTCGAAATGCTACTTGATGGTAGTAGAAAAGAGAGACAAACCACTTGAAGCTTCGAGAGAAAGCATTGTCATGGGCTGGCGAGATTTCATATCGCCAAATGAACCTTTTGGATAGGTCGTCAGCAGATTCCCAAGTCTCTTGGAAGTAGCAGATTCACATTTAGGATTGGTGTTGTTATTTTTGAGGTCTTTGAGTGATAAGTCATGTCCACAAGTACCATCGTAGTGTTGGCAACCGCATACAAATTGCATAATTATAAACCGAGTACAAAACTGAAATCCAACAACAAAAGTAATCACAACAAAAATGCAAAGGAAATAAGAAATATGATAAAAGGAGTTACATACTTTTCCAATAACATTAGACTTGAAGCAACTACTTGTGAATATTTGTATTTCCGATGCAGTTTCTCCATCATCTTTGTTTTCGCAAAGAAGCCCGAGTCTTCGAAGATGACCGTGCAGCTTCGGTGGCAATTTTCTCTTTGATATTTCCATTAGACCCTGATCCTTGTAGACCAAATCAGATTTTTCCTCCTCACTCCATTTTGCTTCAAGAGACTTCCATTCCAAAGTAAACATTCGACTGAATTCACCGGCAAGTTCATGAACCCAGTTAGTCGAAGGATTGTGCTTCATTGCATTGGAAAATGTCAACTTAACATCTGCAGCAAAGTCCCTGGCACTTGAGTATGAGCCATTCTCTAGCTTTTTCTTGACAGTCCCAAGGTCCATCGGCTCGGATATTATATCGAAGTAATCGGGAATATGCAGCGCCGATGGTTTAACCGGTTGATTGAAAAGAAATCCAAACTGATGATTCATCAGTTTCAGAAGAAGTGCTCCACACTGTTGCATCGCGCCGCTACCAATCTTAAGCTTCTTCAACTTCTGTCCGCACAATCTTGTTTCGGCGCCACGCTTACCAGTGCATTTTACTAAAGACCCATTTTTACATGAACCGGAAATCGGTCTTTCATGCTCAAATTCAATGCTTTTGTCAAGTTGAGATCTCGCTCGTGGCAGCTTCACCTTGATCAACTTCAACTTCTTCCTAATCGTGATGTTTTCAACTTGAGATTTCGGTTGTGGCAGCTTCACCTTCAACTTCAAATTCTTCTTAAGTGTGATGTTTTCATCAATAGGCATTGATGAGATTTGAATGAACTTCAAATTCTTCTTAAGTGTGATGTTTTCATCAATAGGCATTGATGAGATTTGAATGAACTTCATTGGGGTTCTCTTCATGTTTAGACTATGATGATTTTCAAGCAACATAACCAGCAGACACTACTAAAAAAAGAAAGAAGAAGTAATAAGTAATTAATTAGACCTTCAACATCTCATTAGCATTGACACTTACATATCCCATTCATGCTATAAGGAAATAATTCATTCATGCTATAAATTATTATAAGACCATCAAACTCTCATTAACATTGAGCAGAGAATTACATATACATAGTTAGTGTCAATGAAACAACACAAAAGTTTGTATCAATGATGAGAAAAAAAAAAATCAATCAAAGAAAGTCCTAAAAATCACAATAACCCAACCTAAATATCACAAGAACCCAATTTGGGAGTGGTGAATTTTCAAGAAAATTCAGTTCTTGATCGATATTATCCGATAATCGATTAGGATAGCTTACTTCTTAAGCTTTATCGCATTGGCGCCAAAATGTCAAAATAGAAATAAAATACACCTAGTAATTATTTATTAAGCTAAAAACAAGTAGTAAAAGGGTGAAATAAATAAAATAAAATAAGTAAAAGAGCGTGCGTTCAATTTAGTAATGGGCCTACTAATTTTTGTATAATGTATATATAATATATAGGCTATCGGACCAAATTGTGGATTGGAATGTTTCAAACAAAGCTCCTTGAAATCGAAACACGGATAGCATAAAAAAATTTACCTCGCTTGTCTTTAAGAGAACAAAAATCACAACAATGGAAGCAAAAAGTAAAAATAATTTAAATTTAAACAGTAACTTACCGATTATTGATTTGGAAGAAGAGAAAACTCAAATCCAAGAAACTAGAGATCAAAGAAAAAAAAAAAAATTACTTGATTGATTAATGTATTTATAATTTGGGAATAAGGATAACAACAATAGTTTTTTTTTATTATTATTTTCAAGATTGAAGGATAAGTAATAAAAAAAAAGTTAAAATAAAAATAGAAATAATAAAAAAAAGCGTAAAGACGAAATCGAGAAATCTGGAGTATTAAACAAGTAATTTCTCTTTTTTTCTCATTGGTTTGCTTCATATTATTTAAAAGTAATAAAATAAAACCAACTATATCTAGCACATTAAAATAAAATAAGCCCACACAGACTTTTTAATTTTAATTTTAATTTCGTTCCTTTTTCTAAAAATAATATTCTTTATTTTGTTACTTTCATTTGCTTATTTATTTCTTGTGTTGAAATAGAAAAAAATATTTTTTTTAAAAATCACTTGGTCCAAATAATAATGAACTCTGATTTCCGTTGAACACTATTACATCGGACATCAAAAAAAAAAAAAAAAGTTTACTAAACAAATTGTGTTCCATATTGAGAACCAATCCATTGCAGATTAGTCGATGCAGTTGGCGCGAACGTACTGCATTAAAAACCATAAAAAACAACTTTTTTTTAAAGAAACCAAACAAATCAAGAAGTACAATTGGTAACGTACTGCATTAAGTCTATACATTTGTGTTTTTAATTTGTTGAAAAAAAATGTACCAAGAAGCATACAGATCAGGAAACTAACTAATCAACAATCATACAATTGTTTCTTTTTTTTTAGATATATACACAAATCAAGATATGTATTGATGAAGACCATGAATTGCTTTTGTTCTTCATCAGTAGAAGTAATGGTCTGCTAAGGTTAGTTTATTTTCAGTTGTTGCTTTAGGTTACGTTAGGAGTGTTTGATAGTTTAATAGTTTAGTTTCTTATGTTTGCTTTTGAAATTTCTCATGGCAGTGAAGAATGAATCAAACGGAACTTGTAAATTCTGATGCCATGGTGGAATGATTTGTAAGCTGTGATGGAATATTTCTTTGGTGAATGAAATAAATTATGGCCTCGTTTGGTTCCTTTTTTTCCGACTTACATAAGAGTTCTCTTACGTGCGGAGTTAGCTCACAATTGAATATCATAGTTTTATGCTCGATTCAACTTTGAACTTACGGAAAAGTTGCAAATTTTTAAACAATAAAACATATGAATTGACATAGTAATTAATGAATAGTATTTGTGTTCACAAGTCTATAATTCACACTCTCAAGTGTGACTTGTGAGATAACTTGCATAACAAAAGTTTGTAAGAGAAGTCCCAGGACTGTCTTTCATTATAATATGTATTTATAAACACTGCTGAGAATCAGATCAACTAGTCAATTGAACCTACATCTGCATATTAAGCAAGACTAACACTTCATCTATTTCTATGTACATTACTCTATTTTGTATCTATATTTATAGATCCATCATCAACTCTTGATTTTATATATGAACAACTATTTCAACCAAACAACATACTGTTAATCACTGATTCACTGTTAATCAATGAAGATCTTATCATACAAGAAAATGAAATACTACATGTGTTATATATACAAAAATTGAATTATACATGACATTCACAAAAATTGAATTGTACATGATTCTCTTCTACCCTCAACTTGAGAGGTTAGAAGGCCAAAAATGAAGCAGACAAAACTTGAATTATCTACACAATCTCTTCTACCATCATCTTGAACAAACAGTTAAAAAGACCAAAATGAGAGGGAGAGAAACTATTTAGTAAGGCGTCGGCTTCAACAAATAATTTCTCCTTCTTCAACATCATCATCATCGTCTTCAGAAAACTCGTTCTTCAAATATAGGCCCAAACCCTCCAGCACTCTATCATGTCCAATACATTTGGCCACGCCCATCATCTCGAGATCTTTCATGATGGCAAAACTGTCATATACGTCGACGGACTTTTCCATCTGAAAAATGGAATAACAAACATTGAATAGATTGTATATATAAATAGGGTGATGAAAATCAAAAGGTAGACGACCAAAAAAGTCATACCTCCTCAAGTGCGAGTAGCGGGCACTTGTCTCTGTCGTAGCAACTTCAATGCGACTTCCTCTTTAACTTTAACGTGCGCATTAATTCTTGCCTTCTCTGTTATTATTTGTTAACATTTAGAAAATTTATCGTGTAATGAACAATTTTAAAAAATCACCAGCAACACCAAATGTGAATTAAAACCGAAATCGAAACTCCTTCAACATATTCAATCAAAACTTTGATTAAATCTAAAGATATAAGTAAATCTTCTTTGGCCTAACAATTCGCTAACGAAACATATAACCAACTACAATCATAATTTAAATACAAAATGAAAATACAAAATGAAGTGCCTCACCTTCTCGCTGCTTCTTTTCAAATCTTTCCCTCTCCTCCTGCTTCACCTTCAATGGATCAACTCTCTCACCCTAATAATTAAAATAAGCTTGTAAGCCAAATTCAACAATGAAATAACTATAAAGCACATCAAGACATGGACACTTACAGTGCTTAGAGTTTTCTGCTGTGGTTTAAGAAACGTGTCTGCAAAGCGACTCTTTGACATTGCAGCGCGCAGTGACTTGCTTGGCGACAATTGCCCTTCACATGTTTTCAGACATTCTACACCTTCAAAGCGTCACAAAGTATAAGAAAAAGCAGACAGCAATACTTGAATAGAAAAACTTAGAAATGGACCAAAGCCATTCATTTTTTACATTATTTAACAAGTTTTAAGTCCACCTAATAGAAAATTTTAAGTTGGCTTACTTTGTTGACGTAGAACAATTAGAACAAGTGATTAAAAACCAACGAAATAGTTGTTTCAGGTTGCTAATTTTTTCAAGTGTAAAAAATTCTAAAAATTGAAAGAAAATGTTATGCTACTCTAGGGATAATTATTGGAATTCTCAATGACATTGAAAAGTGGAAAGAACATTGAATTATCTTTGTATTCCTAGATTGCTCTAATTTCTTATTCAATGAAATATCTTTGTTTGCTTTGCTATATTCAATTTTCAAGGCATTTACTTGTTGAAAGTCCGAATATAAATGTGTCTCGATTGATGATTATATATATTTATTGTGATCTAGTACTTATAGAAAATTTAAAGATCACCATCCAACTTCTCTTATTACTTCCTAAGTTAAATAAACTCTAGTTTTTGGTACTATATCTTATCGAATTAATAAAAATTTGGAGATCACAAAACAGACCACATGCTTTTCCATGTCATGAAGAAATATAAATTATTTGGCATCCGAAGAAGGAAAAACTCGAAATGCTATTTGATGGTAGTAGAAAAGAGAGACAAACCACTTGAAGCTTCAGAGAAAGCATTGTCATGGTTGCAGCGAGATTTCATATCGCCAAATGAACCTTTTGGATAGGCTGCTGCAGGATCCCCAAGTCTCTTGGAAGTAGCAGATTCACATTTAGGATTGGTGTTGTTATTTTTGAGGTCTTTGAGTGATGAGTCCTGTCCACAAGTACCACCAGTAGTGTTGGCAAACTGCATACACATTCCATAATTATAAAACTGAGTACAAAACTGAAATCCAACAACAAAAGTGCAAAGGAAATAAGAAATATGATAAAAGGAGTTACACACTTTTCCAATAACATTAGACTTGAAGCAACTACTTGTGAATATTTGTATTTCCGATGCAGTTTCTCCATCGTCTTTGTTTTCGCAAAGAAGCCCGAGTCTTCGAAGATGACCGTGCAGCTTCGGTGGCAATTTTCTCTTTGATATTTCCATTAGACCATGATCCTTGTAGGCGAAATCAGGTTTTTCCTCCTCACTCCATTTTGCTTCAAGAGACTTCCATTCCAAAGTAAACATTCGACTGAATTCACCGGCAAGTTCATGAACCCAGTTAGTCGAAGGATTGTACTTCATTGCATTGGAAAATGTCAACTTAACATCTGCAGCAAAGTCCCTGGCACTTGAGTATGAGCCATTCTCTAGCTTTTTCTTGACAGTCCCAAGGTCCATCGGCTCGGATATTATATCAAAGTAATCGGGAATCTGCAACGCCGATGGTTTAACCGGTTGATTGAAAAGAAATCCAAACTGATGATTCATCGTTTCCTAAGAAGTGCTCCACACTGTTGCATCACGCCGCTACCAATCTTAAGCTTCTTCAACTTCTGTCCGCACAATCTTATTTCGGCGCCACGCTTACCAGTGCATTTTACTAAAGACCCATTTTTACATGAACCGGAAATCGGTCTTTCATGCTCAAATTCAATGCTTTTGTCAAGTTGAGATCTCGCTCGTGGCGGCTTCACCTTCAACTTCTTTTGAACTGTGATGTTTTCAACTTGAGATTTCGGTTGTAGCAGCTTCACCTTCAACTTCAAATTCTTCTTAAGTGTGATGTTTTCATCAATAGGCATTGATGAGATTTGAATGAACTTCATTGGGGTTCTCTTCATGTTTAGACTATGATGATTTTCAAGCAACATAACCAGAAGACACTGCCAAAAAACAAAAGAAGTAATTAGCCAAAAATTCCACAACACATTCATATCCCATTCATGCTATAAGGAAATAATTATGTGATTTTATTACATAATGAAGCTCTCATGAAACAACACAAAAGTTTGTATCAATGATGAAAAAAAAAAAAAAAGAAAGAAAGTCAATCCAAGAAAGACCTAAACCCCAATTGTAATCAAAAGTGAAAATAAGACCATCAAACTCTTATTAGCATAGAGCATAGGATTATAACAAAAAGAAAAGTCATTCAATTCCAACACATATATATAGTTAGCCACAAATCCCACAACACATTCATATCTCATTTATGCTATATGGAAATAATTCACGCATGCTATAAGTAATAATAAGACCATCAAACTCTCATTAACATTGAGAGAGAATTACATATACATAGTTAGTGTCAATGAAACAACACAAAAGTTTGTATCAATGATGGAAAAAAAAAGAAGTCAATCAAAGAAAGTCCTAAAAATCATTAAATCTTTCAATGTGCATGCATGCAAGAAGTAGAAGAGAACTAAATTTAACAGAACCCATAAACCCTAATTAAACACTAAAAATCACAAACGTACGTACGTACCACTAGCTAAGCTAATTAAGAGAAGGAACTTTATGTAAATTCAGTTAAACCCTAAAAATCACAAGAATCCAACCTAAATATCACAAGAACCCAATTTGGGAGTGGTGAATTTTCAAAAAAACTCAGTTCTTGATCGATATTATCCGATAATCAGATTAGGATAGCTTACTTCTTAAGCTTTATCGAAGTTGGCAGTTGGCTGGCGCAAGGATTTTTTTTTTTTGGCGCCAAAATCCTATATGTCAAAATAGAAATAAAATACACCTAGTAATTATTTATTAAGCTAAAAACAAGTAGTAAAAAGGGTGAAATAAATAAAATAAAAAACATAAAGAGCGTGCGTTCAATTTAGTAATGGGCTTTCCTAATTTTTGTATAATGTATATATAATATAATGGCTATCTGGACCAAATTGTGGATTGGAATCTTTCAAACAAAACTCCTTGAAATCGAAACACGGATAGCATAAAAAAAATTCACCTCACTTGTCTTTAAGAGAACAAAAATCACAACAATGCAAGCAAAAAAGTAAAAATAATTTAAATTTAAATAGTAACTTACCGATTATTGATTTGGAAGAAGAGAAAACTCAAATCCCAAGAAACTAGAGATCAGAAAGAAAAAATTTTACTTGATTGATTAGTGTATTTATAATTTGGGGATAAGGATAACAACAATAGTTTTTTTTTATTATTATTTTCAAGATAGAATGATAAGTAATAAAAAAAGCTAAAATAAAAATAGAAATTAAAAAAAAAACCGTAAAGACGAAATCGAGAAATTTGGAGTATTAAACAAGCAATTTCTCTTTTTTTTTCATTGGTTTGCTTCATATTATTTAAAAGTAATAAAACAAAACCAACTATATCTTGCACATTAAAATAAAATAAGCCCACACAGACTTTTTAATTTTAATTTTAATTTCGTTCCTCTTTCTAAAAATAATATTCTTTATTTTGTTACTTTCATTTGCTTATGTATTTCCTGTGTTGAAACAGAAACAAATATTTTTTTTAAAAAATCACCTAGTCCAAATAATAATGGACTCGATTTCGTGAACACTATTACATTGGACATAAAAAAAAAAAAAAAAAAAAAAGTTAACTAAACAAATTGTGTTCCACATTGAGAACCAATCCATTGCAAAAATTAGTCGATGCGGTTTTGCGCGAACGTATCGCATTAAAAACCATAAAAAACAACTTTTTTTAAAGAAACCAAACAAATCAAGAGGTACAATTGGTAACGTATCGCATTAAGTCTATACATTTGTGTTTTTAATTTGTTGAAAAAAATGTACCAAGAAGCATACAGATCAGAAACTAACTAATCAAGCAATCATACAATTGTTTCTCTTTTTTAGATATATACACAAATCAAGATATGTACAATTGACATGAAAGACTCAGTGATTTCATTATTTCAAAGCTATCAACAATCATGCTCGTTGATGAGACCGCGACGACAACCATAACTCTTGTTTCGAAAGGTAGTTTTAGGTTAGAAGAACCGCCGCCGCCGCATATGAACAATCGCCAATCTATACTTCATCTAGTGAATACATAAGATCAGCATTCTTTCTCACTACATCCCTCCAATTCCACGGATCAAGGTCGTTCGCCAATCACATGAGAACAAATTAGTTACTTAAAATCATCTCGCCGCCGAAAGAAAGCCTGAAATGAAATGAGCAAACTTGAATTGTCGATTGACGTTTGTCCCAAAACGAACGATTTATGTACTTGTCATGATCTTAATGGATGGTCTTACTTGTGTTGCTATCCTTTAGAGTATAGCTTGGGATTGGAAGGACTTGAATTCATGGATTATAAATAGGTGCCTGACTAGGAATCCCCACTTAAACTTTCGGCGATTTCTTCCCAAGTTAGAAATTGCTAAAACAAGGAAAAACATTGGTTCACCCACTTTAGACACGCACTTGTTGGTGTCCATTGATTTGTCCATCGATGTTTGTGCCCAGAGAAATAGATGTGTATCTAGAGGACACAAGCAAGTGCGTGTCCAAAGTGGGTCGCCTTAGCATCGGTTGATTGAAAAGAAATCCAAACTCATGATTCATCAGTTTCCTAAGAAGTGTTCCACACTGTTGCATCACGCCTCTACCAATCTTAAGCTTCTTCAACTTCGTCCGCACAATCTTGTTTTTCGGCGCCACGCTTACCAGTGCATTTTACTAAAGACCCATTTTTACATGAACGGAAATCGGTCTTTCATGCTCAAATTCAATGCTTTTGTCAAGTTGAGATCTCGCTCGTGGCGACTTCACCTTTAACTTCAATTTGTTCTTAATCGTGATGTTTTCAACTTGAGATTTCGGTTGTGGCAGCTTCACCTTCAACTTCAAATTCTTCTTAAGTGTCATGTTTTCATCAATAGGCATTGATGATGAGAGTTGAATGAACTTCATTTGGGTTCTCTTCATGTTTAGACTATGATGATTTTCAAAAAAAAAAAAGAAGAAGTAATAGTTAATTAGCCAGAAGTTTGTATCAATGATGAAAAAATAAATAATTGTGTGATTTTATTACATAATGAAGCTCTCATGAAACAACACAATTAAAAGTTTGTATCAATGATGAAAAAATAAATAAAATGATAGTCAATCCAAGAAAGACCTAAACCTCAATTGTAATCAAAAGTGAAAATAAGACCATCAAACTCTCATTAGCATAGAGCATAGGATTATAACAAAAAGAAAAGTCATTCAATTCCAACACATATATTTATAGTTAGCCACAAATTCCACAACACATTCATAACCAGCAGACACTGCTAAAAAAAAAAGTAATAATTAATCAATTAAACCATCAACCTCTCATTAGCATTGACACTTACATAACTAGCCACCACAAATTTCACAACACATTCATATCCCATTCATGCTATAAGTAATAATAAGACCATCAAACTCTCATTAACATTGAGCAGAGAATTACATACACATAGTTAGTGTCAATGAAACAACACAAAAGTTTGTATCAAAGATGGAAAAAAAAAAAAAAAAAGTCAATCAAAGAAAGTCACAAACATCATTAAATCTTTCAATGTGCATGCATGCAAGAAGTAGAAGAGAACTAAATTTAACAGAACCTAAATTTAACAGAACCCATAAACCCTAATTAAACACTAAAAATCACAAACGTACGTACGTACCACTAGCTAAGCTAATTAAGAGAAGAACTTTATGTAAATTCAGTTAAACCCTAAAAATCACAAGAACCCAACCTAAATATCACAAGAACCCAATTTGGGAGTGGTGAATTTTCAAAAAAATTCAGTTGTTGATCGATTTTATCCGATAATCAGATTAGGATAGCTTACTTCTTAAGCTTTATAGCAGTTGGCAGTTGGCTGGCGTAAGGATTTTTTTTTTTTTGGCGCCAAAATCCTATATGTCAAAATAGAAATAAAATACACCTAGTAATTATTTATTAAGCTAAAAACAAGTAGTAAAAATGGTGAAATAAATAAAATAAAAATGCAAAGAGCGTGCGTACTGGGGTTTTGGACCAAATAAATGTTTGAAATTCGAAAATTAAATACAAAAATCCTTGAAAATAAGAGAAAATTCGAAAAAATGGGATTTTGGACCAAATAAATGGAAATTATGGATTTCTATGAAAAATGAGAAATTTGAGATTTTCTTCAAACTTTGTAATGGTGTTTTGTCTCGTAAACAAAGAAATTTATGTAGTTAAATACGACTTTTGATTCGAACATGTAAGTTTTAATATTTTCTATATTTATTTGACTAGATAACTTAAAATTTATAATTCAATATTTAAGTTGCGAAAATTTAAATTTTAAAGTGTATATGAATAATTAATAGATGAATTAGTGGAATCAAAATAAGTAGGAAATCTAAATATAGTTCAAGAGTTTAAGAGTATTTGTGTATATATAATGTATTGTATATAAAAGCTATCTGGACCAAATTGTGGATTGGAATCTTTCAAACAAAGCTCCTTGAAATCAAAACACGGATAGCATCAAAAAAATTCACCTCACTTGTCTTTAAGAGAACAAAAATGACAAAAATACAAGCAAAAAGTAAAAATAATTAAAATTTAAACAAGAACTTACCGATTATCACTTGAAGAAGAGAAAACTCAAATCCCAAAGATACCGGTGATCAAAATTGTTTTTTTTTTTTTTTTACTTGATTGATTAATGTATTAATAATTTGGGGATAAGGATTACAACAATAGTTTTTTTTTTTTTTTTTTTTTTTTTTTAATCTTCAAGCTAAAAGGATAAGTAATAAAAAAAGCTAAAATAAAAATAGAAATAATAAAAAAACCGTAAAGACCAAATCGAGAAATTTGGAGTATTAAACAAGCAATTTCTCTTTTTTTTTCATTGGTTTGCTTCATATTATTTAAAAAAAAAAACCAACTAAATCTTGCACATTAAAATAAAATAAGCCCACACAGATTTTTTAAATTTAATTTTTATTTCGTTCCTCTTTCTAAAAATAATATTCTTTATTTTGTTAGTTTCATTTTCTTATTTATTAATTTCCTGTCCGAAATAGATTTTTTTTTTAAATCACTTGGTCCAAATGGTAATGGACTCTAATTTCCATCCAACACAACCTAAGACAAAAAAAAAAAACAAAAAAAAAAGTTAACTAAACAAAATGTGTTCTTTATTGAGAGCCAATCCATTGTAGATTAGTCAATGCAGTTGGCGCGAACATACTGCATTAAAAACCAAAAAACATTTTCTATTTAAAAGAAACCAAAAAATCAAGAAGTGCAATCGTAGATTTTTAAAAAACATTTTTTATTAAGAAACCCCTTTCCATTTTCATTAAAAATGTTTTAAATTCAAAAATTAAATTCAAAAATCCTTGAAAATTAGAGAAAATTCGAAAAATGGAATTTTTGACCAAATAAATGGAAATTGTGGATTTTTATGAAAAATGAGAATTTTGGGATTTTCTTCACACTTTGTACTGGGTTTTTTCTCGTAAACAAAGAAATTTTTATGTAGTTAAAGAAATTTGTTAACCACGACTTTTAATTCGAACATGTAAGTTTTAATATTTTCTATATTTATTTGACTAGATAACTTAAAATTTATACTTCAATATAAAAAGAATTAATTTAAGTTACGAAAATTTAGATTTTTAAGTGTATATGAATAATTAATAAATGAATTAGTGGAACCAAAATACTTAGGAAATCTAAATATAGTTCAAGAATTTAAGAGTATTTATGTACATATAATGTAATGTATGTAAAGGCTATGGACCAAATTGTGGATTGGAATCTTTCAAACAAAGCTCCTTGAAATCGAAACACGGATAGCATCAAAAAAATTCACCTCACTTGTTTTTAAAGAACAAAAATCACAACAATGCAAGCAAAAAAGTAAAAATAATTAAAATTTAAACAATAACTTACCGATTATCGATTCGGAAGAAGAGAAAACTCAAATCCCAAGAAACTAGAGATGGGAAAAAAAAAATTTCACTTGATTGATGAATGTATTTATAATTTGGGGATAAGGATAACAACAATAGTTTTTTTTTTCTTTTTTATCTTCAAGCTAGAAGGATAAGTAATAAAAAAGCTAAAATAAAATAGAAATAATAAAAAAACCGTAAAGACCAAATCGAGAAATTTGGAGTATTAAACAAGCAATTTCCCTTTTTTTTTCATTGGTTTGCTTCATATTATTTAAAATTAATAAAACAAAACCAACTATATCTTGCACATTAAAATAAAATAAGACCACACAGATTTTTTAATTTTAATTTTTATTTCGTTCCTCTTTCTAAAATTAATATTCTTTATTTTGTTAGTTTCATTTGCTTATTTATTTCTGTGTCGAAATAGAAATTCTTTTTTTTTTTAAATCACTTGGTCAAAATAATAATGGACTCGATTTCCGTCGAACACTACTACATAGGACATCAAAAAAAAAGAAAAAAAGAAAAGTTAACTAAACAAATTGTGTTCCACATTGAGAACCAATCCATTACAGATTAGTCGATGCGGTTGGTACGAACGTCATCGCATTAAAAACCAATAAAAACGACTTTTTTTAAAGAAACCAAAAAATCAAGAAGTGCCCCATTACAGATTAGTCGATGCGGTTAGTAACGAACATCGCATTAAAAACCAATAAAAACAACTTTTTTTTTAAAGAAACCAAAAAATCAAGAAGTGCAATTGGTAACGATCGCATTAAGTCTATACATTTGTTGAAAAAAATGTACCAAGAAGCATACAGATCAGAAACTAACTAATCAAGTAATCATACAATTGTTTCTCTCTTTTTAGATATATACACAAATCAAGATATGTACAATTGACATGAAAGACTTCCAGTGATTTCATTATTTCAAAGCTATCAACAATCATGCTCCTAGTTGATGAGACCGCGACAACCATAACTCTTGTTTCGAAAGGTAGTTTTTAGGTTAGAAGAAGAGCCGCCGCCGCATATGAACAATCATTTGAGAAACCAATGAACATCCAAAGTTTTTTATTTTTTTTTGGAAGGTAGATCTAGTCACTTCACAATGCCACCTTGCTTTGTACCAAGGCAATTTCGCGCATCTATACTTCTTCTAGTGAATACATAAGATCAGCATTCTTTCTCACTACATCCCTCCAACTCCACGGATCAAGGTCGTTCGCCAATCACATATGAACAAATTAGTTACTTAGAATCATCTCGCCGCCGAAAGAAAGCACGAAATGAAATGAGCAAACTTGAATTGTCGATTGACGTTTGTCCCAAAAAGAATGATTTATGTACAATCATGATCTTAATGGATGGTCTTAATTGTGTTGCTATCCTTTAGAGTATAGCTTGGGATTGAAAGGACTTGAATTCATGGATCATAAATAGGTGCCTGACTAGGAATCCCCACTTAAACTTTCGGCGATTTCTTCCCAAGTTAGAAATTACTAAAACAAGGAAAAAAATTGGTTCACCCACTTTAGACACGCACTTGTTGGTGTCCATTGATTTGTGCATCAATGTTTGTGCCCACGAGAAATAGATGTGTATCTAGAGGACACGAGCAAGTGTGTGTCCAAAGTGGGTCGCCTTAGCATCTTCCTTAAAATTATTCTTCTACTTCGTAAACAAAAACCATTGGAAGTCGTGTGAAGTATGACACAAGAAGGTTGACATCGGTAGGAAAGAGACAAAGGCCAAAGCATAAATCCAAATCAAGCGCAAGTAAGATGAATCCATAAAAAGTGGAAAAAATTATAGAGCCAAACACACTGGAATAATTTATTCCGCCATTGAAAGAAACAACCACGAGATTCCATACGCTCGAAAAAGATTGAGGAAACAAGGACTTGAATAATTCATGAAGCTTTTGTTCTCAACCCCCTACAAGCCAATAGAGCCACTACCAAGCCATGAGTAGAGACACCTCGTAAATGTAGAATTGTAATGCTACGCAGGCAGGTGATTTTGGCTAGCGCCAGGAGTCCTACATCGGTTATCGAGCAATATGACAAATTTATCTGTCCATACGTAATAAATTATGTTATTAGGTCAAAAATAGAAGCCTTTCTAGCAAAAACTACTTGGTCAAAATTATAAGTCGTTTTTGCAATTTAAGAATGTATTCAATGACAAGAAAGATCCCCGGATACGAGCAGAGAAGAAAAGCAAGTGCAACAACTACTGTTTGAGATTGTGGGAAAAGTGTGTGAGTGAAAGAAGTCCAACATCATTAAACATGTGGCATTTCTTTACATCTAGCTCATCGTAGCTTGCATCCTATAGAAATGCTTGTGATTAGGTAGATGATATGAATGAACATCCTTGAATTTCCACGACACTCAATCTTGAGCACTTTGATAGCAATACCAACGATATATCTGTTATCATTTTACAATAGCCCAAATTGATCATCTCCACTGGGACAACCAGATGCAATTGCAAAGAATGTTTAAATCTTTTATTCCCATTGCCCCTGTACAAAAAGGTAAAATTGCAATTCCAAGAGTTAAACACACCAAAATACATAATTTATTTCAAAGCATTTAAAAGTTCCATCTCGATGAACTACTTTCTTGTAAAAGGGCACCGCTAGTAAGCATACAAGCATTTATTCCCGGATTCTGAGTTCTAATGCACCTCAAGTTAAAATGTAAGTTACATATTTTTAGCTATTTAATCATTTCAAACAAGCTGTAAAAACCATGACAATAGATCACGCACATAGGCGTTTCACATCACTAAGTTCCACGAGTTAGAAAGAAAACATAGTGAATTAGGATTGTTTTTTTTTTAATTATTATAGTATATTAGGAAATGACAATAGAAGTGGTACTACTCAAAGTGCACATTTCAACTTTTGATGGTCATAAAGAAAGAAATGACAGTAGAGAATTCAGAATACAGTGAATCAATAGAAACCCAAAAATTCCAAAAACAAAATTTCTAAGAGCAAGAACAAATTGAAACGTTGAAAACAAAACCTAAGCAACCCTCAAATTATTAAAACCCAAAGGTTTCTACAAAATTTAGGCGAAAACGGAGTTCTAAGGGATAAACAGATCGAGAACTACCCATCAAATCATTAAATTCCCAAAAGATCCAATTGCAAAATCATTAGGAAAAATGATCAGAAGAAACTCAAATCCAATATAGTAAAATACCTTAAATCAAAGAAAATAAACACAAGCATGTACATGTAAATGTCTCTTTCAGGGGCCAAGCGTTTGTTACACAGACCACAAGCCCTTAAGAACAGAGTAGTCTCCATCAAATCCAGTGAATTCCCTCTCTTATTTCTCGGCAACACCAACTCCATCAACCCATTACTCTGCTCAAACCTCCCTCTCACTCAATACTCCCTCTCTTACTCTTCTATCACTGTCACTGGCAGCGACACCAAAGCCAAGACCCCAAATTCTGCTGAGTCTCCGGTCAATTCCTTTAGTGAGAAATCCTTAGACTTAGAATTAGACTTAAACTGGTTTAGGTCTGTCGAGGTTTTTTTGAGATTTGATGCATTTTGCCTACACGGATCCTGTTCTCCAACTTGGGGACCGTTAAAGTAAGCTAACGGCTAAGGATGGAATTTGAGTACAAATAGAAGTGCATGGACCAAATTTGATCAAATAAAAGTTCGTGGACAAAATTAAGAGAACACAGCCTAGAATTGAATGCAAGTCAAGGTTCCATATGATTCACCAAAGTTCCCATTTATTAATCTGCAAATCACGACAAAAGAAGATAGTTCCCTTATGCATGATTATTATAGTACAAACTAAAACAACATTATTCACATTCATGCAAATTGCAGATGAGAGAAGCTGCAAACCTGTACAAGTTCAGCTCAATCAGTTTCTGGCAAAACTTTCCAACTTTGATGAGGCCGTTCCCTCTTAAATTATAGCAAATTGCTAACCTTAAAACGGAAAGTTCTGCACAACTAGCGATAGACATCAGACCTGCATCAAGAAATGACATTACCTACAAATTGAAAATACAAAAAAATTGTAGATATCGGTCTTGTTTAGAGACAAAACCCGCATCATCAACTTCGGTGTCGGTAAGATCAAGTTTCTTCAAGTGATGATGCGCTCTCCAATCAAGGCAAAGGCTTCCTTCGATATCAGGTAGCAAGATTTCATCTTGAGAGAAGTCGAGAAAAGTGCATGATTTTGTGACATTGTCGACGAGATATCTCGGTTATCTTGCGACAACGTGAGATGTTTAGCTTTCTCAACTCTTTCAACTTCGTCGCAAGGAAAGACACTGACTCTTCGTCCGTCACTCTAAGCACTTGTTTAAGCTAAGCTTCCTTAGTAATATGCAACAATTGCCAATGGCCTCTAGACCGAGAATGATCAACCTCGTTACCATTTAATTTGATGGATTGCAAATTGGGTAGATTCCGTAGGCTACCGCGAGCTTCGTAACTGAAATACCAAGACCATCGATTATAAATGACAGACACGTCAAATTATCAAAAATATCTCCGAGAAGGGCAACAAACTTACACCAGATCCATTTGTCAAATTGAGGTAGGATAAACATGCAGCTCCACTTGTCAAGAAAGGTAATCCCCCGAGACTTACGTACTCACAATTTGTTAGATTGAGTGTCCGCAACAACCAAAGCATGTGAAAGCTGTCACTCGAGCATTTTCTCGAGGAAGAAGATTAATATTACACAACAGAATGCTATCACATATATCTAAACAGCCATGAGTAATGATAGATACTTGCAATGCCAATAGATGCCATGAGTCAACGATTGTAATAAAAACAGCCAAGGAGAAGAACGACATAAAATGGACCAAAATAGTTATTAATTAGTAATGATAGATACTTGCAATGCCAATAGATGAACTAGCAACAAATAGAATGGAGGAAGCCAATTTAAAAGACTTCCCTTGCTATCCAGAAAAGAGTAATCCAAGGTAGGACCCAATCCCGAAAACCTTGATGAAGAGTAAATTCGCTTGTATAGGATACTCACAAAAGTAGATTGCATTTTAAAATTCTCAATTAGTTTTAACTTTTAAGTATCTTATAGTGAAGAAATTTCAGAAATCAAATGCACGAGATTAAAAAGGAAACTCTTCAGACTTTACTTGATATTTTTCTATAGTAACTATGTTTCTTCTCCCTGTAAAAAATTATATCTATCTGTTCACTCTCACACAAACAAACAGACAACCACAAATAGTGCACGTTGTTCCTACTCAATATGACATGCTATCACAAATTCACAATTGACATTGTATTTGGATAATAACTACCTTAATAGACTTTCTTCCCCGCTCAAGAGTTTCAAGATCATCATCATCAATACTAAGGCATCCTTCAAAAGTTAAATCTTCAAGATACTTTAATTGGAAGATAGATGGTAGACATCTGTTCGTAATCGCACCACATGAAATGTAGAACTTAGATTTGATATTCACATGAGAATGAATTAAAAAACACCCAAATTAAATCTTCCAGATTAACGACTTGATTTGATATCCACATGGCAATGAATTAAAAAGCGCCCAATTAAAAGTGCATGACTTGTTTTCAATAAAAAAAAAAGTACAGGACTTAATGGGCATTTTAAGTTCAAATCGAGAACTTCAAAAGGATAAATCCACAAATTCTTTGCTTTCGTAGTCTGAAACTGAACTAACACATCCATGATCTTCATACTAGTATGCCAAAAATAGAAAACCTCTCTTTTTAAAGAAAAGAACGATGCTTTGTAAATTTTTTGTGGATTCATAGAACTGAAATCGATGAAGTATGCAACTAACAAGATAAATAAATTTGAGATCACATCAAGCGAGTCATCTGTGATGGGACACGACGAGAGATTGAGATTTGTAACATAGGGATAGCGATTGATGATGTTAATCAGCAGATTCGGTCGCAGATGGCCTCAATACGTTGCGATGTCGAGACTCGCTTTGCGGAAAGTTTTGCACACAAGAGAGAACGATTTCTTGTCGAACGGATTCTCATCAAGATATTCCAGAATCAAGAAGAGGGCGAGCTCGAAATCGTTTATCGATTTCAATGTATTCACCATCTTTGCCTTGCAAGTTAAGACATGAAATTGAGATTGAGATTTATGAAGATCAAAACCCCTAAAATCGAATTCAAATCAATAAAACACACAAACAATTCACGAAAACCAAAAAAGATGACAAATTTAAACAATTAAGATGTTGATGGCAACAACGATTAGAGGTGAATCACAACAAGCTAATCAAAACCCTAAATGCGAACCAAAGAGGGGAAACCCTAAAACCGAATTCAAATCAATCAAACAAACAAACAATTCAAGAAAACCAAAAAAGATCAAGACGAATTTAAACAATTAAGATGTTGATGGCAACAACGATTAGAGGAGAATCACAACGAGCTAATCAAAACCCTAAATGCGAAACAAAGAGGGGAAAAAGCCCTAAAATTGAGTTCAAATCAATCAAATAAACAACAAAAGATTCATGAAATGCAAACAATCGAGAGACGACGAAGACATACGAGAGAGAGATCGATTGAGAAATCGATCGAGAGAGTCCGGGCGCGTAGGATCGTCGAGAAGGAGAGATCGATTGACAAAATGCATTCTTCCATGCATTATAATATGTATATGTAAACACCGCTGAGAATCATATCAATTGAACCTACATCTCGCATATTAAGCAAGACTAATACTCTATTTTGTAGAGAAGTCCCAGGATTTGTCTTTCATTATAATATGTATATGTAAACACTGAGAATCATATCAAGCAAAACTAATACTTCATCTATTTCTATGTACGTTACTCTATTTTGTATCTATATTTATGTAATCAACTCTTGATTTTTTATATGAACAACTATTTCAACCAAACAACATATCGTTAATCATCGATTCACCTGAGAAGAGTTTCTTCTTCAAAAAAAAAAAAAAAAAAAAAAAAAAACACTGGAAGAGTTGCGGTGAAGAAATACAAAGAGAAACACCACAAAGTTGCACATCCATTCAGCTAATCAATGAAGATCTTATCATACAAGAAAATGAAATACTACATGTGTTATATATACAAAAAATGCATTACATATATACAAGTCTCGATCATTACGAGATGGACGTATCCAAAAAGCGTCCGCTCGCAACTCTCTTCGAGACAAAAATCGAAATTGTTACAAATGAACATTCACAAAAATTGAACTATACATGACATTAACAAAAATTGAATTATACATGATTCTCTTCTACCCTCAACTTGAGAGGTTAGAAGGCCAAAAATGAAGCAGACAAAACTTGAATTATCTTCACAATCTCTTCTACCATCATCTTGAACAAACAGTTAAAAAGACCAAAATGAGAGGGAGAGAAACTATTTAAGACATTCTACACCTTTAAGAATCATGTCAAAGCAAAGCGACTCTTTAACATTGACGCAGTGACTTGCTTGGCGACAATTGCCCTTCACATGTTTTCAGACATTCTACACCTTCAAAGCATCACAAAGTATAAGAAAAAGCAGACAACAATACTTGAATAGAAAAACTTAGAAATGGACCAAAGCCATTCATTTTTTACATTATTTAACAAGTTTTAAGTCCACCTAATAGAAAATTTTAAGATCACCCTCTAACTTCTCTTATTACTTCCTAAGTTAAATAAATTCTAGTTTTTGGTACTATATCATATCGAATTAATAAAGATTTGCAGATCATAAAACAGACCCCATGTTTTTCCATGTCATGAAGAAATAGAAATTATTTGGTATCCGAAGAAGGAAAAACTCGAAATGCTATTCAATGGTAGTAGAAAAGAGAGACAAACCACTTGAAGCTTCAGAGAAAGCATTGTCATGGCCGCAGTGAGATTTCATATCGCCAAATGAACCTTTTGGATAGGCTGCTGCAGATTTCCAAGTCTCTTGGAAGTAGCAGATTCACATTTAGGATTGGTGTTGTTATTTTTGAGGTCTTTGAGTGATGAGTCCTGTCCACAAGTACCACCAGTAGTGTTGGCAAACTGCATACACATTGCATAATTATAAAGCGAGTACAAACGAAATCCAACAACAAAAGTAATCACAACAAAAATGCAAAGGAAATAAGAAATATGATAAAAGGAGTTACATACTTTTCCAATAACATTAGACTTGAAGCAACTACTTGTGAATATTTGTATTTTCGATGCAGTTTCTCCATCATCTTTGTTTTCGCAAAGAAGCCCGAGTCTTCTAAGATGGCCGTGCAGCTTCGGTGGCAATTTTCTCTTTGATATTTCCATTAGACCTTGATCCTTGTAGACCAAATCGGATTTTTCCTCCTCACTCCACTTTGCTTCAAGAGACTTCCATTCCAAAGTAAACATTCGATCGAATTCACCTAAGCAAGTTCGTGAACCCAGTTAGTCGAAGGATTGTGCTTCATTGCATTGGAAAATGTCAACTTAACATCTGCAGCAAAGTCCCTGGCACTTGAGTATGAGCCATTCTCTAGCTTTTTCTTGACAGTCCCAAGGTCCATCGGCTCGGATATTATATCAAAGTAATCGGGAATCTGCAGCGCCGCTGGTTTAACGGATTGATTGAAAAGAAATCCAAACTGATGATTCATCAGTTTCCTAAGAAGTGCTCCACACTGTTGCATCACGCCGCTACCAATCTTAAGCTTCTTCAACTTCTGTCCGCACAATCTTGTTTCGGCGCCACGCTTACCAGTGCATTTTACTAAAGACCCATTTTTACATGAACCGGAAATCGGTCTTTCATGCTCAAATTCAATGCTTTTGTCAAGTTGAGATCTCGCTCGTGGCAGCTTCACCTTCAACTTCAAATTCTTCTTAAGTGTGATGTTTTCATCAATAGGCATTGATGAGATTTGAATGAACTTCATTGGGGTTCTCTTCATGTTTAGACTATGATGATTTTCAAGCAACATAACCAGCAGACACTACTAAAAAAAAGAAAGAAGAAGTAATAAGTAATTAATTAGACCTTCAACATCTCATTAGCATTGACACTTACATATAGTTAGTCACCACAAATTCCACAACACATTCATATCCCATTCATGCTATAAGGAAATAATTCATTCATACTATAAATAATAATAAGACCATCAAACTCTCATTAACATTGAGCAGAGAATTACATATACATAGTTAGTGTCAATGAAACAACACAAAAGTTTGTATCAATGATGGAAAAAAAAATCAATCAAAGAAAGTCCTAAACATCATTAAATCTTTCAATGTGCATGAATGCAAGAATTAGAAGAGAACTAAATTTAAAGAACCCATAAACCCTAATTAAACACTAAAAATCACAAACGTACGTACGTACCACTTGATAAGTAATTAAGAGAAGAAACTTTATGTAAATTCAGTTAAACCCTAAAAATCACAAGAACCCAACCTAAATATCACAAGAACCCAATTTGGGAGTGGTGAATTTTCAAGAAAATTCAGTTCTTGATCGATATTATCCGATAATCAGATTAGGATAGCTTACTTCTTAAGCTTTATCGCAGTTGGCGCCAAAATGTCAAAATAGAAATAAAATACACCTAGTAATTATTTATTAAGCTAAAAACAAGTAGTAAAAAGGGTGAAATAAATAAAATAAAAAAAAAAAAAGAGCGTGAGTTCAATTTAGTAATGGGCTCTACTAATTTTTGTATAATGTATATATAATATAAAGGCTATCGGACCAAATTGTGGATTGGAATGTTTCAAACAAAGCTCCTTGAAATCGAAACACGGATAGCATAAAAAAATTCACCTCGCTTGTCTTTAAGAGAACAAAAATCACAACAATGCAAGCAAAAAATAAAAATAATTTAAATTTAAACAGTAACTTACCGATTATTGATTTGGAAGAAGAGAAAACTCAAATCCAAGAAACTAGAGATCGAGAAAAAAAAAAAATTTACTTGATTGATTAATGTATTTATAATTTGGGAATAAGGATAACAACAATAGTTTTTTTTTTTATTATTTTCAAGATTGAAGGATAAGTAATAAAAAAAAAGTTAAAATAAAAATAGAAATAATAAAAAAAGCGTAAAGACGAAATCGAGAAATCTGGAGTATTAAACAAGTAATTTCTCTTTTTTTCTCATTGGTTTGCTTCATATTATTTAAAAGTAATAAAATAAAACCAACTATATCTAGCACATTAAAATAAAATAAGCCCACACAGACTTTTTAATTTTAATTTTAATTTCGTTCCTCTTTCTAAAAATAATATTCTTTATTTTGTTACTTTCATTTGCTTATTTATTTCTTGTGTTGAAATAGAAAAAAATATTTTTTTAAAAAATCACTTGGTCCAAATAATAATGAACTCTGATTTCCGTTGAACACTATTACATCGGACATCAAAAAAAAAAAGTTTACTAAACAAATTGTGTTTCATAATGAGAACCAATCCATTGCAGATTAGTCGATGCGGTTGGCGCGAACGCATCTTGCATTAAAAACCATAAAAAACAACTTTTTTTAAAGAAACCAAACAAATCAAGAAGTACAATTGGTAACGATTGCATTATCTATAAATTTGTGTTTTTAATTTGTTGAAAAAAAAATGTACCAAGAAGCATACAGATCAGGAAACTAACTAATCAACAATCATACAATTGTTTTTTTTTTAGATATATACACAAATCAAGATATGTATTGATGAAGACCATGAATTGCTTTTGTTCTTCATCAGTAGAAGTAATGGTCTGCTAAGGTTAGTTTATTTTCAGTTGTTGCTTTAGGTTACGTTAGGAGTGTTTGATAGTTTAATAGTTTAGTTTCTTATGTTTGCTTTTGAAATTTCTCATGGCAGTGAAGAATGAATCAAACGGAACTTGTAAATTCTGATGCCATGGTGGAATGATTTGTAAGCTGTGATGGAATATTTCTTTGGTGAATGAAATAAATTATGGCCTCGTTTGGTTCCTTTTTTCCCGACTTACATAAGAGTTCTCTTACGTGCGGAGTTAGCTCACAATTGAATATCATAGTTTTATGCTCGATTCAACTTTGAACTTACGGAAAAGTTGCAAATTTTTAAACAATAAAACATATGAATTGACATAGTAATTAATGAATAGTATTTGTGTTCACAAGTCTATAATTCACACTCTCAAGTGTGACTTGTGAGATAACTTGCATAACAAAAGTTTGTAAGAGAAGTCCTAGGACAGTCTTTCAGTATAATATGTATATATAAACACTGTTGAGAATCAGATCAACTAGTCAATTGAACCTACATCTGCATATTAAGCAAGACTAACACTTCATCTATTTCTATGTACATTACTCTATTTTGTATCTATATTTATAGATCCATCATCAACTCTTGATTTTATATATGAACAACTATTTCAACCAAACAACATACTGTTAATCACTGATTCACTGTTAATCAATGAAGATCTTATCATACAAGAAAATGAAATACTACATGTGTTATATATACAAAAATTGAATTATACATGACATTCACAAAAATTGAATTGTACATGATTCTCTTCTACCCTCAACTTGAGAGGTTAGAAGGCCAAAAATGAAGCAGACAAAACTTGAATTATCTACACGATCTCTTCTACCATCGTCTTGAACAAACAGATAAAAAGACCAAAATGAGAGGGAGATAAACTATTTAGTAAGGCATCGGCTTCAACAAATAATTTCTCCTTCTTCAACATCATCATCATCGTCTTCAGAAAACTCGTTCTTCAAATATAGGCCCAAACCCTCCAGCACTCTATCATGTCCAATACATTTGGCCACGCCCATCATCTCGAGATCTTTCATGATCGCAAAACTGTCATATACGTCGACGGACTTTTCCATCTGAAAAATGGAATAACAAACATTGAATAGATTGTATATATAAATAGGGTGATGAAAATCAAAAGGTAGACAGCCAAGAAAATCATAGCTCCTCAAGTGCGAGCCGGCAAACTTGTCTCTCGTCGTAGCAACTTCAATGCGCCTTCCTCTTTAGCAAACTTTAACGTGCGCATCAATTCTTGCCTTCTCTCGTTATTATTTGTTAACATTTAGAAAATTTATCGTGTAATGAACAATTTTAAAAAATCACCAGCAACACCAAATGTGAATTAAAACTGAAATCTGAAACTCCTTCAACATATTCAATTAAAACTTCAGATTAAATCTAAAGATTTAAGTAAATCTTCTTTGGCCTAACAATTCGCTAACAGAAACATATAACCAACTACAATCATAATTTAAATACAAAATGAAAATACAAAATGAAGTGCCTCACCTTCTCGCTGCTTCTTTTCAAATCTTTCCCTCTCCTCCTGCTTCACCTTCAATGGATCAACTCTCTCACCCTAATAATTACAAAATAAGCTTGTAAGCCAAGTTCAACAATAAAATAACTATAAAGCACATCAAGACATGGACACTTACAGTGCTTAGAGTTTTCTCGCTGTGCTTTAAGAATCGTGTCTGCAAAGCGACTCTTTGACATTGCAAAGCATGTAAATGACTTGCTTGGCGACAATTGCCCTTCACATGTTTTCAGACATTCTACACCTTCAAAGCATCACAAAGTATAAGAAAAAGCAGACAACAATACTTGAATAGAAAAACTTAGAAATGGACCAAATCCATTCATTTTTTACATTATTTAACAAGTTTTAAGTCCACCTAATAGAGAATTTTAAGTTGGCTTACATTGTTGACGTAGAACTATAGAACAAGTGATTAAAAACCAACTGAAATAGTTCTGTTTCGGTTGCTAATTTTTTCAAGTGTAAAAAATTCTAAAAATTGAAAGAAAATGTTATGCTACTCTAGGGAGAATTATTGGAATTCTCAATGACATTGAAAAGTGGAAAGAACATTGAATTATCTTTGTATTCCTAGATTGCTCTAATTTCTTATTCAATGAAATCTTGTTTGCTTTGCTATATTCAATTTTCAAGGCATTTACTTGAAGAAACTCTCAATATAAATGTGTCGATTGATGATTATATATTTTTTGGTACTATATCATATCGCATTAATAAAAATTTGGAGATCATAAAATAGACCACATGTTTTTCCATGTCATGAAGAAATATAAATTATTTGGCATCCGAAAAGGAAAAACTCGAAATGCTACTTGATGGTAGTAGAAAAGAGAGACAAACCACTTGAAGATTCAGAGAAAGCATTGTCATGGTCTGCAATGAGATTTCATATCGCCAAATGAACCTTTTGGATAGGTCGTCGCAGGATTCCCAAGTCTCTTGGAAGTAGCAGATTCACATGTAGGATTGGTGTTGTTATTTTTGAGATCTTTGAGTGATGAGTCATGTCCACAAGTACCACCAAAGTAGTGTTGGCAAACCGCATACACATTGCATAATTATAAACCGAGTACAAAACCGAAATCCAACAACAAAAGTAATCACAACAAAAATGCAAAGGAAATAAGAAATATGATAAAAAGAGTTACATACTTTTCCAATAACATTAGACTTGAATCAACTACTTGTGAATATTTGTATTTCGATGCAGTTTCTCCATCATCTTTGTTTTCGCAAAGAAGCCCGAGTCTTCGAAGATGACCGTGCAGCTTCGGTGGCAATTTTCTCTTTGATATTTCCATTAGACCCTGATCCTTGTAGACAAAATTAGATTTTTCCTCCTCACTCCATTTTGCTTCAAGAGACTTCCATTCCAAAGTAAACATTCGATCGAATTCATAAGCAAGTTCATGAACCCAGTTAGTAGTCGAATAAGGATTGTACTTCATTGCATTGGAAAATGTCAACTTAACATCTGCAAAGAAAGTCCCCGGCACTTGAGTACGAGCCATTCTCTAGCTTTTTCTTGACAAAGTCCCAAGGTCCATCGGCTCGGATATTATATCAAAGTAATCGGGAATCTGCTTGCGCCATGGTTTAACCGGTTGATTGAAAAGAAATCCAAACTCATGATTCATCAGTTTCCTAAGAAGTGCTCCACACTGTTGCATCACGCCGCTACCAATCTTAAGCTTCTTCAACTTCTGTCCGCACAATCTTGTTTCGGCGCCACGCTTACCAGTGTATTTTACTAAAGACCCATTTTTACATGAACCGGAAATCGGTCTTTCATGCTCAAATTCAATGCTTTTGTCAAGTTGAGATCTCGCTCGTGGCAGCTTCACCTTGATCAACTTCAACTTCTTCTTAACTGTGATGTTTTCAACTTGAGATTTCGGTTGTGGCAGCTTCACCTTCAACTTCAAATTCTTCTTAAGTGTGATGTTTTCATCAATAGGCATTGATGATGAGAGTTGAATGAACTTCAAATTCTTCTTAAGTGTGATGTTTTCATCAATAGGCATTGATGAGACTTGAATGAACTTCATTGGGGTTCTCTTCATGTTTAGACTACGATGATTTTCAAGCAACATAACCAGCATACACTACTAAAAAAAAGAAAGAAGAAGTAATAAGTAATTAATTAGACCTTCAACATCTCATTAGCATTGACACTTACATATAGTCACCACAAATTCCACAACACATTCATATCCCATTAATGCTATAAGGAAATAATTCATTCATGCTATAAATAATAATAAGACCATCAAACTCTCATTAACATTGAGCAGAGAATTACATATACATAGTTAGTGTCAATGAAACAACACAAAAGTTTGTATCAATGATGGAAAAAAAAAATCAATCAAAGAAAGTCTTAAACATCATTAAATCTTTCAATGTGCATGAATGCAAGAAGTAGAAGAGAACTAAATTTAACAGAACCCATAAACCCTAATTAAACACTAAAAATCACAAACGTACGTACGTACCACTAGATAAGCTAATTAAAAGAAGAAACTTTATGTAAATTCAGTTAAACCCTAAAAATCACAAGAACCCAACCTAAATATCACAAGAACTCAATTTGGGAGTGGTGAATTTTCAAGAAAATTCAGTTCTTGATCGATATTATCCGATAATCAGATTAGGATAGCTTACTTCTTAAGCTTTATCGCAGTTGGCGCCAAAATGTCAAAATAGAAATAAAATACACCTAGTAATTATTTATTAAGCTAAAAACAAGTAGTAAAAAGGGTGAAATAAATAAAATAAAAAAAGTAAAGAGCGTGCGTTCAATTTAGTAATGGACTCTACTAATTTTTGTATAATGTATATATAATATAAAGGCTATCTGGACCAAATTGTGGATTGGAATGTTTCAAACAAAGCTCCTTGAAATCGAAACACGGATAGCATAAAAAAAATTCACCTCGCTTGTCTTTAAGTGAACAAAAATCACAACAATGCAAGCAAAAAGTAAAAATAATTTAAATTTAAACAGTAACTTACCGATTATTGATTTGGAAGAAGAGAAAACTCAAATCCAAGAAACTAGAGATCAAAAAAAAATTTACTTGATTGATTAATGTATTTATAATTTGGGAATAAGGATAACAACAATAGTTTTTATTTTTTTATTTTCAAGATTGAAGGATAAGTAATAAAAAAAAAAAGTTAAAATAAAAATAGAAATAATAAAAAAAGCGTAAAGACGAAATCGAGAAATCTGGAGTATTAAACAAGTAATTTCTTTTTTTTTTCTCATTGGTTTGCTTCATATTATTTAAAAGTAATAAAACAAAACCAACTATATCTAGCACATTAAAATAAAATAAGCCCACACAGAATTTTTAATTTTAATTTTAATTTCGTTCCTCTTTCTAAAAATAATATTCTTTATTTTGTTACTTTCATTTGCTTATTTATTTCTTGTGTTGAAATAGAAAAAAATATTTTTTAAAAAATCACTTGGTCCAAATAATAATGGACTCTGATTTCCGTTGAACACTATTACATCGGACATCAAAAAAAAAAAAAAAGTTTACTAAACAAATTGTGTTCCATATTGAGAACCAATCCATTGCAGATTAGTCGATGCAGTTGGCGCGAACGTACTGCATTAAAAACCATAAAAAACAACTTTTTTTTAAAGAAACCAAACAAATCAAGAAGTACAATTGGTAACGTATCGCATTAAGTCTATACATTTGTGTTTTTAATTTGTTGAAAAAAAATGTACCAAGAAGCATACAGATCAGGAAACTAACTAATCAACATTCATACAATCGTTTTTTTTTTTTTTAGATATATACACAAATCAAGATATGTACAATTGACATGAAAGACTCCAGTGATTTCATTATTTCAAAGCTATCAACAATCATGTTCCGTTGATGAGACCGCGACGACAACCATAACTCTTGTTTCGAAAGGTAGTTTTGCCAGTTAGAAGAAGAGCCGCCACTGCATATGAACAACTGCTGAGAAACCAATGAACATCCAAAGTTTTTTGTTTTTTTGGAAGGTATCTCTAGTCACTTCACAATGCCACTGCTTTGTACCAAGGCAATTTTGCGCATCTATACTTCATCTAGTGAATACATAAGATCAGCATTCTTTCTCACTATATCCCTCCAACTCCACGGATCAAGGTCGTTCTGCCAATCACATGAGAACAAATTAGTTACTTAAAATCATCTGCCGCCGAAAGAAAGCCTAAAATGAAATGAGCAAACTTGAATTGTCGATTGACGTTTGTCCCAAAAAGAATGATTTATGTACTGTGGTGATCTTAATGGATGGTCTTACTTGTGTTGCTATCCTTTAGAGTGTAGCTTGGGATTGGAAGGACTTGAATTCATGGATTATAAATAGGTGCACAGACTAGGAATCCCCACTTAAACTTTCGGCGATTTCTTCCCAAGTTAGAAATTACTAAAACAAGGAAAAAAATTGGTTCACCCACTTTAGACACGCACTTGTTGGTGTCCATTGATTTGTGCATCGATGTTTGTGCCCACAGAAATAGATGTGTATCTAGAGGACACAAGCAAGTGCGTGTCCAAAGTGGGTCGCCTTAGCATCTTCCTTAAAATTATTCTTCTACTTCGTAAACAAAAACCATCGGAAGTCGTGTGAAGTACGACACAAGAAGGTTGACATCGTAGGAAAGAGACAAAGGCCAAAGCATAAATCCAAATCAAACTGCAAGATGAATCCATAAAAAGTAGAAAAAATTGTAGAGCCAAACACACTGGAATGATTTATTCCGCCATTGAAAGAAACAACCACGAGATTCCATACGCTCGAAAAAGATTGAGGAAACAAGGACTTGAATAATTCATGAAGCTTTTATTGTTCTCAACCCGCTACAAGCCAATAGAGCCACTACCAAGCCATGAGTAGAGAAACCTCGTAAATGCAGAATTGTAATGCTACGCAGCGGTGATTTTGGCTAGCGCCAGAGTCCTACATCGGTTATCGAGCAATATGACAAATTTATCTCGTCCATACATAATAAATTATTTGTTAGGTCAAAAATAAGTCTTTCTAGCAAAAACTATTTGGTCAAAATTATAAGTCGTTTTTGCAATTTAAGAATGTATTCAACAATGACAAGAAAGATCCCCGAATACGAGCGAGAGAAGAAAAGCAAGTGCAACAACTACTGTTTGAGATTGTGGGAAAAGTTTGCGAGTGAAAGAAGTCCAACATCATTAAACATGTGGCATTTCTTTACATCTAGCTCATCAAGTAGCTTGCATCCTATAGAAATGCTTGTGATTAGGTAGATGATATAGATGAACATTCTTGAATTTCCACGACACTCAATCTTGAGCACTTTGATAGCGATACCAACGTCATATCTCGTTATCTTTTTACAATAGTCCAAATTGATCATCTCCACTGGGACAACCAGATGCAATTCTTTGCTGCAACGTTTAAATCTTTTATTCCCATTGCCCTGTACAATAAGGTAAAATTGCAATTCCAAGAGTTACACACCAAAATACATAACTTACTTCAAAGCATTTAAAAGTTCCATCTCGATGAACTACTTTCTCGTAAAAGGAACCACTAGTAAGCATACAAGAATTTATTCCCCGATCACGCTTCTAATGCACCTCAAGTTAAAATATAAATAACATATTTCTAGCTATTTAATCATTGCAAACAAATTTGTAAAAACCATGACAATAGATTACGCAGATATGCATTTCACATCGCGAAGTTCCACGAGTTAGAAACAAAACATAGTAAATTAGGATTGTTTTTTTAAATTATTATAGTATATTAGGAAATGACAAGCATAAGTGGTAGTACTCAGTGCACATTTAAATTTTTGATGGTCATAAAGAAAGAAATGACAGTTAGAGATTTCATTGAATCAATAGAAACCCAAAAGTTCCAAAAACAAAAGTTCTCATGAGCAAGAACAAATTGAAAAGTTGAAAACAGAACCTAAGCAACCATCGAATTATTAAAACCCAAAGGTTTCTACAAAATTTAGGCGAAAACGGAGTTATAAGGGATAAATAGATCGAGAACTACCCATCAAATCATTAAATCCCCAAAAGACCCAATTACAAAATCATTAGGAAAAATGATCGGAAGAAACTCAAATCCAACATAGTAAAATACCTTAAATCAAAGAAAAGAAACGCAAGCTCGTACATGTAAATGTCTCTTTCGGGGGCCAAGCATTTGTTCCACAGACAAACCCTTAAGAACATAGTAGTCTCCATCAAATCCCCCGAATTCCCTCTCTCGATTTCTCGGCGACATCAACTCCATCAACACAAATTCTGCTTGAGTCTTCGGTCAATTCCTTGATGAGAAATCCCTAGACTTAGAATTAAACTTAGATCGGTTTGGGTCTATCAACCTTTTTCGAGATTTGATGCATTTTGCCTACGCGGATCATGTCCTCCAACTTGGGGCCCGTTAAAGTAAGCTAACAACTGAGGACCGAATTTGAGTACAAATAGAAGTACAAGGACCAAATTTGATCGAGCAAAGGTTTGTGGACCAAATTATGAGAACACACATAGTTCAAGGACTAAATATATATTTTTGCCTAAAATTAAATATAAGTCAAGGCTCCATATGATTCACCAAAGTTCCCATTAATATGCAAATCGCCACAAAAGAAGATGGTTCCCTTATGCATGATTATTATAGTACAAACTAAAACAACATTATTCGCAGTGAAGAAGATTAGATTGAGATGAGAGAAGCGCAAACCTGTACAAGTTCAGCTCAATCAGTTTCTGGCAAAACTTCCCAACTTGGATGAGGCCGTTCCCTCATAAGTTATAGCAAATTGCTAACCTTAAAACGGAAAGTTCTGCACAACTAGCGATAGACATCAGACCTGCATCAAGAATTGACATTACCTACAAATTGCAAGATACAAAAAATTTTAAATATCAAGTATTGTTTAAAGACAAAACCCGCATCATCAACTTCGGTGTCGGTAAGATCAAGTTTCTTCAAGTGATGATGACGCTCTCCAATCAAGGTAAAGGCTTCCTTCGATATCGTAGCAAGATTTCATCTTGAGAGAAGTCGAGAAAAGTGCATGATTTTGTGACATTGTCGACAGATATCTCGTTATCTTGCGACAACGTGAGATGTTTAGCTTTCTCAACTCTTTTAGCTTCGTCGCAAGGAAAGAAAAATGACCACTTCGTCGTCACTCGGCACTTGTTTAAGCTAAGCTTCCTTAGTAATATGCAACAATTGCCAATGGCCTCTAGACCAGAATGATCAACCTCGTTACCATTTAATTTGATGGATTGCAATAATTCAATGTTTTTCAAAGCAAAATATTTGCAACAATTTGCCTTGTATCGAGCAACCAAAACCCGCTTGCTTCCATCTCTTGCACCAAGTCATCTATCCTGTCTTCCCTTTCACTCAAGAGCTTGACTCGAAACCCGATGAACATGTTTCGTTTCCAACTAACAAAATCATCAATGAAATCTTCAATTATTTCGTGGCACATTGATTCACTCCTACTTGTAAGGTAGTCTATCATTTCGTTTCTCACATCAAATAGTCAATTATAATATGTATATGTAAACACTGCTTGAGAATCATATCAACTAGTCAATTGAACCTACATCTCGCATATTAAGCAAGACTAATACTTCATCTATTTCTATGTACGTTACTCTATTTTGTATCTATATTTATGTAATCAACTCTTGATTTTTTATATGAACAACTATTTCAACCAAACAACATATTGTTAATCATCGATTCACTGCAGAAGAGTTTCTTCTTCAAAAAAAAAAAAAAAAAAAACACTGGAAGAGTTGCGGTGAAGAAATACAAAGAGAAACACCACAAAGTTGCACATCCATTCAGCTAATCAATGAAGATCTTATCATACAAGAAAATGAAATACTACATTTGTTATATATACAAAAAATGCATTACATATATACAAGTCGATCATTACAGATGGACGTATCAAAAACTGTCCGCTCGCAACTCTCTTGAGACAAAAATCGAAATTGTTACAAATGAACATTCACAAAAATTGAACTATACATGACATTAACAAAAATTGAATTATACATGATTCTCTTCTACCCTCAACTTGAGAGGTTAGAAGGCCAAAAATGAAGCAGACAAAACTTGAATTATCTACACGATCTCTTCTACCATCATCTTGAACAAACAGTTAAAAAGACCAAAATGAGAGGGAGAGAAACTATTTATAGTAAGGCGTATGCTTCAACAAATAATTTCGCCTTCTTCAACATCATCATCGTCTTCAGGAAACTCGTTCTTCAAATATAGGCCCAAACCCTCCAAAGACTCTATCATGTCCAATACATTTGGCCACGCCCATCATCTCGAGATCTTTCATGATGGCAAAATTGTCATATACGTCGGCGGACTTTTCCATCTGAAAAATGGAATAGCAAACATTGAATAGATTGTATATATAAATTGGGTGATGAAAATGATCAAAAGGTAGACAGCCAAGAAAACCATACCTCCTCAAGTGCGAGCCGGGCAGCTTGTCTCTGTCGCAGGAACTTCAATGCAGCTTCCTCTTTAGCAGC
Source organism: Stephania cephalantha (assembly GCA_039657325.1). Lineage (NCBI taxonomy): Eukaryota > Viridiplantae > Streptophyta > Magnoliopsida > Ranunculales > Menispermaceae > Stephania > Stephania cephalantha. The sequence goes on from CM077578.1 coordinate 1,437,384, forward strand.
TTTAACGTGCGCGTCAATTCTTGTCTTCTCTGTTATTATTTGTTAACATTTAAAAAATCGCCCAACAACACTAAATGTGAATTAAAAGCGAAGTCATTTTCTTTGGCCTAACAATTCATTAACAGAAACAAATAACCAACTAAAATCACAATTTGAATAAAAAAATGAAGTGCCTCACCTTCTCGCCGCTTCTTTTCAAATCTTTCCCTCTCCTCCTGCTTCACCTTCAATGGATCAACTCTGTCACCCTAATAATTACAAAATAAGGTTGTAAGCCAAGTTCAACAATAAAATAACTATAAAGCACATCAAGACATGGACACTTACAGTAGTGCTTAGAGTTTTCTGCTGTGCTTTAAGAATCATGTCTGCAAAGCGACTCTTTAACATTGCAAAGACGCAGTGACTTGCTTGGCGACAATTGCCCTTCACATGTTGTCGGACATTCTACACCTTCAAAGCATCACAAAGTATAAGAAAAAGCAGATAAAGACAATACTTGAATAGAAAAACTTAGAAATGGACCAAAGCCATTCATTTTTTACATTATTTAACAAGTTTTAAGTCCACCTAATAGAAAATTTTAAGATCACCCTCTAACTTCTCTTATTACTTCCTAAGTTAAATAAATTCTAGTTTTTGGTACTATATCATATCGAATTAATAAAGATTTGCAGATCATAAAACAGACCCCATGTTTTTCCATGTCATGAAGAAATAGAAATTATTTGGTATCCGAAGAAGGAAAAACTCGAAATGCTATTCAATGGTAGTAGAAAAGAGAGACAAACCACTTGAAGCTTCAGAGAAAGCATTGTCATGGCCGCAGTGAGATTTCATATCGCCAAATGAACCTTTTGGATAGGCTGCTGCAGGATTTCCAAGTCTCTTGGAAGTAGCAGATTCACATTTAGGATTGGTGTTGTTATTTTTGAGGTCTTTGAGTGATGAGTCCTGTCCACAAGTACCACCAGTAGTGTTGGCAACCGCATACACATTGCATAATTATAAAGCGAGTACAAAACTGAAATCCAACAACAAAAGTAATCACAACAAAAATGCAAAGGAAATAAGAAATATGATAAAAGGAGTTACATACTTTTCCAATAACATTAGACTTGAAGCAACTACTTGTGAATATTTGTATTTCCGATGCAGTTTCTCCATCATCTTTGTTTTCGCAAAGAAGCCCGAGTCTTCTAAGATGGCCGTGCAACTTCGGTGGCAATTTTCTCTTTGATATTTCCATTAGACCTTGATCCTTGCAGACCAAATCGGATTTTTCCTCCTCACTCCATTTTGCTTCAAGAGACTTCCATTCCAAAGTAAACATTCGATGAATTCCGGCAAGTTCATGAACCCAGTTAGTCGAAGGATTGTGCTTCATTGCATTGGAAAATGTCAACTTAACATCCGCAAAGACAAAGTCCCCGGCACTTGAGTATGAGCCATTCTCTAGCTTTTTCTTGACAAAGTCCCAAGGTCCATCGGCTCGGATATTATATCAAAGTAATCGGGAATCATGCAGCGCTTTGGTTTAACGGTTTGATTGAAAAGAAATCCAAACCGATGATTCATCGTTTCTAAGAAGTGCTCCACACATCGTTGCATCACGCCGCTACCAATCTTAAGCTTCTTCAACTTCTGTCCGCACAATCTTGTTTCGGCGCCACGCTTACCAGTGCATTTTACTAAAGACCCATTTTTACATGAACCAGAAATCGGTCTTTCATGCTCAAATTCAATGCTTTTGTCAAGTTGAGATCTCGCTCGTGGCAGCTTCACCTTCAACTTCAACTTTTTCTTAACTGTGATGTTTTCAACTTGAGATTTTGGTTGTGGCAGTTTCACCTTCAACTTGAAATTCTTCTTAAGTGTGATGTTTTCATCAACAGGCATTGATGAGATTTGAATGAACTTCATTGGGGTTCTCTTCATGTTTAGACTATGATGATTTTCAAACAACATAACCAGCAGACACTGCCAAAAAACAAAAGAAGAAATCAAAAGTGAAAATAAGACCATCAAACTCTGATTAACATTGAGCAGAGAATTACATATACATAGTTAGTGTCAATGAAACAACACAAAAGTTTGTATCAATGATGGAAAAAAAAATCAATCAAAGAAAGTCCTAAACATCATTAAATCTTTCAATGTGCATGCATTAAACATCATTACCTATTATTGATTTGGAAGAAGAGAAAACTGAAATCCCAAGAAACTAAAGATCATAAATTTTATTTTTTACTTGATTGATTAATGTATTTATAATTTGGGGATAAGGATAACAACAATAGTTTTTTTTTTTATTATTATTTTCAAGATAGAAGGATAAGTAATAAAAAAAGGTAAAATAAAAATAGAAACAATAAAAAAAAGCGTAAAGACATGTGAATAAGATTGGAAAATGAAAGAAGAAGAAACACAACGCAACGCAGGTACTCCCACTCCTTAATCTTCATTTCTATTGTGTTTCTGCTTCAGATTTCCACTTCTTCTTCTTCTTCTTCTTGTTGCGATTTGGTTGCAATTCGTGAAAAGCCCACATTTTTATGCCTTGTTTTGTGAAATTGAAGACCCAAAACGTTCATTACCCATTCATGAAATCTCGATAATTGATTCACATTTTATAGCCTTGTTTATTAACAAAGCTTCAATCCCAAATTAGTTGGGATCAAACTTTGAGTTCCTTTGGTGCACATTGTATTGTATAGTAAGAAAGGATTGGAATTGGGTATTCAAGTTAATTTCATTTGTGTAAATTGGTGTAGTAGGCGTCGTGGAGGTGGTAGCCATCGATTGCATATTAGGAGGGATTTAAAGGGCTCGGAAAACACACCGTCAAGTCCACTAAATCGAGTTCGATCCTTGTGGTCGACCCCAACTAATTTGGGATTCAGGCTTTCTTATTGTTGATGCAGTAGTAGTAGTAGTAATAGGCGTCGTGGAGGTGGTAGCCATAAATTGCATTTATTAGGAGGGGATTTGAATGACTTGGAAAGCACACCATCAAGTGCTCTAAATCGAGCGCATTAGAAGAGCTTGATCCATGTAGCCAACCCCAACTAATTTGGGAATAAAGCTTTCTTGTTGTTGATGCAGTAGTAGGCGTCGTGGAGTTTTCAAAGCAATATCACATTTATCGGGAGGGATTTAAAGGACTTGGAAAACACACCATCCATCAAGTGTACTAAATCGAGCTTAATGGAAGAGTTTGATCCATGCGGCCGATCCCAACTACTTGGACGTTGTGGTGTATATTGTCGACGATCTCATTCAGAAGGAAACATGGTTTCTTATTCTCTCAAAAGGGTCTATGCAAGTCATCTTCTTTATGTTTGTCTTGCCCTTAATTCGGTTTTTATTGTTAGTGAACTGTGCTATCTGACTGTATTTGTTCCCATCGCATGCAGTTACTTTCAATGATTCGGAACCACACTTCAAACGGGTATATGTAAGTAAAGAAATAAAACTGGACATCTTCACGCTCAGCATCTTGATCAATTGTTTCTGCAACATAGGTAGAGTGGATTTGGGTTTTTCAATTCTTGGTAGCATTTTCAAACGAGGGCTTGTGCTGGATCATGTCGTTCTTTGTAGTCTTCTAAAGGGTCTTTGTAAAGTAGGAAACTGTATTGCAGCTCTTGAATTGCTCAAGGACATGGAGATTAAAGGAAGCCACAAGCCTGGTCCAGTTATATATAGTACAGTCATTGACGGGCTTTGCAAGAACAATGAGCTTGATAAGGCCTTCAAACTTGTCAAAGACATGATCCATAACAACGCCCTGCCTGATGTTGTCATTTGTAACTCTTTGATTCATGGCTTATGCAATGCAGGAATGTTGGAAGAAGCTGTGAGCTTCTTTGCCGAAATTAAGAATCTTGGAATTTCTCCAAATGTGGTAACCTTTGGAACTGTGGTGGATGCACTAAGTAAAGAAGGGAGGATGGCGGAAGCGCTTGGATTATTTGAATTAATGTCTCAAAGTGAAGGTCTGCAGCCTGATACTCGTACTTACAATTCTTCGATATATGGCTATTGCCATTTGAGGGCGTGGAAGGAAGCTTTGAAGTTATTTGATGAAATGTGGGGTAGGAAGATGTCTCCAAATTCGGCAACTTTCTCAATAATATTTATTGCCCTCTGCAAAGAAGGAATGGTCAATAAAGCACATTATCTACTTGAGGTGATGATTCAAAATGGTGTGGAACCAGATGTATCTATGTATAATAGATTGATGGATGGATACTGTTTACAAGGTAAAATGGAAGAGGCAGTGAAAGCTTTTGATTCAGTGGTGCGTAGTGGTAACGAACCTAATGTTTTTAGCTATAATATTTTGATAAATGGCTATTGCAAAGCAAGAAGATTGGATGACGCCAATAGGCAAAGGAGTGATTCCTGATGCTGTGACCTACAGTACCCTCATACAGGGATTATGCAAGGTTGGAAGAGTAACGGATGCAGAAGTGCCCTTCAACAAGATGCAAATCTATGGTCAAATTCCTGATCTCTTTGCATATGGTGCATTAATTGGCGGATTGTGCTATAATAAACATTTCAACGAGGCAATGACTTTGTTTCACGAGTTGGAAACCAATGGATTGATGGTTGATGTTGTTATTTATAATATTATTATCAAGTATATGTGCAAATATGGATATCTGAAAGCTGCAAAGAAATTGTTTTCTAGCCTTTCTGTTAAACATACTCTTCAATGATCAATGGCTTAGTTAAAAAAGGGTTGGTAAATGAAGCTGAATCTTTACTCATTGAAATGGAAAAGAATGGTTGTACTCCAAATGAGATCACACTTAGTGTCATGATTCAGGGGTTTCTCCATAAAAATGATGTCCACAAGGCACTCCGACTCTTTAATCTAATGATAGAAAGGAATTTCTCTCCAAATGCGATGACAATATCCAAGATGATGTGTTTGCTGGCGGCGAGTGGCTCAGATTCTCAATAGTTAGAGATGCTTTTGGCGATTCAGTTGCATGTACCTCTGATAAAGTTGCGATGGAATGAATTTTGAAGATAATGGTAAGTTTATTCCGACATTAAATACAAAAAGTTATACTTGTTGGATACTAACTAATCTGCTTATTTGCTTCTCTCAATTTGAAGAACCGAAACAATTTTTGTTGTTGCTAAAACATAGTTCCCTTTTTACCTTAATAATTGTTTGTATGGTCAGGTACTATAAACTAGCAAGCGAATCTGTCATGCTTTATGTGAAGGGTCGTGATCAATTTTTTTTGTATAGACAATGCTATTTACTAGCAAGTGAATCTGTTATGCTTTACATGAAGGTTCACGATCAAATTCATTCATTACTCTCCTTTTGTCTAACAACGCTTGTAAAGTTTGAAATAAAAAAAATTGTAGCCTTGCGTGTAGCTTTGTTTTTCCATCAGTTGCAGCTTCGGCTTTTCCTATTGATGGTTAGAGCTGATATATTTGATCTTTTTTTAAATGGAATATCTAAAGCTGGTCTTCCTTTTGATGGTTCAAGTGCAACATTTAAACTAGTAATCTTGCTTTTTCATCGCAAATGATGTATAGTTATCATTCTTCACGCCCTCGTGGTCACTTTATTGATGCCTTTTCATGTTTAAGCAAATTGATACAGGAGTATAATATAAATTGATTAGTTTGATTGTCATTTTCTGAGATCTCAAATGAAATGTTTTATCATAAATGCTTGAATTCCTTTGATAATGGTATTGTTTTCTGATCTTATTCGGTAAGTGATTTGGATTCTGGAATGAGCAAATCAGATGGATAAATAAAATGGGTTTCCAGTTTCGGGTGGGACGATTCCTTTTTTGTGTTGCCATGTATTTTGGATGCTGGATAGTTATATTTAATTCTGTTTAATTTCACTGTATCTTAGAACATCAAGAAAGTTCTTTTCTTGCTCATGCTACTTGTTTGATCTGTTTATTTAATTGTTGAAGCTTCATGGCAGATTGCAGAATCATCCTATGCTTGCTCGAGAATACGGACGTGTAAGAGGCTTAGAGCTGGCAAACCTCCTGTGAACCTTGATATGACTCATTAGACGCAAATAAACGCGGTGATGCCAATGCTCGGAAACACTGCTGATGAGAAGTCCCCAGGACTGTCTTTCAGTATAATATGTATATATAAACACTGCTGAGAATCAGATCAACTAGTCAATTGAACCTACATGTGCATATTAAGCAAGACTAATACTTCATCTATTTCTATGTACATTACTCTATTTTGTATCTATGTTTATAGATCCATCACCAACTCTTGATTTTATATATGAACACCTATTTCAACCAAACAACATATTGTTAATCACTGATTCACTGTAGAAGAGTTTCTTCCAAAAAAAAAAAAAAACACTGGAAGAGTTGCGCAGTTAAGAAATACAAAGAGAAGCACCACAAAGTTGCACATCCATATTCAACTAATCAATGAAGATCTTATCATACAAGAAAATGAAATACTACATTTGTTATATATACAAAAAATGCAATACATATATACAAGTCTAATCATTACAGACATTGTTGACGGACGTATAAAAAAGCTGTCCACTTGCAACTCTCTTCGACAAAAATCGAAATTGTTACAAATGAACATTCACAAAAATTGAACTATACATGACATTAACAAAAATTGAATTATACATGATTCTCTTCTACCCTCAACTTGAGAGGTTAGAAGGCCAAAAATGAAGCAGACAAAACTTGAATTATCTTCACAATCTCTTCTACCATCATCTTGAACAAACAGTTAAAAAGACCAAAATGAGAGGGAGAGAAACTAATAATGCATCGGCTTCAACAAATAATTTCGCCTTCTTCAACATCATCACCATCGTCTTCGGGAAACTCGTTCTTCAAATATAGGCCCAAACCCTCCAGCACTCTATCATGTCCAATACATTTGGCCACGCCCATCATCTCGAGATCTTTCATGATGGCAAAGCTGTCATATACGTCGACGGACTTTTCCATCTGAAAAATGGAATAGCAAACATTGAATAGATTGTATATATAAATAGGGTGATGAAAATGATCAAAAGGTAGACGACCAAAAAAATCATACCTCCTCAAGTGCGAGTCGGGCGACTTGTCTCTGTCGTAGCAACTTCAATGCGACTTCCTCTTTAGCAAACTTTAACGTGCGCATCAATTCTTGCTTCTCTCTGTTATTATTTGTTAACATTTAGAAAATTTATCGTGTAATGAACAATTTTAAAAAATCACCAACAACACCAAATGTGAATTAAAACCGAAATCTGAAACTCCTTCAACATATTCAATCAAAACTCAGATTAAATCTAAAGATTTAAGTAAATCTTCTTTGGCCTAACAATTCACTAAGAAACATATAACCAACTACAATCATAATTTAAATACAAAATGAAGTGCCTCACCTTCTCGCCGCTTCTTTTCAAATCTTTCCCTCTCCCCCGCTTCACCTTCAATGGATCAACTCTCTCACCCTAATAATTACAAAATAAGCTTGTAAGCCAAGTTCAACAATAAAATAACTATAAAGCACATCAAGACATGGACACTTACGATTGCTTAGAGTTTTCTTTGTGCTTTAAGAATCGTGTCTCGCAAAGCGAGCGACTCTTTAACATTGCAGCGCGCAGTGACTTGCTTGGCGACAATTGCCCTTCACATGTTTTCAGACATTCTACACCTTCAAAGCATCACAAAATATAAGAAAAAGCAGACAACAATACTTGAATAGAAAAACTTAGAAATGGACCAAAGCCATTCATTTTTTACATTATTTAACAAGTTTTAAGTCCACCTAATAGAAAATTTTAAGATCACCCTCCAACTTCTCTTATTGCTTCCTAAGTTTTTTGTGTCAACTCGAAAGTTTCTTTTGATCGTTATAAGTCTTAACGTTATTGTTTCTGGAACTGTCATAGGGTATTGGTGATTTATCAATTAGAGAGTGTTTGGTTGAATAATTTATATTATCAAATAAGAGAGTTATTTGAGAATCACAATGTGACAGATTGACTTACTTTGTTGACGTAGAACAATTATAACAAGTGGTTAAAAACCAACTGAAATAGTTCTGTTTCGATTGTTAATTTTTTCGGTGTAAAAAATTCTAAAAATTGTAAAAAAAAAAAAAAAAAAAAAAAAAATGTTGTCTGCTCTAGGGATAATTATTGGAAATCTTAATGACATTGAAAATTAGAAAGAACAATGAATTATGTATTCCTAGATTGCTCTAATTTCTTATTCAATGAAATATTGTTTGCTTTGCTATATTCATTTTTCAAGGCATTTACTTGTTGAAACTCTGAATATAAATGTGTCTGATTGATGATTATATATATTTATTGTGATCTGGTACTTCATAGAAAATTTAAAGATCACCCTCTAACTTCTCTTGTTACTTCCTAAGTTAAATAAATTCTAGTTTTTGGTACTATATCATATCGAATTAATAAAAATTTGGAGATCATAAAACAGACCACATGCTTTTCCATGTCATGAAGAAATATAAATTATTTGGCATCCGAAGAAGGAAAAACTTGAAATGCTATTTGATGGTAGTAGAAAAAAGAGACAAACCACTTGAAGCTTCAGAGAAAGCATTGTCATGGCTGCAGCGAGATTTCATATCGCCAAATGAACCTTTTGGATAGGCTGCTGCAGGATTCTCAAGTCTCTTGGAAGTAGCAGATTCACATTTAGAATTGGTGTTGTTATTTTTGAGGTATTTGAGTGATGAGTCATGTCCACAAGTAGCACCAAGTAGTAGTGTTGGCAAACCGCATACACATTGCATAATTATAAAGCGAGTACAAAAGCGAAATCCAACAACAAAAGTAATCACAACAAAAATGCAAAGGAAATAAGAAATATGATAAAAGGAGTTACATACTTTTCCAATAACATTAGACTTGAAGCAACTACTTCGAATATTTGTATTTCCGATGCAGTTTCTCCATCATCTTTGTTTTCGCAAAGAAGCCCGAGTATTCGAAGATGACCGTGCAGCTTCGGTGGCAATTTTCTGTTTGATATTTCCATTAGACCCTGATCCTTGCAGACCAAATCAGATTTTTCCTCCTCACTCCATTTTGCTTCAAGAGACTTCAATTCCAAAGTAAACATTCGACTGAATTCACCGGCAAGTTCATGAACCCAGTTAGTCGAATAAGGATTGTACTTCATTGCATTGGAAAATGTCAACTTAACATCTGCAGCAAAGTCCCTGGCACTTGAGTATGAGCCATTCTCTAGTTTTTTCTTGACAGTCCCAAGGTCCATCGGCTCGGATATTATATCAAAGTAATCGGGAATCAGCGCGCATTTGGTTTAACCGATTGATTGAAAAGAAATCCAAACCGATGATTCATCGGTTTCTAAGAAGTGCTCCACACTGTTGCATCACGCCGCTACCAATCTTAAGCTTCTTCAACTTCTGTTCGGACAATCTTGTTTCGGCGCCACGCTTACCAGTGCATTTTACTAAAGACCCATTTTTACATGAACCGAAAATCGGTCTTTCATGCTCAAATTCAATGCTTTTGTCAAGTTGAGATCTCGTTCGTGGCAGCTTCACCTTCACCTTCAAATTCTTCTTAACTATGATGTTTTCAACTTGAGATTTCGGTTGTGGCAGCTTCACCTTCAACTTCAAATTCTTCTTAAGTGTGATGTTTTCATCAATAGGCATTGATGAGATTTGAATGAACTTCATTGGGGTTCTCTTCATGTTTAGACTATGATGATTTTCAAGCAACATAACCAGCAGACACTGCCAAAAAAAAAAGGAAGTTATAGTTAATTAGCCAAAAATTCCACAACACATTCATATCTCATTCATTCCATAAGGAAATAATTGTGTAATTTTATTACATAATGAAGCTCTCATGAAACAACACAAAAGTGTGTATCAATGATGAAAAAAAAAATGAAAGTCAATCCAAGAAAGACCTAAACCCCAATTGTAATCAAAAGTTAAAATAAGACTATCAAACTCTCATTAGCATAGAGCATATGATTATAACAATAAGAAAAGTCATTCAATTCCAACACATATATATATATATATATATATATAGTTAGCCACAAATTTCACACAACACATTCATAACCACCGGTGACTTTGCTAAAAAAAAAGAAGAAGTAATAATTAATTAATTAGATCATCAACCTCTCATTAGCATTGACACTTACATATAGTTAGCCACCACAAATTCCACAACACATTCATAACCAAGCAGATAACTCGCTAAAAAGAAGAAGAAGTAATAATTAATTAATTAGATCATCAACCTCTCATTAGCATTGACACTTACATATAGTTAGCCACCACAAATTCCACAACACATTCATATCCCATTCATGCTATAAGGAAATAATTCATTCATGCTATAAGTAATAATAAGACCATCAAACTCTCATTAACATTGAGCGAGAGAATTACATATACATAGTTAGTGTCAATGAAACAACACAAAAGTTTGTATCAATGATGGAAAAAAAAAAAAAAAGTCAATCAAAGAAAGTCCTAAACATCATTAAATCTTTCAACATGCATGCAAGAAGTAGAAGGGAACTAAATTTAACAGAACCCATAAACCCTAATTAAACATTAAAAATCACAAACGTACGTACGTACTACTAGCTAAGCTAATTCGGAGAATGAACTTTATGTAAATTCAGTTAAACCCTAAAAATCACAAGAACCCAACCTAAATATCACAAGAACCCAATTTGGGAGTGGTGAATTTTCAAGAAAATTCAGTTCTTGATCGATATTATCCGATAATCGATTATGATAGCTTACTTCTTAAGCTTTATATAGATTAGCGATTGATGGCGCAAGTTTTTTTTTTTTTTTTTTTTTTGGCGCCAAAATCCTATATGTTAAAAAAGAAATAAAATACCCCTAGTAATTATTTATTAAGCTAAAAACAAGTAGTAAAAAGGGTGAAATAAATAAAATAAAAAACGTAAAGAGCGTGCATTCAATTTAGTAATGGGCTCTCCTAATTTTTGTATATTGTATATATAATATAAAGGCTATCTGGACCAAATTGTGGATTGGAATCTTACAAACAAAGCTCATTGAACACGGATATCATAAAAAAATTCACCTCACTTGTCTTTAAGAGAACAAAAATCACAACAATGCAAGCAAAAAAGTAAAAATAATTTAAATTTAAATAGTAACTTACCGATTATTGATTTGGAAGAAGAGAAAACTCAAATCCCAAGAAACTAGAGATCAGAAAAAAAAAAAAAAAATTACTTGATTGATTAGTGTATTTATAATTTGGGGATAAGGATAACAACAATAGTTTTTTTTTAATTATTTTCAAGATAGAAGGATAAGTAATAAAAAAAAGTTAAAATAAAAATAGAAATAATAAAAAAACGGTAAAGACGAAATCGAGAAATTTGGAGTATTAAACAAGCAATTTCTCTTTTTTTTTCATTGGTTTGCTTCATATTATTTAAAAGTAATAAAACAAAACCAATTATATCTTGCACATTAAAATAAAATATGCCCACACAGACTTTTTAATTTTAATTTTTATTTCGTTCCTCGTTCTAAAAATAATATTATTTATTTCGTTACTTTCATTTGCTTATTTATTTCCTATGTTGAAATAGAAATTTTTTTTTTTTTTAAATCACTTGGTCCAAATAATAATGGACTCTGATTTCCGTTGAACACTATTACATCGGACATCAAAAAAAAAAAAAAGTTAACTAAACAAATTGTGTTCCTCATTGAGAACCAATTCATTGCAGATTAGTCGATGCAGTTGGCGCGAACGTACTGCATTAAAAACCATAAAAAAAAAACAACTTTTTTTTAAATGAAACCAAACAAATCAAGAAGTACAATTGGTAGCATTAAGTCTATACATTTGTGTTTTTAATTTGTTGAAAAAAAATGTACCAAGAAGCATACAGATCAGGAAACTAACTAATCAGCAATCATACAATTGTTTCTCTTTTTTTAGATATATACAAAAATCATTAGAAGTTCTCCATAGCGGCGGACCAACGCAACGCAACGCAGTACTCCCACTCCTTAATCTTCATGAAATCTTGATAAAGTTCGCGCCTTTTGCGTTTATTAACAAAGCTTCAATCCCAAATTAGTTGTTTGAGTTCATTGGGTGCACATTGTATTATATGTTAAGAAAGGATTGGAATTGGGTATTCGAGTTAGTTTCATTTGTGTAAATTGGTGTAGTAGGCGTCGTGGAGGTGGTAGCCATCGATTGCATTGATTAGGAGGGATTTAAAGGGCTCGGAAAACACACCGCCAAGTGCACTAAATCGAGAGCAATAGGAGAGTTCGATCCTTGTGGCCGACCCCAACTAATTTGGGATTCAGGCTTTCTTGTTGTTGACGCAGTAGTAGTAGTAGTAATAGGCGTCGTGGAGGTGGTAGCCATAAATTGCATTTATTAGGAGGGGATTTGAATGACTTGGAAAGCACACCATCAAGTGCTCTAAATCGAGCGCATTAGAAGAGCTTGATTCATGTTGCCAACCCCAACTAATTTGGGAATGAACCTTTCTTGTTGTTGATGCAATAGTAGGCGTCGTGGAGTTGTCAGCAATATCACATTTATCAGGAGGGATTTAAAGGACTTGGAAAACACACCATCCATCAAGTGTACTAAATCGAGCTTAATGGAAGAGTTTGATCCATGCGCACCGATCCCAACTACTCGGACGTTGTGGTGTATATTGTCGACGATCTCATTAAGAACGAAATATGGTTTCTTATTCTCTCAAAAGGGTCTATGCAAGTCATCTTCTTTATGTTTGTCTTGCCCTTAATTCGGTTTTTATTGTTAGTGACTGTATTTGTTCCCATCGCATGCAGTCACTTTCAATGATTGGGAACCACACTTGAAAAGGGTATTATATGTAAGTCCTCTTCTTTATGTTTGTCTTTCCCTTAATTTGATTTTGATTGTTTGAGCTGGATCATACATTGTAAAGAAATAAAACCGGACATCTTCACGCTCAGCATCTTGATCAATTGTTTCTGCAACATAGGTAGAGTGGATTACATGATCCATAACAACACCCTGCCTGATGTTGTCATTTGTAACTCTTTGATTCATGGCTTATGCAATGTAGGAATGTTGGAAGAAGCTGTGACCTTCTTTGCCGAAATTAAGAATCTTGGAATTTCTCCAAATGCTGCAAAGAAATTCTTTTCTAGCCTTTCTGTTAAAGGTTTACAGCCGAACAGTAAAACATACTCTTCAATCATCAATGGCTTTGTTAAAAAAATAAATACAAAGAGAAGCACCACAAAGTTGCACATCCATATTCAACTAATCAATGAAGATCTTATCATACAAGAAAATGAAATACTACATTTGTTATATATACAAAAAATGCAATACATATATACAAGTCTAATCATTACAGACGGACGTATAAAAAAGCTGTCCACTCGCAACTCTCTTCTGACAAAAATCGAAATTGTTACAAATGAACATTCACAAAAATTGAACTATACATGACATTAACAAAAATTGAATTATACATGATTCTCTTCTACCCTCAACTTGAGAGGTTAGAAGGCCAAAAATGAAGCAGACAAAACTTGAATTATCTTCACAATCTCTTCTACCATCATCTTGAACAAACAGTTAAAAAGACCAAAATGAGAGGGAGAGAAACTAATAATGCATCGGCTTCAACAAATAATTTCGCCTTCTTCAACATCATCACCATCGTCTTCGGGAAACTCGTTCTTCAAATATAGGCCCAAACCCTCCAAAGACTCTATCATGTCCAATACATTTGGCCACGCCCATCATCTCGAGATCTTTCATGATGGCAAAACCGTCATATACGTCGACGGACTTTTCCATCCGAAAAATGGAATAACAAACATTGAATAGATTGTATATATAAATAGGGTGATGAAAATCAAAAGGTAGACAAACCAAAAAAATCATACCTCCTCAAGTGCGAGTCGGGCAAACTTGTCTCGTCGTAGCAACTTCAATGCGCCTTCCTCTTTAGCAAACTTTAACGTGCGCATCAATTCTTGCCTTCTCTCGTTATTATTTGTTAACATTTAGAAAATTTATCGTGTAATGAACAATTTTAAAAAATCACCAAGAACACCAAATGTGAATTAAAACCGAAATCTGAAACTCCTTCAACATATTCAATCAAAACTTCAGATTAAATCTAAAGATTTAAGTAAATCTTATTTGGCCTAACAATTCACTAACAGAAACATATAACCAACTACAATCATAATTTAAATACAAAATGAAGTGCCTCACCTTCTCGCTGTTTCTTTTCAAATCTTTCCCTCTCCCCCTGCTTCACCTTCAATGGATCAACTCTCTCACCCTAATAATTACAAAATAAGCTTGTAAGCCAAGTTCAACAATAAAATAACTATAAATCACATCAAGACATGGACACTTACAGTGCTTAGAGTTTTCTGCTGTGCTTTAAGAATCGTGTCTGCAAAGCGACTCTTTAACATTGCAGCGCGCAGTGACTTGCTTGGCGACAATTGCCCTTCACATGTTTTCAGACATTCTACACCTTCAAAGCATCACAAAGTATAAGAAAAAGCAGACAACAATACTTGAATTTTAAGTTGGCTTACTTTGTTGACGTAGAACTATAGAACAAGTGATTAAAAACCAACTGAAATAGTTCTGTTCTGGTTGCTAATTTTTCAGTGTAAAAAATTCTAAAAATTGAAAGAAAATGTTATGCTACTCTAGGGATAATTATTGGAATTCTCAATGACATTGAAAAGTGGAAAGAACATTGAATTATGTTGTATTCCTAGATTGCTCTAATTTCTTATTCAATGAAATACTGTTTGCTTTGCTATATTCAATTTTCAAGGCATTTACATGTTGAAACTCTGAATATAAGTGTGTCTGATTGATGATTATATATATTTATTGTGATCTAGTACTTATAGAAAATTTAAAGATCACCCTCCAACTTCTCTTATTACTTCCTAAGTTAAATAAATTCTAGTTTTTGGTACTATATCATATCGAATTAATAAAGATTTGCAGATCATAAAACAGACCCCATGTTTTTCCATGTCATGAAGAAATAGAAATTATTTGGTATCCGAAGAAGGAAAAACTCGAAATGCTATTCAATGGTAGTAGAAAAGAGAGACAAACCACTTGAAGCTTCAGAGAAAGCATTGTCATGGCCGCAGTGAGATTTCATATCGCCAAATGAACCTTTTGGATAGGTTGCTGCAGGATTCCCAAGTCTCTTGGAAGTAGCAGATTCACATTTAGGATTGGTGTTGTTATTTTTGGGGTGTTTGAGTGATGAGTCCTGTCCACAAGTAGCACCAGTAGTGTTGGCATAATTATAAAACTGAGTACAAAACGAAATCCAACAACAAAAGCAATCACAACAACAACAATGCAAAGGAAATAAGAAATATGATAAAAGGAGTTACATACTTTTCCAATAACATTAGAGTTGAAGCAACTACTTGTGGTGACTATTTGTATTTCCGATGCAGTTTCTCCATCGTCTTTGTTTTCGCAAAGAAGCCCGAGTATTCGAAGATGACTGTGCAGCTTCGGTGGCAATTTTCTGTTTGATATTTCCATTAGACCCTGATCCTTGCAGACCAAATCAGATTTTTCCTCCTCACTCCATTTTGCTTCAAGAGACTTCCATTCTGAAGTAAACATTCGACTGAATTCACCGGCAAGTTCATGAACCCAGTTAGTCGAATAAGGATTGTACTTCATTGCATTGGAAAATGTCAACTTAACATCTGCAGCAAAGTCCCTGGCACTTGAGTATGAGCCATTCTCTAGTTTTTTCTTGACAGTCCCAAGGTCCATCGGCTCGGATATTATATCAAAGTAATCGGGAATCTGCAGCGCCGCTGGTTTAACCGATTGATTGAAAAGAAATCCAAACTGATGATTCATTAGTTTCCTAAGAAGTGATCCACACTGTTGCATCGCGCCGCTACCAATCTTAAGCTTCTTCAACTTCTGTCCGCATAATCTTGTTTCGGCGCCACGTTTACCAGTGCATTTTACTGAAGACCCATTTTTACATGAACCGGAAATCGGTCTTTCATGCTCAAATTCAATGCTTTTGTCAAGTTGAGATCTCGCTCGCGGCAGCTTCACCTTGATCAACTTCAACTTCTTCTTAACTGTGATGTTTTCAACTTGAGATTTCGGTTGTGGCAGCTTCACCTTCAACTTGAAATTCCTCTTAAGTGTGATGTTTTCATCAACAGACATTGATGAGATTTGAATGAACTTCATTGGGGTTCTCTTCATGTTTAGACTATGATGATTTTCAAACAACATAACCAGCAGACACTGCCAAAAAACAAAGGAAGAAATCAAAAGTGAAAATAAGACCATCAAACTCTGATTAACATTGAGCAGAGAATTACATATACATAGTTAGTGTCAATGAAACAACACAAAAGTTTGTATCAATGATGGAAAAAAAAAATCAATCAAAGAAAGTCCTAAACATCATTAAATCTTTCAATGTGCATGCATTAAACATCATTACCGATTATTGATTTGGAAGAAGAGAAAACTGAAATCCCAAGAAACTAAAGATCAGAAATTTTATTTTTTACTTAATTGATTAATGTATTTATAATTTGGGGATAAGGATAACAACAATAGTTTTTTTTTTATTATTTTCAAGATAGAAGGATAAGTAATAAAAAAAGGTAAAATAAAAATAGAAACAATAAAAAAAAGCGTAAAGACATGTGAATAAGATTGGAAAATGAAAGAAGAAGAAACACAACGCAACGCAACGCAACGCAACGCAACGCAGGTACTCCCACTCCTTAATCTTCATTTCTATTGTGTTTCTGCTTCAGATTTCTACTTCTTCTTCTTCTTCTTCTTCTTCTTCTTGTTGCGATTTGGTTGCAATTCGTGAAAAGCCCACATTTTTATGCCTTGTTTTGTGAAATTGAAGACCCAAAACGTTCATTACCCATTCAGCGTCGATAATTGATTCACATTTTATAGCTGATGCATCATGAATTCTCGATAAAGTTCGCGCCTTTGCGTTTATTAACAAAGCTTCAATCCCAAATTAGTTGGGATCAAACTTTGAGTTCAATAGTAATAAAGGATTGGAATTGGGTATTCAAGTTAATTTCATTTGTGTGAATTGGAGTAGTAGGCGTCGTGGAGGTGGTAGCCATGGATTGCATTGATTAGGAGGGATTTAAAGGGCTCGGAAAACACACCGTCAAGTGCACTAAATCGAGCGCACCCCAACTAATTTGGGATTCAGGCTTTCTTGTTGTTGATGCAGGAGTAGTAATAGGCGTCGTGGAGGTGGTAGCCATAAATTGCATTTATTAGGAGCAGATTTGAATGACTTGGAAAGCACACATTTATTAGGAGTAGTAATAGGCGTCGTGGAGGTGGTAGCCATAAATTGCATTAATTTGGGAATGAGGCTTTCTTGTTGTTGATGCAGTAGTAGGCGTCGTGGAGTTGTCATCAATATCACATTTATCGGGAGGGATTTAATGGAAGAGTTTGATCCATGCAAGCGGATCCCAACTATCGGACGCCGTGGTGTTAGCCATTGATTCATGTATATCCCTTTTTATGTCTTTCACAATCGCTTGTTTCCGTTGGAGTGACTTTCAATGATTTAGAGCTACCCTTGTATATTGTCGACGATCTCATTCGAACGAAACATGGTTTCTTATTCTCTCAAAAGGGCCCTATGCAAGTCATCTTCTTTATGTTTGTCTTGCCCTTAATTCGGTTTTTATTGTTACTGAACTGTGCTATCTGACTGTATTTGTTCCCATCGCAGTCACTTTCTTCGGAACCACACTTCAAAAGGGTATATGTAAGTCCTCTTCTTTATGTTTGTCTTTCCCTTAATTCCTTAATTTGATTTTGATTGTTTGTAAACTGGGTAATCTGACTGTATCTATTGCTATTGGATTCAAAATCGATAGGGTGTGGGGAAGTTGTGAAAATTTGAATTAGATTAACTGGGAAAATAGAGAAGGGTATGTGCGCTTGTAGTCGGGGTTTTCACCATGTGCAAGAATCTGAAATTTGGTTTTGAATGGCTTTGCCAAACAAAATTTCTTCCCTTGCCTATTCATCTTCTCCTCCTTTGCAAAGGGTCGCCACTGCTGTATCTCACTATTCTTTTTCAATCTCTCCCACCAAACGTTTTCAACAGCGAGAACTAGAGCTCATTTCTTTGGAAAATTTGGTCTCAAAGTGAAGGTCTGCAGCCTGATACTCGTACTTACAATTCTTTGGAAAATTTGAGTTGATGATTCAAAATGGTGTGGAACCAGATGTATCTATGTATAATAGATTGATTGATGGATACTGTTTACAAGGTGAAATGGAAGAGGCAGTGAAAGCTTTTGATTCAGTGGTGCATAGTGGTAATGAACCTAATGTTTTTAGCTATAATATTTTGATAAATGGCTATTGCAAAGCAAGAAGATTGGATGACGCCAATAGGGTTTTTGGATGCATGTGCAGCAAAGGAGTGATTCCTGATGCTGTGACCTACAGTACCCTCATACAGGGATTATGCAAGGTTGGAAGAGTAATGGATGCAGAAGTGCTCTTCAACGAGATGCAAACCTATGGTCAAATTCCTGATCTCTTTGCATATGGTGCATTAATTGGTGGATTGTGTTATAATAAACATTTCAACGAGGCAATGACTTTGTTTCACGAGTTGGAAACCAATGGATTGATGGTTGATATTGTTATTTATAATATTATTATCAAGTATATGTGCAAATATGGATATCTGAAAGCTGCAAAGAAATTGTTTTCTAGCCTTTCTGTTAAAGGTTTACAGCCGAACAGTAAAACATACTCTTCAATGATCAATGGCTTTGTCAAAAAAAGGGTTGGTAAATGAAGCTGAATCTTTACTCATTGAAATGGAAAAGAATGGTTGTACTCCAAATGAGATCACACTTAGTGTCATGATTCAGGGGTTTCTCCATAAAAATGATACTCGGACTCTTTAATCTAATGATAGAAAGGAATTTCTCTCCAAATGCGATGACAATATCCAAGATGATGTGTTTGCTGGCGGCAAGTGGCTCAGATTCTCAAGAAGCTGCCTCATGAATTGTTGCAATAAAAATGGCTTCCTTTATTTTTTGTTGATGCTTGACATTCAATCAGTTTGCATATACCTATGGGATCAATCAGCACTGCATATTTTTGGGATTCTTTTGAATGCAATTCAAGAAGCTTGAGCTTGGTAAGTTTTTCTGTAACTAATTCAGTTGAGTCGTAAGCTTCACAAGTCATTGTTCTAACTTTCTAACTCTTAAAAGTGAAAACAGAAAATTATAACCTTTAGTTTTGAGTAACGTTTTGTTGCATTTCATGTTTTTTTCTTTTTTCACAAGTAGATGCTAACTTTATCTTTGGATCACTCTGTGTTCAAATTTTTTCAATTTCTACTATTACCTTCTTTTTTTGTAATTTTTTTTTATCACAGAATGTTGAATCCAAGACCAACAAGTGAGAGTGCTCTTCAAACAAAATTACCCTTTCGCCGGTGAAAGTTTAATTATAATCCATTTGCTTCTATTATTTGTTGTTTACATGGTAGATCGACTAAGATTTTTTTTTTTTTTGTATTTTTATTTTAGAATGTCAAGTCCAAGACCAGATGTATGCCAATTGATAGATTGGATTGGAACAACTAAAGTTGTTGCATTAGGTCTTGTAGCATCTCTCGGAGGCAAAAGCACTTGCGGATCATGTGCCACTTAGTCCTCGACCCTGGTGGTGTGATTAGATTTTGCTGTGAACCCAAAAGCACTCGTATGGAGACCCACATCAGACATTAATAGTTAGAGATGCTTTTGGCGATTCAGTTGCATGGACTTCTGATAAAGTTGTGATGGAATGAATTTTGAATATAATGGTAAGTTTATTCCGACATTAAATACAAAAAATTATACTTGTTGGACACTAACTAATCTGCTTATTTGCTTCTCTCAATTTGAAGAACCGAAACAATTTTTGTTATTGATAAAACATAGTTCCCTTTTTACCTTAATAATGGTTTGTATGGCCAGTACTATAAACTAGCAAGCGAGTCTGTAACGCTTTATGTGAAGGTTCGTGATCAATTCTTTTTTTTTTTTTTTTTACCTTAAATAGTGGTTTGTATAAACAATGCTATTTACTAGCAAGTGAATCTGTTATGCTTTACGTGATTCATTACTCTCCTTTTGTCTAACAACGCTTGTAAAGTTGGAAATAAAAAAATTGTAGCATTGTTTGTAGCTTTGTTTTTCCATCAGTTGCAGCTGCGGCTTTTCCTATTGGTGGTTAGAGCTGATATATTTGATTTTTTTTTTTTTTTAAATGGAATATCTAAAGCTGGTCTTCCTTTTGATGGTTGGTGGGTCAATATTTAAACTAGTAATCTTGCTTTTTCATCGCCAATGATATATAGTTATCATTCTTCACGCCCTCGTGGTCACTTTATTGATGCCTTTCCATGTTTAAGCAAATTGATACAGGAGTATAATATAAATTGATTAGTTTGATTGTCATTGTCTGAGATCTCAAATGAAATGTTTTAAATAAAATGGGTTTCCAGTTTCGGGTGGGACGATTCCTTTTTTGTGTTGCCATGTATTTTGGATGCTGGATAGTTATATTTAATTCTGTTTAATTTCACTGTATCTTAGAACATCAAGAAAGTTCTTTTCTTGCTCATGCTACTTGTTTGATCTGTTCATTTAATTGTTGAAGCTTCATGGCAGATTGCAGAATCATCCTATGCTTGCTCGAGAATACGGACGTGTAAGAGGCTTAGAGCTGGCAAACCTCCCGTGAACCTTGAACTTACGTAAAAGTTGCAAATTTTTAAACAATAAAACCTATGAATTTACATAGTAATTAATGAATAGTATTTGTGTTCACAAGTCTATAATTCACACTCTCAAGTGTGACTTGTGAGATAACTTGCATAACAAAAGTTTGTAAGAGAAGTCCCAGGACTGTCTTTCATTATAATATGTATTTATAAACACCGCTGAGAATCGATCAACTAGTCAATTGAACCTACATCTCGCATATTAAGCAAGACTAATACTTCATCTATTTTCGTGTACATTACTCTATTTTTTATCTATATTTATAGATCCATCATCAACTCTTGATTTTATATATGAACACCTATTTCAACCAAACAACATACTGTTAATCACTGATTCACTGTAGAAGAGTTTCTTCCAAAAAAAAAAAACACTGGAAGAGTTGCAGTGGAGAAATACAAAGAGAAGCACCAGAAAGTTGCACATCCATATTCAGCTAATCAATGAAGATCTTATCAAACAAGAAAATGAAATACTGCATGTGTTATATATACAAAAAATGCATTACATATATACAAGTGTGATCATTACAAATTGCGTTCCTTATTGAGAGCCAATCCATTGTAGATTAGTCAATGCAGTTGGCGCAAACATACTGCATTAAAAACCAAAAAACATTTTCTATTTAAAAGAAACCAAAAAATCAAGAAGTGCAATTGGTAACGCACTGCATTAAGTCTATACATTTGTTGAAAAAAAATGTACCAAGAAGCATACAGATCAGGAAACTAACTAATCAGTAATCATACAATTGTTTCTCTCTTTTTAGATATATACACAAATCAAGATATGTACAATTGACATGAAAGAGTTCCAGTGATTTCATTATTTCAAAGCTATCAACAATCATGCTCGTTGATGAGACCGCGACAACCATAACTCTTGTTTCAAAAGGTAGTTTTGCCTTAGGTTAGAAGAAGAGCCGCCGCCTCGAATATGAACAATCGCCGAGAAACCAATGAACATCCAAAGTTTTTTTTTTTTTTTTTTGGAAGGCATCTCTAGTCACTTCACAATGCCACCGCTTTGTACCAAGGCAATTTTGCGCATTTATACTTCATCTAGTGAATACATAAGATCAAGCATTCTTTCTCATCTGTTTCCTCCAACTTCACGGATCAAGGTCGTTCTGCTAATCACATATGAACAAATTAGTTACTTAGAATCATTTGTCCCCGAAAGAAACCCCGAAATGAAATGAGCAAACTTGAATTGTCGATTGATGTTTGTCCCAAAAAGAATGATTTATGTCCAGTCATGATCTTAATGGATGGTCTTACTTGTGTTGCTATCCTTTAGAGTATAGCTTGAGATTGAAAGGACTTAAATTCATGGATTATAAATAGGTGCACTGACTAGGAATCCCCACTTAAACTTTCGGCGATTTCTTCCCGGTTAGAAATTACTAAAACAAGGAAAAAATTGGTTCACCTACTTTAGACACGCACTTGTTGGTGTCCATTGATTTGTGCATCAATGTTTGTGCCCACGAAATAGATGTGTATCTAGAGGACACGAGCAAGTGCGTGTCCAAAGTGGGTCGCCTTAGCATCTTCCTTAAAATTATTCTTCTACTTCGTAAACAAAAACCATCTAAGTCGTGTGAAGTATGACACAAGAAGGTTGACATCGTAGGAAAGAGACAAAGGCCAAAGCATAAATCCAAATCAAACCGCAAGTAAGATGAATCCATAAAAAGTGGAAAAAATTATAGAGCCAAACATACCTGGAATGATTTATTCCGGCATTGAAAGAAACAACCACGAGATTCCATATGCTCGAAAAAAGATTGAGGAAACAAGGACTTGAATAATTCATGAAGCTTTACTGTTCTCAACCCGCTACAAGAAGATAGAGCCACTACCAAGCCATAAGTAGAGAGACCTCGTAAATGCAGAATTGTAATGCTACGCAGGCAGGTGATTTTGGCTAGCGCCCGGAGTCCTACATCGGTTATCGAGCAATATGACAAATTTATCTGTCCATTCATAATAAATTATGTTGTTAGGGCAAAAATAAAAGTCTTTATAGCAAAAATTACTTGGTCAAAATTATAAGTCGTTTTTGCAATTTGAGAATGTATTCAACAATGACAAGAAAGATCCCCGGATACGAGCAGAGAAGAAAAGCAAGTGCAACAACTACTGTTTGAGATTGTGGGAAAAGTCTCGTGAGTGAAAGAAGTCCAACATCATTAAACATGTGGCATTTCTTTACATCTAGCTCGATCAAGTAGCTTGCATCCTATAGAAATGCTTACAATTCCAGTAGATGATATAGATGGACACCCTTGAATTTCCACGACCCTCAATCTTGAGCACTTAGATAGCGATACCAACGACATATCTGTTATCTTTTTATAATAGCCCAAATTGATCATCTCCAAATTTGGGACAACCAGATGCAATTGCTGCAATGTTTAAATCTTTTATTCCCATTGCCCTGTACAATAAGGTAAAATTGCAATTCCAAGAGTTAAACACACCAAAATACATAATTTATTTCAGCATTTAAAAGTTTCATCTCGATGAACTACTTTCTTGTAAAAGGGAACCGCTAGTAAGCATACAAGCATTTATTCCCCGGTCACAGTTCTAATGCACCTCAAGTTAAAATATAAGTTACATATTTTTAGCTATTTAATCATTTCAAACAAGCTGTAAAAACCATGACAATAGATCACGCGCATAGGCGTTTCACATCTCTAAGTTCCACGAGTTAGAAAGAAAACATAGTGAATTAGGATTGTTTTTTTTATAATTATTATAGTATATTAGGAAATGACAATAGAAGTGGTAGTACTCAGTTCACATTTAAACTTTTGATGGTCATAAAGAAAGAAATGACAGTAGAGAATTCAGAATACAGTGAATCAATAGAAACCCAAAAATTCCAAAAACAAAATTTCTAAGAGCAAGAACAAATTGAAAAGTTGAAAACAAAACCTAAGCAACCCTCAAATTATTAAAACCCAAAGGTTTCTACAAAATTTAGGCGAAAACGGAGTTCTAAGGGATAAACAGATCGAGAACTACCCATCAAATCATTAAATCCCCAAAAGACCCAATTACAAAATCATTAGGAAAAATGATCAGAAGAAACTCAAATCCAACATAGTAAAATACCTTAAATCAAAGAAAAGAAACACAAGCCTGTACATGTAAATGTCTCTTTCAGGGGCCAAGCATTTGTTCCACAGACCAAAACCCTTAAGAACATAGTAGTCTGCATCAAATCCCCTTAATTCCCTCTCTTACTCTTCTATCACTGTCACTGGCAGCGACACCGGAGCCAAGACCCCAAATTCTGCTGAGTCTCCGGTCAATCCCTTCAGTGAGAAATCCTTAGACTTAGAATTAGACTTAAACTGGTTTAGGTCTGTCGAGGTTTTTTTGAGATTTGATGCATTTTGCCTACACGGATCCTGTTCTCC
Organism: Stephania cephalantha; assembly: GCA_039657325.1. Classification (NCBI taxonomy): domain Eukaryota; kingdom Viridiplantae; phylum Streptophyta; class Magnoliopsida; order Ranunculales; family Menispermaceae; genus Stephania; species Stephania cephalantha. The sequence continues at coordinate 1,461,751 of CM077578.1, forward strand.
AACTTGGGGACCGTTAAAGTAAGCAAACGGCTAAGGACGAAATTTGAGTACAAATAGAAGTGCATGGACCAAATTTGATCAAATAAAAGTTCGAGGACCAAATTAAGAGAACACAGCCTAGAATTGAATGTAAGTCAAGGTTCCATATGATTCACCAAAGTTCCCATTTATTAATCGCAAATCACCACAAAAGAAGATAGTTCCCTTATGCATGATTATTATAGTACAAACTAAAACAACATTGTTCGCATTGATGCAAATTGCAGATGAGAGAAGCTCGCAAACCCGTACAAGTTCAAACTCAATCAGTTTTTGGCAAAACTTTCCAACTTTGATGAGGCCGTTCCTCTTAAATTATAGCAAATTGCTAACCTTAAAACGCAAAGTTTCGCACAACTAGCGATAGACATCGACTCGCATCAAGAAATGACATTACCTACAAATTGCAAAATACAAAAAAATTGTAGATAGCGAGTCTTGTTTAGAGACAAAACCCGCATCATCAACTTCGGTGTCAAGTAAGATCAAGTTTCTTCAAGTGATGACAGCGCTCTCCAATGAAGGCAAAGGCTTCCTTCGATATCGTAGCAAGATTTCATCTTGAGAGAAGTCGAAAAGTGCATGATTTTGTGACATTGTCGATGAGATATCTCGCTTATCTTGCGACAACGTGAGATGTTTAGCTTTCTCAACTCTTTCAACTTTGTCGCAAGGAAAGAATGACCTCTTCATCCGTCACTCCTCGGCTAAGACTTGTTTAAGCTAAGCTTCCTTAGTAATATGCAACAATTGCCAATGGCCTCTAGACCAGAATGATCAACCTCGTTACCATTTAATTTGATGGATTGCAAATTGGGTAGATTCCGTAGGCTACGCCGCGAGCTTCAGAACTTTGAAATACCAAGACCATCGATTATAAATGACAGACACGTCAAATTATCAAAAATATCTCCGTAAGGGCAACAAACTTACACCAGATCCATTTGTCAAATTGAGGTAGGATAAAATGCATTACATATATACAAGTGTGATCATTACAAATTGCGTTCCTTATTGAGAGCCAATCCATTGTAGATTAGTCAATGCGGTTGGCGCAAACATCCGCATTAAAAACCAAAAAACATTTTCTATTTAAAAGAAACCAAAAAATCAAGAAGTGCAATTGGTAACGCATCGCATTAAGTCTATACATTTGTTGAAAAAAAATGTACCAAGAAGCATACTGAGACAGGAAACTAACTAATCAAGTAATCATACAATTGTTTCTCTCTTTTTAGATATATACACAAATCAAGATATGTACAATTGACATGAAAGAGTTCCAGTGATTTCATTATTTCAAAGCTATCAACAATCATGCTCGTTGATGAGACCGCGACAACCATAACTCTTGTTTCAAAAGGTAGTTTTGCTTTGCTAGGTTAGAAGAAGAGCGCATTGAATATGAACAAGCTCACGAGAAACCAATGAACATCCAAAGTTTTTTTTTTTTTTTTTTTGGAAGGCATCTCTAGTCACTTCACAATGCCTTTGCTTTGTACCAAGGCAATTTTGCGCATTTATACTTCATCTAGTGAATACATAAGATCAGCATTCTTTCTCACTTTGTTTCCTCCAACTCCACGGATCAAGGTCGTTTCGCTAATCACATATGAACAAATTAGTTACTTAGAATCATTTGTCCCCGAAAGAAACCCCGAAATGAAATGAGCAAACTTGAATTGTCGATTGATGTTTGTCCCAAAAAGAATGATTTATGTCCAGTCATGATCTTAATGGATGGTCTTACTTGTGTTGCTATCCTTTAGAGTATAGCTTGAGATTGAAAGGACTTAAATTCATGGATTATAAATAGGTGCACCGACTAGGAATCCCCACTTAAACTTTAAGCGATTTCTTCCCAGTTAGAAATTACTAAAACAAGGAAAAAATTGGTTCACCCACTTTAGACACGCACTTGTTGGTGTCCATTGATTTGTGCATCGATGTTTATGCCCACGAGAAATAGATGTGTATCTAGAGGACACAAGCAAGTGCGTGTCCAAAGTGGGTCGCCTTAAGCATCTTCCTTCTTGTCACGCGAGCATTTTCTCGAGGAAGAAGATTAATATTAATTACACAACAGAATGCTATCACATATATGTAAACAGCCATGAGTAATGATAGATACTTGCAATGCCAATAGATGCCATGAGTCAACGATTGTAATAAAAACAGCCAAGGAGAAGAAGGACATAAAATGGACCAAAATAGTTATTAATTAGTAATGATAGATACTTGCAATGCCAATAGATGAACTAGCAACAAATAGAATGGAGGAAGCCAATTTAAAAGACTTCCCTTGCTATCCAGAAAAGAGTAATCCAAGGTAGGACCCAATCCCGAAAACCTTGATGAAGAGTAAATTCGCTTGTATAGATTCGTTTTACATGATTAATTTCTTTTCTCTCATAACATGGCGAGAAAGAAGAGATCCAACTATAGGAGGTTGCAGCTTGAGATAGATACTCACAAAAGTAGATTGCATTTTAAAATTCTCAATTAGTTTTAACTTTTAAGTATCTTATAGTGAAGAAATTTCAGAAATCAAATGCACGTGATTAAAAAGGAAACTCTTCAGACTTTACTTGATATTTTTCTATAGTAACTATGTTTCTTCTCCCTGTAAAAAATTATATCTATCTGTTCACTCTCACACAAACAAACAGACAACCACAAATAGTGCACGTTGTTCCTACTCAATATGACATGCTATCACAAATTCACAATTGACATTGTATTTGGATAATATAATAACTACCTTAATAGACTTTCTTCCCCGCTCAAGAGTTTCAAGACCATCATCATCAATACTAAGGCATCCTTCAAAAGTTAAATCTTCAAGATACTTTAATTGGAAGATAGATGGTAGACATTTGTTCGTAATCTGCACCACATGAAATGTAGAACTTGATTTGATATTCACATGAGAATGAATCAAGAAGAGGGCGAGCTCGAAATCGTCTGTCGATTTCAATGTATTCACCATCTTTGCCTTGCAAGTTAAGACATGAAATTGAGATTGAGATTTATGAAGATCAAAACCCCTAAAACCGAATTCAAATCAATAAAACAAACAAAAAATTCACGAAAACCAAAAAAGATGACAAATTTAAACAATTAAGATGTTGATGGCAACAACGATTAGAGGAGAATCACAACGAGCTAATCAAAACCCTAAATGCGAAACAAAGAGGGGAAAAAGCCCTAAAATTGAGTTCAAATCAATCAAGGAAACAAACAAAAGATTCATGAAATGCAAACAATCGAGAGAGACGACGAAGACATACCAGAGAGAGAGATCGATTGAGAAATCGATCGAGAGAGTCTGCGCGCGTAGGATCGTCGTAGAGAGGAGAGATCGATTGACAAAATGCATTCTTCCATGCATAACAAAAGTTTGTAGAGAAGTCCCAGACTGTCTTTCATTATAATATGTATATGTAAACACTGCTGAGAATCATATCAAGCAAAACTAATACTTCATCTATTTCTATGTACGTTACTCTATTTTGTATCTATATTTATGTAATCAACTCTTGATTTTTTATATGAACAACTATTTCAACCAAACAACATATCGTTAATCATCGATTCACTGCAGAAGAGTTTCTTCTCAAAAAAAAAAAAAAAAAAAAAAAAACACTTGGAAGAGTTGCGGTGAAGAAATACAAAGAGAAACACACCAAAGTTGCACATCCATTCAAAAATGCTAATCAATGAAGATCTTATCATACAAGAAAATTGTTACAAATGAACATTCACAAAAATTGAACTATACATGACATTAACAAAAATTGAATTATACATGATTCTCTTCTACCCTCAACTTGAGAGGTTAGAAGGCCAAAAATGAAGAAGACAAAACTTGAATTATCTTCACAATCTCTTCTACCATCATCTTGAACAAACAGTTAAAAAGACCAAAATGAGAGGGAGAGAAACTAATAATGCATCGGCTTCAACAAATAATTTCGCCTTCTTCAACATCATCATCATCGTCTTCGGGAAACTCGTTCTTCAAATATAGGCCCAAACCCTCCAAAGACTCTATCATGTCCAATGCATTTGGCCACGCCCATCATCTCGAGATCTTTCATGATGGCAAACTGTCATATACGTCGACGGACTTTTCCATCTCGAAAAATGGAATAACAAACATTGAATAGATTGTATATATAAATGGGTGATGAAAATGATCAAAAGGTACACGACCAAGAAAATCATACCTCCTCAAGTGCGAATGTCGGCAAACTTGTCTCTGTCAGCAACAACTTCAATGCAGCCTTCCTCTTTAGCAAAGCTTTAACGTGCGCATCAATTCTTGCCTTCTCTCTGTTATTATTTGTTGACATTTAGAAAATTTGTCGTGTAATGAACAATTTTAAAAAATCACCAAGAACACCAAATGTGAATTAAAACCGAAATATGAAACTCCTTCAACATATTCAATCAAAACATCGATTAAATCTAAAGATTTAAGTAAATCTTCTTTGGCCTAACAATTCACTAACATAAACATATAACCAACTACAATCATAATTTAAATACAAAATGAAGTGCTTCACCTTGTCGCCGCTTCTTTTCAAATCTTTCCTCTCCTCCTGTTTCACCTTCAATGGATCAACTCTCTCACCCTAATAATTACAAAATAAGCTTGTAAGCCAAGTTCAACAATAAAATAACTATAAAGCACATCAAGACATGGACACTTACAGTGCTTAGAGTTTTCTGCTGTGCTTTAAGAATCGTGTCTGCAAAGCGACTCTTTAACATTGCAAAAACTTAAATGACTTGCTTGGCGACAATTGCCCTTCACATGTTTTCAGACATTCTACACCTTCAAAGCATCACAAAGTATAAGAAAAAGCAGACATCAATACTTGAATAGAAAAACTTAGAAATGGACCAAAGCCATTCATTTTTTACATTATTTAACAAGTTTTAAGTCCAACTAATAGAAAATTTTAAGATCACCCTCCAACTTCTCTTATTGCTTCCTAAGTTAAATAAATTCTAGTTTTTGGTACTATATCATATCGAATTAATAAAAATTTGGAGATCATAAAACAGACCACATGCTTTTCCATGTCATGAAGAAATATAAATTATTTGGCATCCGAAGAAGGAAAAACTGGAAATGCTATTTGATGGTAGTAGAAAAGAGCGACAAACCACTTGAAGCTTCAGAGAAAGCATTGTCATGGCCGCAATGAGATTTCATATCGCCAAATGAACCTTTTGGATAGGTGTCTGCAGATTCCCAAGTCTCTTGGAAGTAGCAGATTCACATTTAGGATTGGTGTTGTTATTTTTGAGGTCTTTGAGTGATAAGTCCTGTCCACAAGTACCACAAAGTAGTGTTGGCAATCAAGCATACACATTGCATAATTATAAACCGAGTACAAAACTGAAATCCAACAACAAAAGTAATCACAACAAAAATGCAAAGGAAATAAGAAATATGATAAAAGGAGTTACATACTTTTCCAATAACATTAGACTTGAAGCAACTACTTGTGAATATTTGTATTTCCGATGCAGTTTCTCCGTCGTCTTTGTTTTCGCAAAGAAGCCCGAGTCTTCGAAGATGACCGTGCAGCTTCGGTGGCAATTTTCTCTTTGATATTTCCATTAGACCCTGATCCTTGTAGACCGAATCAGATTTTTCCTCCTCACTCCATTTTGCTTCAAGAGACTTCCATTCCAAAGTAAACATTCGACTGAATTCACCGGCAAGTTCATGAACCCAGTTAGTCGAATAAGGATTGTACTTCATTGCATTGGAAAATGTCAACTTAACATCTGCAGCAAAGTCCCTGGCACTTGAGTATGAGCCATTCTCTAGCTTTTTCTTGACAGTCCCAAGGTCCATCGGCTCTGATATTATATCAAAGTAATCGGGAATCTGCTGCGACGCGGGTTTAACCGGTTGATTGAAAAGAAATCCAAACTCATGATTCATCAGTTTCCTAAGAAGTGCTCCACACTGTTGCATCACGCCGCTACCAATCTTAAGCTTCTTCAACTTCTGTCCGCACAATCTTGTTTCGGCGCCACGCTTACCAGTGTATTTTACTAAAGACCCATTTTTACATGAACCGGAAATCGGTCTTTCATGCTCAAATTCAATGCTTTTGTCAAGTTGAGATCTCGCTCGTGGCAGCTTCACCTTGATCAACTTCAACTTCTTCTTAACTGTGATGTTTTCAACTTGAGATTTGGTTGTGGCGGCTTCACCTTCAACTTCAAATTCTTCTTAAGTGTGATGTTTTCATCAATAGGCATTGATGAGATTTGAATGAACTTCAAATTCTTCTTAAGTGTGATGTTTTCATCAATAGGCATTGATGACATTTGAATGAACTTCATTGGGGTTCTCTTTATGTTTAGACTATGATGATTTTCAAGCAACATAACCAAAGCAGACACTACTAAAAAAAAAGAAAGAAGAAGTAATAAGTAATTAATTAGACCTTCAACATCTCATTAGCATTGACACTTACATACAGTTAGTCGCCACAAATTCCACAACACATTCATATCCCATTAATGCTATAAGGAAATAATTCATTCATGCTATAAATAATAATAAGACCATCAAACTCTCATTAACATTGAGCAGAGAATTACATATACATAGTTAGTGTAAATGAAACAACACAAAAGTTTGTATCGTTGATGGAAAAAAAAATCAATCAAAGAAAGTCCTAAACATCATTAAATCTTTCAATGTGCATGAATGCAAGAAGTAGAAGAGAACTAAATTTAATGAACCCATAAACCCTAATTAAACACTAAAAATCACAAACGTACGTACGTACCACTAGATAAGCTAATTAAGAGAAGAAACTTTACGTAAATTCAGTTAAACCCTAAAAATCACAAGAACCCAACTTAAATATCACAAGAACCCAATTTGGGAGTGGTGAATTTTCAAGAAAATTCAGTTCTTGATCGATATTATCCGATAATCGATTAGGATAGCTTACTTCTTAAGCTTTATCGCATTGGCGCCAAAATCCTATATGTCAAAATAGAAATAAAATACACCTAGTAATTATTTATTAAGCTAAAAACAAGTAGTAAAAAGGGTGAAATAAATAAAATAAAAAACGTAAAAAGAGCGTGCGTTCAATTTAGTAATGGGCTCTACTAATTTTTGTATAATGTATATATAATATAAAGGCTATCTGGACCAAATTGTGGATTGGAATGTTTCAAACAAAGCTCCTTGAAATCGAAACACGGATAACATAAAAAAAATCCACCTCGCTTGTCTTTAAGAGAACAAAAATCACAACAATGCAAGCAAAAAGGAAAAATAATTTAAATTTAAACAGTAACTTACCGATTATTGATTTGGAAGAAGAGAAAACTCAAATCCAAGAAACTAGAGATAAGAAAAAAAATTTACTTGATTGATTAATGTATTTATAATTTGGGAATAAGGATAACAACAATAGTTTTTTTTTATTATTTTCAAGATTGAAGGATAAGTAATAAAAAAAAGTTAAAATAAAAATAGAAATAATAAAAAAATCAAGAAATTTGGAGTATTAAACAAGCAATTTCTCTTTTTTATTATTGGTTTGCTTCATATTATTTAAAAGTAATAAAACAAAACCAACTATATCTTGCACATTAAAATAAAATAAGCCCACACAGACTTTTTAATTTTAATTTTAATTTTTATTTCGTTCCTCTTTCTAAAAATAATATTCTTTAGTTTGTTACTTTCATTTGCTTATTTATTTCCTGTGTTGAAATAGAAAAAAATATTTTTTTAAAAAAATCTCTTGGTCCAAATAAAACAAAACCAACTATTACATCGGACATCAAAAAAAAAAAGTTAACTAAACAAATTGTGTTCGACATTGAGAATCAATCCATTGCAGATTAGTCGATGCGGTTAGCGCGAAAGTATCGCATTAAAAACCATAAAAACGAATTGGCCACATTTTTATGTAATATCATGAAAATGAATCATAGCAATGTCAAGAATTAGCAAACATGTGAATAAGATTGGAAAATGAAAGAGGAACAAACACATGTGAGATGATCAATCCAAAAAAAAAATCAACAAATTTAAGTAATTATGTTGAATTGATGAATTCGACGAAGTTCTCTTTTCAAATAACTTGAAATCACGAATTAATTGGCTGAAACCAAGCTTTCATCATTAGAAGTTCTCCATAGCGGCGGACCAACGCAACGCAACGCAGGTACTCCCACTCCTTAATCTTCATTTCTATTGTGTTTCTGCTTCAGATTTCTACTTCTTCTTCTTCTTCTTCTTCTTCTTCTTCTTCTTCTTGTTGCGATTTGGTTGCAATTCGTGAAAAGCCCACATTTTTATGCCTTGTTTTGTGAAATTGAAGACCTAAAACGTTCATTACCCATTCAGCGTCGATAATTGATTCACATTTTATAGCTGATGCATCATGAATTCTTGATAAAGTTCGCGCCTTTGCGTTTATTAACAAAGCTTCAATCCCAAATTAGTTGGGATCAAACTTTGAGTTCAATAGTAATAAAGGATTGGAATTGGGTATTCAAGTTAATTTGATTTGTGTGAATTGGAGTAGTAGGCGTCGTGGAGGTGGTAGCCATGGATTGCATTGATTAGGAGGGATTTAAAGGGCTCGGAAAACACACCGTCAAGTGCACTAAATCGAGCGCAATAGGAGAGTTCGAGATCCTTGTAGTGACCCCAACTAATTTGGGATTCGGGCTTTCTTGTTGTTGACGCAGTAGTAGTAGTAATAATAGGCGTCGTGGAGGTGGTAGCCATAAATTGCATTTATTAGGAGGGGATTTGAATGACTTGGAAAGCACACCATCAAGTGCTCTAAATCGAGCGCATTAGAAGAGCTTGATCCATGTTGCCAACCCCAACTAATTTGGGAATGAACCTTTCTTGTTGTTGATGCAATAGTAGGCGTCGTGGAGTTGTCAGCAATATCACATTTATCAGGAGGGATTTAAAGGACTTGGAAAACACACCATCCATCAAGTGTACTAAATCGAGCTTAATGGAAGAGTTTGATCCATGGCCGATCCCAACTACTCGGACGTTGTGGTGTATATTGTCGACGATCTCATTCAGAACGAAATATGGTTTCTTATTCTCTCAAAATTGTCTATGCAAGTCATCTTCTTTATGTTTGTCTTGCCCTTAATTCGGTTTTTATTGTTAGTGAACTGTGCTATCTGACTGTATTTGTTCCCATCGCATGCAGTCACTTTCAATGATTGGGAACCACACTTGAAAAGGGTATTATATGTAAGTCCTCTTCTTTATGTTTGTCTTTCCCTTAATTTGATTTTGATTGTTTGAGCTGGATCATAGATTGTAAAGAAATAAAACCGGACATCTTCACGCTCAGCATCTTGATCAATTGTTTCTGCAACATAGGTAGAGTGGATTACATGATCCATAACAACACCCTGCCTGATGTTGTCATTTGTAACTCTTTGATTCATGGCTTATGCAATGTAGGAATGTTGGAAGAAGCTGTGACCTTCTTTGCCGAAATTAAGAATCTTGGAATTTCTCCAAATGCTGCAAAGAAATTCTTTTCTAGCCTTTCTGTTAAAGGTTTACAGCCGAACAGTAAAACATACTCTTCAATCATCAATGGCTTTGTTAAAAAAATAAATACAAAGAGAAGCACCACAAAGTTGCACATCCATATTCAACTAATCAATGAAGATCTTATCATACAAGAAAATGAAATACTACATTTGTTATATATACAAAAAATGCAATACATATATACAAGTCTAATCATTAGAGACGGACGTATAAAAAAGCTGTCCACTCGCAACTCTCTTCTGACAAAAATCGAAATTGTTACAAATGAACATTCACAAAAATTGAACTATACATGACATTAACAAAAATTGAATTATACATGATTCTCTTCTACCCTCAACTTGAGAGGTTAGAAGGCCAAAAATGAAGCGAGACAAAACTTGAATTATCTTCACGATCTCTTCTACCATCATCTCGAACAAACGAGTTAAAAAGACCAAAATGAGAGGGAGAGAAACTAATAATGCATCGGCTTCAACAAATAATTTCGCCTTCTTCAACATCATCACCATCGTCTTCGGGAAACTCGTTCTTCAAATATAGGCCCAAACCCTCCAGCACTCTATCATGTCCAATACATTTGGCCACGCCCATCATCTCGAGATCTTTCATGATGGCAAAGCGTCATATACGTCGACGGACTTTTCCATCCGAAAAATGGAATAACAAACATTGAATAGATTGTATATATAAATAGGGTGATGAAAATCAAAAGGTAGACAGCCAAAAAAATCATACCTCCTCAAGTGCGAGTGGCAGCTTGTCTCTGTCGTAGCAACTTCAATGCAGCTTCCTCTTTAGCAGCTTTAACGTGCGCATCAATTCTTGCCTTCTCTGTTATTATTTGTTAACATTTAGAAAATTTATCGTGTAATGAACAATTTTAAAAAATCACCAGCAACACCAAATGTGAATTAAAACTGAAATCTGAAACTCCTTCAACATATTCAATCAAAACTTCAGATTAAATCTAAAGATTTAAGTAAATCTTCTTTGGCCTAACAATTCACTAACAGAAACATATAACCAACTACAATCATAATTTAAATACAAAATGAAGTGCTCACCTCACCTTCTCATTGTTTCTTTTCAAATCTTTCCTCTCCCCCGCTTCACCTTCAATGGATCAACTCTCTCACCCTAATAATTACAAAATAAGCTTGTAAGCCAAGTTCAACAATAAAATAACTATAAATCACATCAAGACATGGACACTTACAAGTGCTTAGAGTTTTCTCTGCTTGTGCTTTAAGAATCGTGTCTGCAGCGACTCTTTAACATTGCAGCACGCAGTGACTTGCTTGGCGACAATTGCCCTTCACATGTTTTCAGACATTCTACACCTTCAAAGCATCACAAAGTATAAGAAAAAGCAGACAACAATACTTGAATTTTAAGTTGGCTTACTTTGTTGACGTAGAACTATAGAACAAGTGATTAAAAACCAACTGAAATAGTTACATTGTTTCGGTTGCTAATTTTTCAAGTGTAAAAAATTCTAAAAATTGAAAGAAAATGTTATGCTACTCTAGGGATAATTATTGGAATTCTCAATGACATTGAAAAGTGGAAAGAACATTGAATTATGTTGTATTCCTAGATTGCTCTAATTTCTTATTCAATGAAATACTGTTTGCTTTGCTATATTCAATTTTCAAGGCATTTACATGTTGAAACTCTGAATATAAGTGTGTCTGATTGATGATTATATATATTTATTGTGATCTAGTACTTATAGAAAATTTAAAGATCACCCTCCAACTTCTCTTATTACTTCCTAAGTTAAATAAATTCTAGTTTTTGGTACTATATCATATCGAATTAATAAAGATTTGCAGATCATAAAAGCAGACCCCATGTTTTTCCATGTCATGAAGAAATAGAAATTATTTGGTATCCAGAAGAAGGAAAAACTCGAAATGCTATTCAATGGTAGTAGAAAAGAGAGACAAACCACTTGAAGCTTCAGAGAAAGCATTGTCATGGCCGCAGTGAGATTTCATATCGCCAAATGAACCTTTTGGATAGGTTGCTGCAGGATTCCCAAGTCTCTTGGAAGTAGCAGATTCACATTTAGGATTGGTGTTGTTATTTTTGGGGTGTTTGAGTGATGAGTCCTGTCCACAAGTAGCACCAGTAGTGTTGGCATAATTATAAAACTGAGTACAAAACTGAAATCCAACAACAAAAGCAATCACAACAACAACAATGCAAAGGAAATAAGAAATATGATAAAAGGAGTTACATACTTTTCCAATAACATTAGAGTTGAAGCAACTACTTGTGGTGACTATTTGTATTTCCGATGCAGTTTCTCCATCGTCTTTGTTTTCGCAAAGAAGCCCGAGTATTCGAAGATGACGTGTGCAAAAGCCTTCGGTGGCAATTTTCTGTTTGATAATTCCATTAGACCCCGATCCTTGCAGACCAAATCGATTTTTCCTCCTCACTCCATTTTGCTTCAAGAGACTTCCATTCTCAAGTAAACATTCGATCGAATTCACTAGGCAAGTTCATGAACCCAGTTAGTCGAATAAGGATTGTACTTCATTGCATTGGAAAATGTCAACTTAACATCTCGCAAAGAAAGTCCCTGGCACTTGAGTATGAGCCATTCTCTAGTTTTTCTTGACAGACTAAGGTCCATCGGCTCGGATATTATATCAAAGTAATCGGGAATCATGCTGCGCCGTTGGTTTAACCGATTGATTGAAAAGAAATCCAAACCGATGATTCATTAGTTTCCTAAGAAGTGCTCACACACATGCTTGTTGCATCGCGCCGCTACCAATCTTAAGCTTCTTCAACTTATGTCCGCATAATCTTGTTTCGGCGCCACGTTTACCAGTGCATTTTACTGAAGACCCATTTTTACATGAACCGGAAATCGGTCTTTCATGCTCAAATTCAATGCTTTTGTCAAGTTGAGATCTCGCTCGCGGCAGCTTCACCTTGATCAACTTCAACTTCTTCTTAACTGTGATGTTTTCAACTTGAGATTTCGGTTGTGGCAGCTTCACCTTCAACTTGAAATTCCTCTTAAGTGTGATGTTTTCATCAACAGGCATTGATGAGATTTGAATGAACTTCATTGGGGTTCTCTTCATGTTTAGACTATGATGATTTTCAAACAACATAACCAGCAGACACTGCCAAAAAACAAAAGAAGAAATCAAAAGTGAAAATAAGACCATCAAACTCTGATTAACATTGAGCAGAGAATTACATATACATAGTTAGTGTCAATGAAACAACACAAAAGTTTGTATCAATGATGGAAAAAAAAATCAATCAAAGAAAGTCCTAAACATCATTAAATCTTTCAATGTGCATGCATTAAACATCATTACCGATTATTGATTTGGAAGAAGAGAAAACTGAAATCCCAAGAAACTAAAGATCGAAATTTTATTTTTTACTTAATTGATTAATGTATTTATAATTTGGGGATAAGGATAACAACAATAGTTTTTTTTTTATTATTTTCAAGATAGAAGGATAAGTAATAAAAAAAGGTAAAATAAAAAAAGAAACAATAAAAAAAGCGTATAGACATGTGAATAAGATTGGAAAATGAAAGAAGAAGAAACACAACGCAACGCAACGCAACGCAACGCAGTACTCCCACTTCTTAATCTTCATTTCTATTGTGTTTCTGCTTCAGATTTCTACTTCTTCTTCTTCTTCTTCTTCTTCTTGTTGCGATTTGGTTGCAATTCGTGAAAAGCCCACATTTTTATGCCTTGTTTTGTGAAATTGAAGACCTAAAACGTTCATTACCCATTCAGCGTCGATAATTGATTCACATTTTATAGCTGATGCATCATGAATTCTTGATAAAGTTCGCGCCTTTGCGTTTATTAACAAAGCTTCAATCCCAAATTAGTTGGGATCGAACTTTGAGTTCAATAGTAATAAAGGATTGGAATTGGGTATTCAAGTTAATTTCATTTGTGTGAATTGGAGTAGTAGGCGTCGTGGAGGTGGTAGCCATGGATTGCATTGATTAGGAGGGATTTAAAGGGCTCGAAAAACACACCGTCAAGTGCACTAAATCGACCGCAATAGGAGAGTTCGAGATCCTTGTAGTGACCCCACTAATTTGGGATTCGGGCTTTCTTGTTGTTGATGCAGGAGTAGTAATAGGCGTCGTGGAGGTGGTAGCCATAAATTGCATTTATTAGGAGCAGATTTGAATGACTTGGAAAGCACACATTTATTAGGAGTAGTAATAGGCGTCGTGGAGGTGGTAGCCATAAATTGCATTAATTTGGGAATGAGGCTTTCTTGTTGTTGATGCAGTAGTAGGCGTGTCAACAATATCACATTTATCGGGAGGGATTTAATGGAAGAGTTTGATCCATGCGGCGGATCCCAACTATCGGACGCCTGTGGTGTTAGCCATTGATTCATGTATATCCCTTTTTATGTCTTTCACAATCGCTTGTTTCCGTTGGAGTGACTTTCAATGATTTAGAGCTACCCTTGTATATTGTCGACGATCTCATTCAGTAACGAAACATGGTTTCTTATTCTCTCAAAAGGGCCCTATGCAAGTCATCTTCTTTATGTTTGTCTTGCCCTTAATTCGGTTTTTATTGTTACTGAACTGTGCTATCTGACTGTATTTGTTCCCATCGCAGTCACTTTCTTCGGAACCACACTTCAAAAGGGTATATGTAAGTCCTCTTCTTTATGTTTGTCTTTCCCTTAATTCCTTAATTTGATTTTGATTGTTTGTAAACTGGGTAATCTGACTGTATCTATTGCTATTGGATTCAAAATCGATAGGGTGTGGGGAAGTTGTGAAAATTTGAATTAGATTAACTGGGAAAATAGAGAAGGGTATGTGCGCTTGTAGTCGGGGTTTTCACCAACTATTCTTTTTCAATCTCTCCCACCAAACGTTTTCAACAGCGAGAACTAGAGCTCATTTCTTTGGAAAATTTGGTCTCAAAGTGAAGGTCTGCAGCCTGATACTCGTACTTACAATTCTTTGGAAAATTTGAGTTGATGATTCAAAATGGTGTGGAACCAGATGTATCTATATATAATAGATTGATTGATGGATACTGTTTACAAGGTGAAATGGAAGAGGCAGTGAAAGCTTTTGATTCAGTGGTGCATAGTGGTAATGAACCTAATGTTTTTAGCTATAATATTTTGATAAATGGCTATTGCAAAGCAAGAAGATTGGATGACGCCAATAGGGTTTTTGGATGCATGTGCAGCAAAGGAGTGATTCCTGATGCTGTGACCTACAGTACCCTCATACAGGGATTATGCAAGGTTGGAAGAGTAATGGATGCAGAAGTGCTCTTCAACGAGATGCAAACCTATGGTCAAATTCCTGATCTCTTTGCATATGGTGCATTAATTGGTGGATTGTGTTATAATAAACATTTCAACGAGGCAATGACTTTGTTTCACGAGTTGGAAACCAATGGATTGATGGTTGATATTGTTATTTATAATATTATTATCAAGTATATGTGCAAATATGGATATCTGAAAGCTGCAAAGAAATTGTTTTCTAGCCTTTCTGTTAAAGGTTTACAGCCGAACAGTAAAACATACTCTTCAATGATCAATGGCTTTGTTAAAAAAGGGTTGGTAAATGAAGCTGAATCTTTACTCATTGAAATGGAAAAGAATGGTTGTACTCCAAATGAGATCACACTTAGTGTCATGATTCAGGGGTTTCTCCATAAAAATGATACTCGGACTCTTTAATCTAATGATAGAAAGGAATTTCTCTCCAAATGCGATGACAATATCCAAGATGATGTGTTTGCTGGCGGCGAGTGGCTCAGATTCTCAAGAAGCTGCCTCATGAATTGTTGCAATAAAAATGGCTTCCTTTATTTTTTGTTGATGCTTGACATTCAATCGGTTTGCATATACCTATGGGATCAATCAGCACTGCATATTTTTGGGATTCTTTTGAATGCAATTCAAGAAGCTTGAGCTTGGTAAGTTTTTCTGTAACTAATTCAGTTGATTCATAAGCTTCACAAGTCCTTGTTCTAACTTTATGTTCAATTTTGTAATATAGGTCCCAATCCAAGGTGAGGAGAGTGTGGTGACTAATATTATGTATGGGCTACAAGTGTGAAGGGGGTTTCACTCCAAAATGCAAGGCAAGATGGAGTGTCTACTCTACACTTATAAGCCTTATTTTATTTTCAAGTAGTCGATGTGGGACTATTATCCCAACAAATTGTTTTCAATTTCTACTAAGATTACTTTTTTTTTTTGTATTTTTTTTAATCACAGAATATTGAATCCAAGACCAACAATGAGAGTGCTCTTCAAACAAAATTACCCTCTCGTCGGTGAAAGTTTAATTATAATCCATTTGCTTCTCTTATTTGTTGTTTACACGGTAGATCTACGAAGATTACTTTTTTTTTTTTTTTTTTTTTCGTATTTTTATTTTAGAATGTCAAGTTCAAGACCAGATGTATGCCTATTGATAGATTGGATTGGAACAACTAAAGTTGTTGCATTTGGTCTTGTAGCATCTCATGGAGGCAAAAGCACTTGCGGATCATGTGCCACTTAGTCCTCGGACCATGGTGGTGTGGTTAGATTTTGATGTGAACCCAAAAGCACTCGTATGGAGACCTACGTCAGACATTTATAGTTAGAGATGCTTTTGGCGATTCAGTTGCATGTACCTCTGATTTGAAGAACCGAAACAATTTTTGTTGGATACTAACTAATCTGCTTATTTGCTTGTTGGATACTAACTAATAGTTAGATAAAGTTGTGATGGAATGAATTTTGAAGATAATGGTAAGTTCATTCCGACATTAAATACAAAAAGTTATACTTGTTGGATACTAACTAATCTGCTTATTTGCTTCTCTCAATTTGAAGAACCGAAACAATTTTTGTTGTTGCTAAAACACAGTTCCCTTTTTACCTTAATAATTGTTTGTATGGTCAGGTACTATAAACTAGCAAGCGAATCTGATCAATTCTTTTTTTGTATAGACAATGCTATTTACTAGCAAGTGAATCTGTTATGCTTTACATGAAGGTTCACGATCAAATTCATTCATTACTCTCCTTTTGTCTAACAACGCTTGTAAAGTTGGAAATAAAAAAATTGTAGCCTTGCGTGTAGCTTTGTTTTTCCATCAGTTGCAGCTTCGGCTTTTCCTATTGATGGTTAGAGCTGATATATTTGATCTTTTTTTAAATGGAATATCTAAAGCTGGTCTTCCTTTTGATGGTTCAAGTGCAACATTTAAACTAGTAATCTTGCTTTTTCATCGCAAATGATGTATAGTTATCATTCTTCACGCCCTCGTTCTTCAAATATAGGCCCAAACCCTCCAAAGACTCTATCATGTCCAATACATTTGGCCACGCCCATTATCTCGAGATCTTTCATGATGGCAAAGCTGTCATATACGTCGACGGACTTTTCCATCTGAAAAATGGAATAGCAAACATTGAATAGATTGTATATATAAATTGGGTGATGAAAATGATCAAAAGGTAGACAACAAGAAAATCATACCTCCTCAAGTGCGAGCCGGGCAGCTTGTCTCTGTCGCAGGAACTTCAATGCAGCTTCCTCTTTAGCAGCTTTAACGTGCGCGTCAATTCTTGCCTTCTCTGTTATTATTTGTTAACATTTAAAAAATCACCAAAACACCAAATGTGAATTAAAACTGAAGTCATTTTCTTTGGCCTAACAATTCACTAACAGAAACATATAACCAACTACAATCATAATTTAAATACAAAATGAAGTGCCTCACCTTCTCGCCGCTTCTTTTCAAATCTTTCCCTTTCCTGCTTCACCTTCAATGGATCAACTCTGTCGCCCTAATAATTACAAAATAAGGTTGTACGCCAAGTTCAACAATAAAATAACTATAAAGCACATTAAGACATGGACACTTACAAAGTGCTTAGAGTTTTTTTCGTGCTTTAAGAATCATGTCGCAAAGCGACTCTTTAACATTGCAAAGACGCTAAAGTGACTTGCTTGGCGACAATTGCCCTTCACATGTTTTCGGACATTCTACACCTTCAAAGCATCACAAAGTATAAGAAAAATTAAGCAGCAAGAATACTTGAATAGAAAAACTTAGAAATGGACCAAAGCCATTCATTTTTTACATTATTTAACAAGTTTTAAGTCCACCTAATAGAAAATTTAAAGATCACCCTCTAACTTCTATTATTACTTCCTAAGTTAAATAAATTCAAGTTTTGGTACTATATCATATCGAATTAATAAAAATTTGCAGATCATAAAACATACGACTTGAAGAAACAAAAACTCGAAATGTTATTCAATGGTAGTAGAAAAGAGAGACAAACCACTTGAAGCTTCAGAGAAAGCATTGTCGTGGCTGCAGCGAGATTTCATATCGCCAAATGAACCTTTTGGATTCCCAAGTCTCTTGGAAGTAGCAGATTCACATTTAGGATTGGTGTTGTTATTTTTGGGGTGTTTGAGTGATGAGTCATGTCTACAAGTAGCACCAGTAGTGTTGGCATAATTATAAACCGAGTACAAAATCGAAATCCAACAACAAAAGCAATCACAACAACAACAATGCAAAGGAAATAAGAAATATGATAAAAGGAGTTACATACTTTTCCAATAACATTAGAGTTGAAGCAACTACTTGTGGTGACTATTTGTATTTCCGATGCAGTTTCTCCATCGTCTTTGTTTTCGCAAAGAAGCCCGAGTATTCGAAGATGACCGTGCAGCTTCGGTGGCAATTTTCTGTTTGATATTTCCATTAGACCCTGATCCTTGTAGACCAAATCAGATTTTTCCTCCTCACTCCATTTTGCTTCAAGAGACTTCCATTCCAAAGTAAACATTCGACTGAATTCACCGGCAAGTTCATGAACCCAGTTAGTCGAATAAGGATTGTACTTCATTGCATTGGAAAATGTCAACTTAACATCTGCAGCAAAGTCCCTGGCACTTGAGTATGAGCCATTCTCTAGCTTTTTCTTGACAGTCCCAAGGTCCATCGGCTCGGATATTATATCAAGCGCCGCGGGTTTAACCGGTTGATTGAAAAGAAATCCAAACTCATGATTCATCAGTTTCCTAAGAAGTGCTCCACACTGTTGCATCACGCCGCTACCAATCTTAAGCTTCTTCAACTTATTCGTCCAGGACAATCTTGTTTCTGGCGCCACGCTTACCATTGCATTTTACTAAAGACCCATTTTTACATGAACGGAAATCGGTCTTTCATGCTCAAATTCAATGCTTTTGTCAAGTTGAGATCTCGCTCGTGGCAGCTTCACCTTCAACTTCAAATTCTTCTTAAGTGTGATGTTTTTATCAATAGGCATTGATGATGAGAGTTGAATGAACTTCATTGGGGTTCTCTTCATGTTTAGACTATGATGATTTAAAAAAAAAAAAAGGAAGTAATAGTTAATTAGCCAAAAATTCCACAACACATTCATATCCCATTCATTCCATAAGGAAATAATTGTGTGATTTTATTACATAATGAAGCTCTCATGAAACAACACAATTAAAAGTTTGTATCAATGATGAAAAAAAAAAAAAAAATGATAGTCAATCCAAGAAAGACCTAAACCTCCATTGTAATCAAAAGTGAAAATAAGACCATCAAACTCTCATTAGCATAGAGCATATGATTATAACAAAAAGAAAAGTCATTCAATTCCAACACGTATATATAGTTAGCCACAAATTCCACAACACATTCATATCACATTCATGCTATAAGGAAATAATTCATTCATGCTATAAGTAATAATAAGACCATCAAACTCTCATTAACATTGAGCAGAGAATTACATATACATAGTTAGTGTCAATGAAACAACACAAAAGTTTGTATCAATGATGGAAAAAAAAAAAAAGTCAATCAAAGGAAGTCACAAACACCATTAAATATTTCAATGTGCATGCATGCAAGAAGTAGAAGAGAACTAAATTTAACAGAACCCATAAACCCTAATTAAACACTAAAAACCACAAACGTACGTACGTACCACTAGCTACGCTAAGAGAAGGAACTTTATGTAAATTCATTTAAACCCAAAAAATCACAAGAACCCAACCTAAATATCACAAGAACCCAATTTGGGAGTGGTGAATTTTCAAAAAAATTCAGTTGTTGATCGATTTTATCCGATAATCAGATTAGGATAGCTTACTTCTTAAGCTTTATCGCATATTAGCAATGATTAGTGGTTTTTTTTTTTTTTTTTTTTTGGCGCCAAAATTCTATATGTCAAAATAGAAGTAAAATACACCTAGTAATTATTTATTAAGCTAAAAACAAGTAGTAAAAAGGCTGAAATAAATAAAATAAAAAACGTAAAGAGCGTGCGTACTGGGGTTTTGGACCAAATAAATGTTTGAAATTCGAAAATTAAATACAAAAATCCTTGAAAATAAGAGAAAATTCGAAAAAATGGAATTTTGGACCAAATAAATGGAAATTATGGATTTATATGAAAAATGAGAAATTTGAGATTTTCTTCAAACTTTGTACTTGGGTTTTGTCTCGTAAACAAAGAAATTTATGTAGTTAAATACGACTTTTGATTCGAACATGTAAGTTTTAATATTTTCTATATTTATTTGACTAGATAACTTAAAATTTATAATTCAATATTTAAGTTGCGAAAATTTAAATTTTAAAGTGTATATGAATAATTAGTAGATGAATTAGTGGAATCAAAATAATTAGGAAATCTAAATATAGTTCAAGAGTTTAAGAGTATTTGTGTATATATAATGTATTATATATAAAGGCTATCTGGACCAAATTGTGGATTGGAATCTTTCAAACAAAGCTCCTTGAAATCAAAACACGGATAGCATCAAAAAAATTCACCTCACTTATCTTTAAGAGAACAAAAATCACAAAAATACAAGCAAAAAAGTAAAAATAATTAAAATTTAAACAGTAACTTACCGATTATCAGCTTGGAAGAATAGAAAACTCAAATCCCAAAGAAACCGGTGATCAAAATTGTTTTTTTTTTTAACTTGATTGATTAATGTATTAATAATTTGGGGATAAGGATAACAACAATAGATTTTGTTAACTACGACTTTTGATTCGAACATGTAAGTTTTAATATTTTCTATATTTATTTGACTAGATAACTTAAAATTTATACTTCAATATGAAAAGAATTAATTTAAGTTGCGAAAATTTAGATTTTTAAGTGTATATGAATAATTAATAGATGAATTAGTGGAACCAAAATACTTAGGAAATCTAAATATAGTTCAAGAATTTAAGAGTATTTATGTACATATAATGTAATGTATGTAAAGGCTATTTGGACCAAATTGTGGATTAGAATCTTTCAAACAAAGCTCCTTGAAATCGAAACACGGATAGCATCAAAAAATTCGCCTCACTTGTCTTTAAAGAACAAAAATCACAACAATGCAAGCAAAAAAGCAAAAATAATTAAAATTTAAACAATAACTTACCGATTATCGATTCGGAAGAAGAGAAAACTCAAATCCCAAGAAACCAGAGATCAAAAAAAAATTTTCACTTGATTGATTAATGTATTTATAATTTGGGGATAAGGATAACAACAATAGTTTTTATTTTTTTTTTCTTTTTTATCTTCAAGCTAGAAGGATAAGTAATAAAAAAGCTAAAATAAAAATAGAAATAATAAAAAAACCGTAAAGACCAAATCGAGAAATTTGGAGTATTAAACAAGCAATTTCTCTTTTTTTTTTCATTGGTTTGCTTCATATTATTTAAAATTAATAAAACAAAACCAACTATATCTTGCACATTAAAATAAAATAAGACCACACAGATTTTTTAATTTTAATTTTTATTTCGTTCCTCTTTCTAAAAATAATATTCTTTATTTTGTTAGTTTCATTTGCTTATTTATTTCCTGTGTCGAAATAGAAATTTTTTTATAAAAAAAAATCACTTGGTCCAAATAATAATGGACTCTGATTTCCGTCGAACACTACTACATAGGACATAAAAAAAAAAAAAAAAGGTTAACTAAACAAATTGTGTTCCACATTGAGAACCAATTCATTACGATTAGTTGATGCGGTTGAGTACGAACGCATCGCATTAAAAACCAATAAAAACACCTTTTTTTTAAAGAAACCAAAAAATAAGAAGTGCAATTGGTAACGATCGCATTAAGTCTATACATTTGTTGAAAAAAATGTACCAAGAAGCATACAGATCAGGAAAGTAACTAATCAAGTAATCATACAATTGTTTCTCTCTTTTTAGATATACACAAATCAAGATATGTACAATTGACATGAAAGACTTCCAGTGATTTCATTATTTCAAAGCTATCAACAATCATGCTCCGTTGATGAGACCGCGACAACCATAACTCTTGTTTCGAAAGGTAGTTTTTTGGTTAGAAGAAGAGCGCCGCCGCATATGAACAACTCACGAGAAACCAATGAACATCCAAAGTTTTTTATTTTTTTTGGAAGGTATCTCTAGTCACTTCACAATGCCACTTGCTTTGTACCAAGGCAATTTCGCGCATCTATACTTCATCTAGTGAATACATAAGATCAAGCATTCTTTCTCACTACATCCCTCCAACTCCACGGATCAAACAAATTAGTTACTTAGAATCATCGCCGCCGAAAGAAAGCACTGAAATGAAATGAGCAAACTTGAATTGTTGATTGACGTTTGTCCCAAAAAGAATGATTTATGTACAAAGTCATGATCTTAATGGATGGTCTTACTTGTGTTGCTATCCTTTAGAGTATAGCTTGGGATTGAAAGGACTTGAATTCATGGATCATAAATAGGTGCACAGACTAGGAATCCCCACTTAAACTTTCGGCGATTTCTTCCCAAGTTAGAAATTACTAAAACAAGGAAAAAAATTGGTTCACCCACTTTAGACACGCACTTGTTGGTGTCCATTGATTTGTGCATCGATGTTTATGCCCACAGAAATAGATGTGTATCTAGAGGACACAAGCAAGTGCGTGTCCAAAGTGGGTCGCCTTAGCATCTTCCTTAAAATTATTCTTCTACTTTGTAAACATAAACCATCGTAAGTCGTGTGAAGTATGACACAAGAAGGTTGACATCAGTAGGAAAGAGACAAAGGCCAAAGCATAAATCCAAATCAAACTGCAAGTAAGATGAATCCATAAAAAGTGGAAAAAATTATAGAGCCAAACACACCTGGAATAATTTATTCCGCCATTGAAAGAAACAACCACGAGATTCCATACGCTCGAAAAAAGATTGAGGAAACAAGGACTTGAATAATTCATGAAGCTTTACTTCGTTCTCAACCCGCTACAAGCCAATAGAGCCACTACCAAGCCATGAGTAGAGAAACCTCGTAAATGCAAAATTGTAATGCTACGCAGCAGGTGATTTTTCCGAGGAAGAAGATTAATATTACACAATGAATGCTATCACATATATGTAAACAGCCATGAGTAATGATAGATACTTGCAATGCCAATAGATGCCATGAGTCAACGATTGTAATAAAAACAGCCAAGGAGAAGAAGGACATAAAATGGACCAAAATAGTTATTAATTAGTAATGATAGATACTTGCAATGCCAATAGATGAACTAGCAACAAATAGAATGGAGGAAGCCAATTTAAAAGACTTCCCTTGCTATCCAGAAAAGAGTAATCCAAGGTAGGACCCAATCCCGAAAACCTTGATGAAGAGTAAATTCGCTTGTATAGATTCGTTTTACATGATTAATTTCTTTTCTCTCATAACATGGCAGAATGAAGAGATCCAACTATAGGAGGTTGCAGCTTGAGATAGATACTCACAAAAGTAGATTGCATTTTAAAATTCTCAATTAGTTTTAACTTTTAAGTATCTTATAGTGAAGAAATTTCAGAAATCAAATGCACGTGATTAAAAAGGAAACTCTTCAGACTTTACTTGATATTTTTCTATAGTAACTATGTTTCTTCTCCCCGTAAAAAATTATATCTATCTGTTCACTCTCACACAAACAAACAGACAACCACAAATAGTGCACGTTGTTCCTACTCAATATGACATGCTATCACAAATTCACAATTGACATTGTATTTGGATAATATAATAACTACCTTAATAGACTTTCTTCCCGCTTTCAAGAGTTTCAAGACCATCATCATCATCAATACTAAGGCATCCTTCAAAAGTTAAATCTTCAAGATACTTTAATTGGAAGATAGATGGTAGACATTTGTTCGTAATCTCGCACCACATGAAATGTAGAACTTGATTTGATATTCACATGAGAATGAATCAAGAAGAGGCGAGCTCGAAATCGTCTGTCGATTTCAATGTATTCACCATCTTTGCCTTGCAAGTTAAGACATGAAATTGAGATTGAGATTTATGAAGATCAAAACCCCTAAAATCGAATTCAAATCAATAAAACAAACAAAAAATTCAAAACCAAAAAAGATGACAAATTTAAACAATTAAGATGTTGATGGCAACAACGATTAGAGGAGAATCACAACGAGCTAATCAAAACCCTAAATGCGAAACAAACAAAGAGGGGAAAAAGCCCTAAAATTGAGTTCAAATCAATCAAGGAAACAAACAAAAGATTCATGAAATGCAAACAATCGAGACGACGAAGACATACCGAGAGAGAGATCGATTGAGAAATCGATCGAGAGAGTCTGCACGCGCGTAGGATCGTCGCCGAGAGGAGAGATCGATTGACAAAATGCATTCTTCCATGCATAACAAAAGTTTGTAGAGAAGTCCCAGACTCTGTCTTTCATTATAATATGTATATGTAAACACTTTCTTTGAGAATCATATCAAGCAAAACTAATACTTCATCTATTTCTATGTACGTTACTCTATTTTGTATCTATATTTATGTAATCAACTCTTGATTTTTTATATGAACAACTATTTCAACCAAACAACATCCGTTAATCATCGATTCAACGCAGAAGAGTTTCTTCTTCAAAAAAAAAAAAAAAAAAAAAAAAAAACTTTGGAAGAGTTGCGGTGAAGAAATACAAAGAGAAACACCACAAAGTTGCACATCCATATTCAACTAATCAATGAAGATCTTATCATACAAGAAAATGAAATACTACATTTGTTATATATACAAAAAATGCAATACATATATACAAGTCTAATCATTACGAGACGGACGTATAAAAAAAATTGTCCACTCGCAACTCTCTTCGACAAAAATCGAAATTGTTACAAATGAACATTCACAAAAATTGAACTATACATGACATTAACAAAAATTGAATTATACATGATTCTCTTCTACCCTCAACTTGAGAGGTTAGAAGGCCAAAAATGAAGCAGACAAAACTTGAATTATCTACACAATCTCTTCTACCATCATCTTGAACAAACAGTTAAAAAGACCAAAATGAGAGGAGAGAAACTATTTATAGTAAGGCGTCGGCTTCAACAAATAATTTCGCCTTCTTCAACATCATCATCGTCTTGGGAAACTCGTTCTTCAAATATAGGCCCAAACCCTCCAAAGACTCTATCATGTCCAATACATTTGGCCACGCCCATCATCTCGAGATCTTTCATGATGGCAAAATTGTCATATACGTCGGCGGACTTTTCCATCCGAAAAATGGAATAGCAAACATTGAATAGATTGTATATATAAATTGGGTGATGAAAATGATCAAAAGGTAGACGACCAAGAAAACCATACCTCCTCAAGTGCGAGCCGGTGACTTGTCTGTCTGTCAGAACTTCAATGCAGCCTTCCTCTTTAGCGACTTTAACGTGCGCGTCAATTCTTGCCTTCTCTGTTATTATTTGTTAACATTTAAAAAATCACCAATTTTAAAAAATCAACACCAAATGTGAATTAAAACTGAAGTCATTTTCTTTGGCCTAACAATTCATTAACAGAAACAAATAACCAACTAAAATCACAATTTGAATAAAAAAATGAAGTGCCTCACCTTCTCGCCGCTTCTTTTCAAATCTTTCCCTCTCCTCCTGCTTCACTTTCAATGGATCAACTCTGTCACCCTAATAATTACAAAATAAGGTTGTAAGCCAAGTTCAACAATAAAATAACTATAAAGCACATTAAGACATGGACACTTACAGTAGTGCTTAGAGTTTTCTCATTGTGCTTTAAGAATCATGTCTGCAAAGCGACTCTTTAACATTGCAGCACGCAGTGACTTGCTTGGCGACAATTGCCCTTCACATGTTTTCAGACATTCTACACCTTCAAAGCATCACAAAGTATAAGAAAAAGCAGACAACAATACTTGAATAGAAAAACTTAGAAATGGACCAAAGCCATTCATTTTTTACATTATTTAACAAGCTTTAAGTCCACCAAATAGAAAATTTTAAGGTCACCCTCCAACTTCTCTTATTGCTTCCTAAGTTATTTGTGCCGACTCGAAAGTTTCCTTTGATCGTTATAAGTCTAACGTTATTGTTTTTGGATCGAACTGTCATAGGGTATTGGTGATTTATCAATTAGAGAGTATTTGGTTGAATAATTTATATTATCAAATAAGAGAGTTATTTGAGAATCACAAATGGGCAGATTCACATTTAGGATTGATGTTGTTATTTTTGGGGTGTTTGAGTGATGAGTCATGTCTACAAGTAGCACCAAGTAGTGTTACACATTGCATAATTATAAAACTGAGTACAAAACTGAAATCCAACAACAAAAGCAATCACAACAACAACAATGCAAAGGAAATAAGAAATATGATAAAAGGAGTTACATACTTTTCCAATAACATTAGACTTGAAGCAACTACTTGTGGTGACTATTTGTATTTCCGATGCGAGTTTCTCCATCGTCTTTGTTTTCGCAAAGAAGAAGTTCGAGTATTCGAAGATGACCGTGCAAACTTTCGGTGGCAATTTTCTCTTTGATATTTCCATTAGACCCTGATCCTTGTAGACCGAATCAGATTTTTCCATTCACTCCATTTTGCTTCAAGAGACTTCCATTCCAAAGTAAACATTCGACTGAATTCACCGGCAAGTTCATGAACCCAGTTAGTCGAATAAGGATTGTACTTCATTGCATTGGAAAATGTCAACTTAACATCTGCAAAGAAAGTCCCCGGCACTTGAGTATGAGCCATTCTCTAGCTTTTTCTTGACGGTCCCAAGGTCCATCGGCTCGGATACTATATCAAGCGCCGCGGGTTTAACCGGTTGATTGAAAAGAAATCCAAACTCATGATTCATCAGTTTCCTAAGAAGTGCTCCACTCTGTTGCATCACGCCGCTACCAATCTTAAGCTTCTTCAACTTATTACGTCCGGACAATCTTGTTTTGCGCCACGCTTACCATTGCATTTTACTAAAGATCCATTTTTACATGAACGGAAATCGGTCTTTCATGCTCAAATTCAATGCTTTTGTCAAGTTGAGATCTCGCTCGTGGCGAGCCTTCACCTTCAACTTCAATTTCTTCTTAATCGTGATGGTTTCAACTTGAGATTTCGGTTGTGGCACACCTTCACCTTCAACTTCAAATTTTTCTTAAGTGTGATGTTTTCATCAATAGGCATTGATGATGAGAGTTGAATGAACTTCTTTGGGGTTCTCTTCATGTTTAGACTATGATGATTTTCAAGCAACATGTTTTCGCCAAAATATATATAAAAAAAAAGTAATAGTTAATTAGCCAAAAATTCCACAACACATTCATAATGAAGCTCTCACGAAACAACACAAAAGTTTGTATCATTGATGGAAAAAAAAAAAAAAAATGATAGTCAATCTAAGAAAGACCTAAACCTCAATTATAATCAAAAGTGAAAATAAGACCATCAAACTCTCATTAGCATAGAGCATAAGATTAATATAACAAAAAGAAAAGTCATTCAATTCAAACACACATATATAGTTAGCCACAAATTCCACAACACATTCATAACCAATGCAGACAACTTGCTAAAAAAAAAGAAGTAATAATTAATTAATTAGACCATCAACCTCTCATTAGCATTGACACTTACATATAGTTAGCCACCACAAATTCCACCACACATTCATATCCCATTCATGCTATAAGGAAATAATTCATGCTATAAGTAATAATAGGACCATCAAACTCTCATCAACATTGAGCGAGAGAGAGTGTTGAATCATTCTATTGGTTCGTAGACTAATGATTTGGAGTGCTAAAATCATTAGTATGATCGTTGTATCTTGGGAGACTATCGTCATTAAACCGTAAGCACTATGGCGGAGCCTAATAGTCTCAGGACATTGAGTATAACTCAAGCCTCGATCGATCGTATTATGTTTTTATTCTATTACGCATCGAGTTTTTCCAAAATCCACCAACAATTAGCATTAACACTTACATATAGTTAGCCACCACAAATTTCACAACACATTCATATCCCATTCATGCTATAAGGAAATAATTCATTCATGCTATAAGTAATAACAAGACCATCAAACTCTCATTAACATTGAGCAGAGAATTACATATACATAGTTAGTGTCAATGAAACAACACAAAAGTTTGTATCAATGATGGAAAAAAAGAAAAGAAAAGTCAATCAAAGAAAATCACAAACACCATTAAATCTTTCAATGTGCATGCATGCAAGAAGTAGAAGAGAACTAAATTTAACAGAACCCATAAACCCTAATTAAACACTAAAAACCACAAACGTACGTACGTACCACTAGCTACGCTAAGAGAAGGAACTTTATGTAAATTCATTTAAACCCAAAAAATCACAAGAACCCAACCTAAATATCACAAGAACCCAATTTGGGAGTGGTGAATTTTCAAAAAAATTCAGTTGTTGATCGATTTTATCCGATAATCGATTAGGATAACTTACTTCTTAAGCTTTATCGAGTTAAGCGGTTAGGTGGCGCAAGGATTTTTTTTTTTTTTTTTTGGCGCCAAAATTCTATATGTCAAAATAGAAGTAAAATACACCTAGTAATTATTTATTAAGCTAAAAACAAGTAGTAAAAAGGCTGAAATAAATAAAATAAAAAACGTTTGATGAAATAAATGTTTGAAATTCGAAAAAATGGGATTTTGGACCAAATAAATGGAAATTATGGATTTTTATGAAAAATGAGAAATTTGAGATTTTCTTCAAACTTTGTACTTGGGTTTTGTCTCGTAAACAAAGAAATTTATGTAGTTAAATACGACTTTTGATTCGAACATGTAAGTTTTAATATTTTCTATATTTATTTGACTAGATAACTTAAAATTTATAATTCAATATTTAAGTTGCGAAAATTTGAATTTTAAAGTGTATATGAATAATTAGTAGATGAATTAGTGGAATCAAAATAATTAGGAAATCTAAATATTGTTCAAGAGTTTAAGAGTATTTGTGTATATATAATGTATTTTATATAAAGGCTATCTGGACCAAATTGTGGATTGGAATCTTTCAAACAAAGCTCCTTGAAATCAAAACACGGATAGCATCAAAAAATTCACCTCACTTATCTTTAAGAGAACAAAAATCACAAAAATACAAGCAAAAAAGTAAAAATAATTAAAATTTAAACAAGAACTTACCGATTATTAACTTGGAAGAATAGAAAACTCAAATCCCAAAGAAACCAAGTGATCAAAATTGTTTTTTTTTTTAACTTGATTGATTAATGTATTAATAATTTGGGGATAAGGATAACAACAATAGATTATTTTTTTTAATCTTCAAGCTAAAAGGATAAGTAATAAAAAAAGCTAAAATAAAAATAGAAATAATAAAAAAACCGTAAAGACCAAATCGAGAAATTTGGAGTATTAAACAAGCAATTTCTCTTTTTTTCATTGGTTTGCTTCATATTATTTTTAAAAGTAATAAAAAAAAAAACCAACTAAATCTTGCACATTAAAATAAAATAAGCCCACATTTAATTTTTAATTTTAATTTTTATTTCGTTCCTCTTTCTAAAAATAATATTAGTTATTTTATTAGTTTCATCGAACACTACATAGGACATAAAAAAAAAGTTAACTAAACAAAATGCGTTTCTTATTGAGAGCCAATCCATTGTAGATTACTCAATGCGGTTGGAGCGAACATCCGCATTAAAAACCAAAAAACATTTTCTATTTAAAAGAAACCAAAAAATCAAGAAGTGCAATCGTGGATTTTTAAAAAACATTTTCTATTAAGAAACCCCCTTTCCATTTTCATTAAAAAGTATCCTTGAAAATTAGAGAAAATTCGAAAAATGGAATTTTTGACCAAATAAATGGAAATTGTGGATTTTTATGAAAAATGAGAATTTTGGGATTTTCTTCACACTTTGTCTTGGGTTTTTTCTCGTAAACAAAGAAATTTTTATGCGAGTTAAAGAAAATTGTTAACTACGACTTTTGATTCGAACATGTAAGTTTTAATATTTTCTATATTTATTTGGCTAGATAACTTAAAATTTATACTTCAATATGAAAAGAATTAATTTAAGTTGCGAAAATTTAGATTTTTAAGTGTATATGAATAATTAATAGATGAATTAGTGGAACCAAAATACTTAGGAAATCTAAATATAGTTCAAGAATTTAAGAGTATTTATGTACATAAAATGTAATGTATGTAAAGGCTAGTGGACCAAATTGTGGATTAGAATCTTTCAAACAAAGCTCCTTGAAATCGAAACACGGATAGCATCAAAAAATTCACCTCACTTGTCTTTAAAGAACAAAAATCACAACAATGCAAGCAAAAAAGCAAAAAAGCAAAAAAGCAAAAATAATTTAAATTTAAACAAAGAACTTACCGATTATCGATTTGGAAGAAGAGAAAACTCAAATCCCAAGAAACGAGAGATGAGGAAAAAAAATTTTTTCACTTGATTGATTAATGTATTTATAATTTGGGGATAAGGATAACAACAATAGTTTTTCTTTTTTTCTTTTTTATCTTCAAGGTAGAAGGATAAGTAATAAAAAAGCTAAAATAAAAATAGAAATAATAAAAAAACCGTAAAGACCAAATCGAGAAATTTGGAGTATTAAACAAGCAATTTCTCTTTTTTTTTTCATTGGTTTGCTTCATATTATTTAAAATTAATAAAACAAAACCAACTATATCTTGCACATTAAAATAAAATAAGACCACACAGATTTTTTAATTTTAATTTTTATTTCGTTCCTCTTTCTAAAAATAATATTCTTTATTTTGTTAGTTTCATTTGCTTATTTATTTCGTGTCGAAATAGAAATTTTTTTAAAAAAATCACTTGGTCCAAATAATAATGGACTCTGATTTCCGTCGAACACTACTACATAGGACATCAAAAAAAAAAAAAAAAGTTAACTAAACAAATTGTGTTCCACATTGAGAACCAATCCATTACAGATTAGTCGATGCAGTTGGTACGAACGTACTGCATTAAAAACCAATAAAAACACACTTTTTTTTTAAAGAAACCAAAAAATAAGAAGTGCAATTGGTAACGTACTGCATTAAGTCTATACATTTGTTGAAAAAAATGTACCAAGAAGCATACGGATCATGAAACTAACTAATCAGTAATCATACAATTGTTTCTCTTTTTAGATATATACACAAATCAAGATATGTACAATTGACATGAAAAACTTCCAGTGATTTCATTATTTCAAAGCTATCAACAATCATGCTCGTTGATGAGACCGCGACAACCATAACTCTTGTTTCGAAAGGTAGTTTTGCCGGTTAGAAGAAGAGCGCCGCCGCATATGAACAAGCTTGAGAAACCAATGAACATCCAAAGTTTTTTTTTTTTTTTGGAAGGTATCTCTAGTCACTTCACAATGCCACTGCTTTGTACCAAGGCAATTTCGCGCACCTATACTTCATCTAGTGAATACATAAGATCAGCATTCTTTCTCACTACATCCCTCCAACTCCACGGATCAAGGTCGTTCTGCCAATCACATATGAACAAATTAGTTACTTAGAATCATCTGCCGCCGAAAGAAAGCCTGAAATGAAATGAGCAAACTTGAATTGTCGATTGACGTTTGTCCCAAAAAGAATGATTTATGTACAGTCATGATCTTAATGGATGGTCTTACTTGTGTTGCTATCCTTTAGAGTATAGCTTGGGATTGAAAGGACTTGAATTCATGGATCATAAATAGGTGCACAGACTAGGAATCCCCACTTAAACTTTCGGCGATTTCTTCCCAAGTTAGAAATTACTAAAACAAGGAAAAAAATTGGTTCACCCACTTTAGACACGCACTTGTTGGTGTCCATTGATTTGTGCATCGATGTTTATGCCCACAGAAATAGATGTGTATCTAGAGGACACAAGCAAGTGCGTGTCCAAAGTGGGTCGCCTTAGCATCTTCCTTAAAATTATTCTTAACCATCGTAAGTCGTGTGAAGTATGACACAAGAAGGTTGACATCGTAGGAAAGAGACAAAGGCCAAAGCATAAATCCAAATCAAGCTGCAAGTAAGATGAATCCATAAAAAGTGGAAAAAATTATAGAGCCAAACACACTGGAATAATTTATTCCGCCATTGAAAGAAACAACCACGAGATTCCATACGCTCGAAAAAGATTGAGGAAACAAGGACTTAAATAATTCATGAAGCTTTCTTGTTCTCAACCCCTACAAGCCAATAGAGCCACTACCAAGCCATAAGTAGAGAGACCTCGTAAATGCAGAATTGTAATGCTACGCGAGCGGGTGATTTTGGCTAGCGCCGGGAGTCCTACATCGGTTATCGAACAATATGACAAATTTATCTGTCCATACATAATAAATTATGTAGTTAGGTAAAAAATAGAAGCCTTTCTAGCAAAAACTACTTGGTCAAAATTATAAGTCGTTTTTGCAATTTGAGAATGTATTCAACAATGACAAGAAAGATCCCCGGATACGAGCGAGAGAAGAAAAGCAAGTGCAACACTACTGTTTGAGATTGTGGGAAAAGTTTGTGAGTGAAAGAAGTCCAACATCATTAAACATGTGGCATTTCTTTACATCTAGCTCATCAATAGCTTGCATCCTATAGAAATGATTGTGATTCCGGTAGATGATATGAATGAACATCCTTGAATTTCCACGACACTCAATCTTGAGCACTTTGATAGCAATACCAACGATATATCTGTTATCATTTTACAATAGCCCAAATTGATCATCTCCACTGGGACAACCAGATGCAATTCTTTGCAATGTTTATATCTTTTATTCCCATTGCCCCGTACAAAAGGTAAAATTGCAATTCCAAGAGTTAAACACACCAAAATACATAATTTATTTCAGCATTTAAAAGTTCCATCTCGATGAACTACTTTCTTGTAAAAGGGAACCGCTAGTAAGCATACAAGCATTTATTCCCCGGTCACAGTTCTAATGCACCTCAAGTTAAAATGTAAGTTACATATTTTTAGCTATTTAATCATTTCAAACAAGCTGTAAAAACCATGACAATAGATCACGCACATAGGCGTTTCACATCACTAAGTTCCACGAGTTAGAAAGAAAACATAGTGAATTAGGATTGTTTTTTTTTTTTTTTTAATTATTATAGTATATTAGGAAATGACAATAGAAGTGGTAGTACTCAGTGCACATTTAAACTTTTGATGGTCATAAAGAAAGAAATGACAGTAGAGAATTCAGAATACAGTGAATCAATAGAAACCCAAAAATTCCAAAAACAAAATTTCTAAGAGCAAGAACAAATTGAAAAGTTGAAAACAAAACCTAAGCAACCCTCAAATTATTAAAACCCAAAGGTTTCTACAAAATTTAGGCGAAAACGGAGTTCTAAGGGATAAACAGATCGAGAACTACCCATCAATTCATTAAATCCCCAAAAGACCCAATTGCAAAATCATAGGAAAAATGATCAGAAGAAACTCAAATCCAATATAGTAAAATACCTTAAATCAAAGAAAATAAACACAAGCATGTACATGTAAATGTCTCTTTCAGGGGCCAAGCGTTTGTTACACAGACCACAAGCCCTTAAGAACAGAGTAGTCTCCATCAAATCCAGTGAATTCCCTCTCTTATTTCTCAACAACACCAACTCCATCAACCCATTACTCTGCTCAAACCTCCCTCTCACTCAATACTCCCTCTTAAGACCCCAAATTCTGCTTGAGTCTCCAGGTCAATTCCTTCAGTGAGAAATCCTTAGACTTAGAATTAGACTTAAAGCTGGTTTAGGTCGTCGAGGTTTTTTTGAAATTTGATGCATTTTGCCTACACGGATCTGTTCTCCAACTTGGGGACCGTTAAAGTAAGCTAACGGCTAAGGACGGAATTTGAGTACAAATAGAAGTGCATGGAATGGACCAAATTTGATCAAATAAAAGTTCGTGGACCAAATTAAGAGAACACAGCCTAGAATTGAATGCAAGTCAAGGTTCCATATGATTCACCAAAGTTCCCATTTATTAATCTGCAAATCACCACAAAAGAAGATAGTTCCCTTATGCATGATTATTATAGTACAAACTAAAACAACATTATTCGCATTCATGCAAATTGCAGATGAAAGAAGCTGCAAACCGTACAAGTTCAGCTCAATCGTTTCGGCAAAACTTTCCAACTTTGATGAGCGTTCCCTCTTAAATTATAGCAAATTGCTAACCTTAAAACGGAAAGTTTACGCACAACTAGCGATAGACATCGACCGCATCAAGAAATGACATTACCTACAAATTGCAAAATACAAAAAAATTTAGATATCAGTCTTGTTTAGAGACAAAACCGCATCATCAACTTCGGTGTCGGTAAGATCAAGTTTCTTCAAGTGATGACAAGCGCTCTCCAATCAAGGCAAAGGCTTCCTTCGATATCGAGGTAGCAAGATTTCATCTTGAGAGAAGTCGAGAAAAGTGCACGATTTTGTGACATTGTCGACAGATATCTCGTTATCTTGCGACAACGTGAGATGTTTAGCTTTCTCAACTCTTTCAACTTCGTCGCAAGGAAAGACAGACCCTTCGTCCGTCACTCCTCGGCACTTGTTTAAGCTAAGCTTCCTTAGTAATATGCAACAATTGCCAATGGCCTCTAGACCGAGAATGGTCAACCTCGTTACCATTTAATTTGATGGATTGCAAATTGGGTAGATTCCGTAGGCATGCGCGAGCTTCGTAACTGAAATACCAAGACCATCGATTATAAATGACAGACACGTCAAATTATCAAAAATATCTCCAGAAGGGCAACAAACTTACACCAGATCCATTTGTCAAATTGAGGTAGGA
The DNA here is from genome assembly GCA_039657325.1 of Stephania cephalantha. Classification (NCBI taxonomy): domain Eukaryota; kingdom Viridiplantae; phylum Streptophyta; class Magnoliopsida; order Ranunculales; family Menispermaceae; genus Stephania; species Stephania cephalantha. Next base: position 1,496,597 of record CM077578.1, read on the forward strand.
TAAACATGCAGCTCCACTTGTCAAGAAAGGTAATCCCCCTGAGACTTACGTACTCACAATTTGTTAGATTGAGTGTCCGCAACAACCAAAGCATGTGAAAACGTCACTCGAGCATTTTTACGAGGAAGAAGATTAATATTACACAACAGAATGCTATCACATATATCTAAACAGCCATGAGTAATGATAGATACTTGCAATGCCAATAGATGCCATGAGTCAACGATTGTAATAAAAACAGCCAAGGAGAAGAACGACATAAAATGGACCAAAATAGTTATTAATTAGTAATGATAGATACTTGCAATGCCAATAGATGAACTAGCAACAAATAGAATGGAGGAAGCCAATTTAAAAGACTTCCCTTGCTACCCGAAAAGAGTCCTTAGCCCCTCACTAATCCAAGGTAGGACCCAATCCCGAAAACCTTGATGAAGAGTAAATTCGCTTGTATAGATTCGTTTTACATGATTTCTTTTCTCTCATAACATGGCGAGAATGAAGAGATCCAACTATAGGAGGTTGCAGCTTGAGATAGATACTCACAAAAGTAGATTGCATTTTAAAATTCTCAATTAGTTTTAACTTTTAAGTATTTTATAGTGAAGAAATTTCAGAAATCAAATGCACGTGATTAAAAAGGAAACTCTTCAGACTTTACTTGATATTTTTCTATAGTAACTATGTTTCTTCTCCCTGTAAAAAATTATATCTATCTGTTCACTCTCACACAAACAAACAGACAACCACAAATAGTGCACGTTGTTCCTACTCAATATGACATGCTATCACAAATTCACAATTGACATTGTATTTGGATAATAACTACCTTAATAGACTTTCTTCCCCGCTCAAGAGTTTCAAGACCATCATCATCAATACTAAGGCATCCTTCAAAAGTTAAATCTTCAAGATACTTTAATTGGAAGATAGATGGTAGACATCTGTTCGTAATCGCACCACATGAAATGTAGAACTTAGATTTGATATTCACATGAGAATGAATTAAAAAACACCCAAATTAAATCTTCCAGTTAACGACTTGATTTGATATCCACATGGCAATGAATTAAAAAGCGCCCAATTAAAAGTGCATGACTTGTTTTCAAAAACAAGTACGGGACTTAATGGGCATTTTAAGTTCAAATCGAGAACTTCAAAAGGATAAATCCACAAATTCTTTGCTTTCGTAGTCTGAAACTGAACTAACACATCCATGATCTTCATACTAGTATGCCAAAAATAGAAAACCTCTCTTTTTAAAGAAAAGAACGATGCTTAGTAAATTTTTTGTGGATTCATAGAACTGAAATCTGATGAAGTATGCAACTAACAAGATAAAGAAAGTGTTTGTGCAAAAATCAGGCTTACATTCAAGTAAGATAGATACAAAGAGCGGATTTCTTCGCATTTGACAGCAATCAAGCCCACACCCAAATCCCCAACACCCAAACACCACCTCAAGTCGATCAACTTCAACTTTCGCAACCATCCGCAATATATCCAATCCCTACATCGGTAATCAAACGACACACCGCCAACCACAATTTCTCCAAATTACTAGCCTTCGAGATTGCTAAAGCTCCCAAATCCGTCAATTTCCTTACATCAGACAGATCAATCTCGACCAAATATTGACAATTCACAACCAAATTCGAAAGCCCTGTGTGAGAGAGAAACCTAGATCCAGAAAGATCAATAGAGCGCAAACACGACATGTACGCATTTGAGATCACATCAAGCGAGTCATCTGTGATGGGACACGACGAGAGATTGAGATTTGTAACATAGGGATAGCGATTGATGATGTTAATCACCAGTTCTGGTCGCAGTGGCCTCAATAAATGGCACATATAAATGTCACCATTATATTATTCTCTTTCTCCATTTCACCTACCTCTGTATGTAATACATCCAACCTCAACATATGCTAATTGAGATTGCTTGATTTTACGTAAAAGACTACGGCGTCATGGAAATTACACCCTCTTCGTGTATTAGTAATTACAATGCTCTTTTCTTTTCTTTCTTTTTTTTTTTTTTTTTTCCCGTAGCAACCGGGAATTTGCAAATCTAATTTCTCCAAATGTCGAGATATTAACAATTCATCCTGATGCATATTATTACAACATACGCAATCATCATCAAAAATGACAAGAATGGAAAATCATAATGGGCGATTACTGAATATTCAGAAAAAACCTTAAAAGACAGAGATATTGAGATACCGGCACGGAAATTCTTCACTTCAATTCAACAAACTTGATAGAGAAGGAATTACAGATAATAGTAAGATCGGTCTTGGAGAGGCACGAAAATTACCAATAATTACAAGGAGATAATTAGAGGCGTGGTGCATTGCGAGAGAAGCGGAGGGCCGGCAATCGTTTTTCTCTAGTCATCGCCTTAGTAGAGGGGTGAGGTCGTATATTTTGGAGATATGAAGGGGTATAAGAGTCATTTCGTCACGGAAAGTGTGTAAAGAAAGTCCATTTCTTTTGGCGCCAAACGCGGTTTCTGTGTTCGTAGGTCCGAGTTTTTTTTAAGGGAACAATTTTTTGGTGCATCGAGATGTGTGTAAATAAATTCCTAGGTGTATCTAAAGGTTAGCAAAAGATATGCATTTTTTTTTTACCGAGTCCAACTCACGGGATCTCCAAACCTTGCATTTTGAAAAGTGTGCATCAACTAGAAGTATTTTTTATTTAATTTTTTAGTATAAATCTTCCACAAACTATAATTTTTATTTTTTATATGTAAATAAATTATAATGTTGATGAAAACCATCTTTGCCTTGCAAAGATATTCCAGAATCAAGAAGAGGGCGAGCTCGAAATCGTTTATCGATTTCAATGTATTCACCATCTTTGCCTTGCAAGTTAAGACATGAAAAAGATGACAAATTTAAACAATTAAGATGTTGACGGCAACAACGATTAGAGGAGAATCACAACGAGCTAATCAAAACCCTAAATGCGCAACAAAGAGGGGAAAAAGCCCTAAAATTGAGTTCAAATCAATCAAGGAAACAAACAAAAGATTCATGAAATGCAAACAATCAGAGACGACGAAGACATACAGAGAGAGAGATCGATTGAGAAATCGATCGAGAGATCGTCGCCGAGAGGGAGAGGAGTTGAGAAGAAGAAGAAGAAGAAGAAGAAGAAGAAGAGGAAGAGTCGTTCGTTCGTCACATACAGACTTTTCGGAGTTTGAGTTTGTCACAGAGAGAGATCGATTGAGAAATCGATCGAGAGAGTCTCTGCGCGCGTAAATGAGAGGGAGAGGAGTTGAGAAGAAGAAGAAGAAGAAGAAGATTAGTCGTTCGTTCGTTATTTCGTTATTTCGTTCGTTCGTGGAGAGAGATTGATGGTTAAATGTGCATTTGGAAATCTTTTTCCGCATCTCGATGCGTATCGCACGGACGCCAATAACTACGTGTCCGTCCTACGTGTCCGAATTCAGTTACGACAGTATCAAGGTCGGTTGCAATTTGTGTCCGGACCACACCAAACATTGCATGTAATAAACGAGTTTGGGTTTGTCGTAACGCACAAAAGGGCACGCATCTCGTCAGCCGTCTTCGATACACGATGTTAGATTGACTCACTTTAAGCACTGAGATTGTGCATCTACTCACTCGGTCCCGTGCGATACACTTCGAGCACGCATGCATCTCGAGGTATATTGCACGAACACCGAGTATGTAGGAGCTTACTTCTCATTGTCGAAGTGGGTCAACCAAACTTTATCCATGTCAAATGTAATAAATGAGTTTAGGTTATTGTCCCTTAACTACATCGTGGCAAACGAACAACTACTAACTATATAACATATTGGCAAAGCTTATTTTTTCATTGGTCTAAGCCACCCGTTATTCGAAGTTCAATAAATCCAGACTAATCCCGGCTTGAGTTGAGTAGGACTATCAGGTGATCGCAAAGCTCTCCCTCCCTTAATTATCACAAAAGAAAAAAGAAACTCTCCCTTGATTAAGGGTTTTAAAATGAACTAAATTATTGGAGATGTGTGAATCGAAATATAATCTCGCATCGATTAAGTTTGACTACATAAAGAAGTATATAAGTGTGGATATCTCCTCGAATGGTACCGATGCCTTTTAGAGTAATACTCCACTCATATGAGTTGGAGGTGGTCAAGTTGGGGGTAGTAACGAAACTGGCGGCGGAGATTTACAGGCTTGTGTCCGCATGTGCAGGCGGGCCCAATATAAAAATTTACATAGTACCATAGTGGGATGATATGTTGGGCTCGTGTTTAAAGACCCGGTATTGGGCTACTAGTGAAATCTAGACCTATTTGTGGACTTAGAGCCTCTAAAGGTAGGTCTATATATGTTTGTACGGGCTTCTAAGAGTAAGTCACTTGAGGGAGAGTGTTTGGAGTATGTAATCCATCGTCAAAAATATAATGAGAGTTGGTGTGATATATAAGTAGAATAGATTGTGGATTCTAGCACTAGCCAATGAATTTTGTGCAAAATGGATTGATGGTTATTTATAATATTATTATCAAGTATATATATGTGCAAAATGGGATCAATCAGCACTGCATATTTTTGGGATTCTTTTCAATGCAATTCAAGAAGCTTGAGCTTGGTAAGTTTTTCTGTAACTAATTCAGTTGATTCATAAGCTTCACAAGTCCTTGTTCTAACTTTCTAACTCTTAAAAGTGAAAACTGAAAATTATAACCTTGAGTTTTGAGTAAATTTTTGTTGCATTTCATGTTTTTTCTTTTCACAAGTACAGGCTAACTTAATCTTTGGACACTGTGCTAACAAATTGTTTTCAATTTCTACTAAGATTACTTTTTTTTTTTTTTTGTATTTTTTTTATCACAGAATGTTGAATCCAAGACCATTTAACGAGAGTGCTCTTCAAATAATAAATCGAGCACAAAAGAAAGTTTGATCTATGTAGCCGACATCAAGTAATTTGGGACCGAGCTTTACTTGTGCAAGGGCTACATTATTTACTCAACCAAGGTCTGATTTTGATTAAGTACACTTCAATTGTAAATATATCTTCTAAAATGACTTACATTTCTTTTGTTCCAATCTGTCATTCTCTTTTCAATTTGTATTTGGAGAATGTATTTCATGATGCATTGCAGACATGTGTGAAGTTCGTAATATGAATGGAATCTTTAGTTTTGGCGGAACAATATCGCCAAAGAAGCCAACCTCCTCGGCCATTGGCAAAGTTGCACCGGGTGACGTGACGTGTGGGCCCCCGAGTTAAAATGGGTGTGACTTTGGAATGTGCGAACACAATTCTTGGTGCATAACACATGAGGTGTGCATCCTAAGGCCGATGCGACACATGAGTGCTATCTACTATGTATTCCCTTCATCCATATATATATATATATATAGATCGTTTTGACTAAAGCACACAAATTAAGGTGACATTAATTGTAAGTTTACTTTTCAAATTTGCCCCTTTACATCCAAGAGGCGGCAAAATATGTGTTTGACAAAAAAAGGTGTCAAAACATGTTAACAAAGTTGCACTAGAGGTGAGGGTTGGAGTATATACTCTCATATCGAAATACAATAAGAGTTGGTGTGATTGTAGATTGGATTCTAACAAGCACCAATCGATTTTGTGCAAGATTGGCTCCAACCTCATTTATATACTCACATATATATACGCGTGTTGCCCAACACTCCCAAGCCTATGGATTTCTACAATTCGGAATGTGAGAGATAATAGAGTTCCAATCTTCTTCTCATCCTTTGAAAGACCTCTTGTCCCCGCCTTGAGTGCCCCATTGTATGTGTTTAATATACACAAAACGCATGCTTCCACACATGCATAACAAAAGTTTGTAAGAGAAGTCCCAGGACTGTCTTTCAAGATATACTATGTATATATAAACATTCTTTGAGAATCATATCAACTAGTCAATTGAACCTACATCTGCATATTAAGCAAGACTAATACTTCATCTATTTCTATGTACATTACTCTATTTTGTATCTTGATTTTATATATGAACAACTATTTCAACCAAACAACATATTGTTAATCACCGATTCACTTTGTAGAAGAGTTTCTTCCAAAAAAAAAAACACTGGAAGAGTTGCAGTGAAGAAATACAAAGAGAAGCACCACAAAGTTGCACATCCATATTCAAGCAAATCAATGAAGATCTTATCATACACAATAGATGAAATATTACATGTGTTATATGTGCAAAAAATGGATTACATATATACAAGTCGATCATTACGGACGGTCGACGGACGTATAAAAAAGCTGTCATGCGCAACTCTCTTGAGACAAAAATCGAAATTGTTACTAATGAACATTCACAACAATTGAACTATACATGACATTAATAAAAATTGAATTATACATGATTCTCTTCTACCCTCAACTTGAGAGGTTAGAAGGCAAAAAAAATGAGACAGATAAAACTTGACTTATGTACACAATCTCTTCTACCATCATCTTGAACAAACGGTTCAAAAGGCGAAAAATGAGAGGAGAGAAACTATTTCATAAGGCGTCGGCTTCAACAAATAATTTCGCCTTCTTCAAAATCATCATCATCGTCTTCGGGAAACATGTTCTTCAAATATAGGCCCAAACCCTCCAAAGCACTCTATCATGTCCAATACATTTGGCCACGCCCATCATCTTGAGATCTTTCATGATGGCAAACTGTCATTTGAGTCGGCATTCAAGCGTTATGCTCACTACATGTAGCCCTTGAGAAGGCTAAGAGTCTACTTCAAAGCATTGTTCCGATTGTAGTAAACTTTATTTGGTAAGTTTTGTTTCTCTTTTTATTCTGTTTTTTGATTTCGATATTGTTTTGAGTCATTCGTATCATGAATGGCATGAGATACCTATTTTCTCAATTATTCTTTGCTCTAAAAACACAGACATGCTAATGTAGCAAGATTGTTTGTTGGATACGCCTGGTTTAGTTACTAATTAATTGTTCCATGTTGAAGTCCTAACTTTTTTGGTATGAGCTACACGATTCCTTTAACCATCATCGATTGGACATATTCATTTCGGTCTCTTTCGAGTTCATTCAGTTAAGCCGTCTCTTTATTTTGAGCTGTTAGGCACCTTATTTTGGCAATACGATGGAAGGGCTAGTAAAGGGATGGTTTTGAATCTTTTGATTGCACCTATTTATCTTTCTTTAGTATAGGGAGTTCAGATTAATATGTATAGTCAAGTATACTTGTTATTTGGAATATATTGATATTTATGATTCATAATGGGAAATTTCTTTTGTGTAAGTTCGCCTTAATTTAAAGTCCATGTTTACTTGTATGCGCTACCTTTTATTTATTTATCACACGCACACATTAGTGAGCTTTGTTTTATATTAACAATAGTGGAATTTATCAAAAAATTGGAAGGTATGCCATTTTATTTTGTAGAACTAATTCCACTTAGGTGTAAGTTTAGCATCTATTATTTTTTTGTATGAGGCTTTTAAAATCTTGATCAGTCTGCTAGAACTATAAATATAAAATTATTGTTTTAACTTTGTTAATAAAGTGCAGTTCCAGAACAGCTTTTTGATTTACGGTATTAGTTCATTCGTCAATGTTTATGTATACCGAGGAAAAAAACAACAAATTGTAGCTGTGATGGAGTCGTTTAAAATGAAGAATATGATTAATGCTTAAATATATCTAATAGTGCGTAATTACCAATTTTACCTTTAAAATATATATTTCAAATAAAGAGGGTAGGAAAATGTATGATTCTGGTGGAGACTTGTTTATCCTCATAAATAACCTTAGAAAATTGCAAATGCGCGACATCTCTTAAGTTTTCCAGGTTATTGAATTCTTAAGAAGTTACCGATTTTGGCATTCCTTGTGTGTTTAGGCTATAAGCGGGGACTCGAGAATTTTTTACCAAAGTACAACTATTTTTACTTTAAAAGAGGGAAATGAGGGGATTTTTTTTTTGTCAAACTAGGCAATAACGCCTACTCAAAACGCGCTATCACAATGGACCAATTTTTTTGCCGACGTGGACACATAGATAGCGCCTTGCTTGCGACGTGGACACATGGTGTGTCAAGGTGAGGTGGCAACATGATACATGTCCACGTCGGCAAGGCCACGTGCCCGACGTGGACAAAATTACATCGATAGCGCCTTCGCAGAAGGCGCTATCGTGTACATGTCCACGTCGGCATGGCCACGTGGACCGACGTGGACAAATTTAAGCGCTAGCGCCTTCGAGAAGGCGCTATCGCGTTAAGGAAGCGTGACACGTGGATCCACGTGGAGGTCCATCCACGTGGACCCGACTCGTTAGGGGTGCGCAGATAGCGCCTTCTCAAAAGGCGCTATCTGCGCACCCCATGTCTTTTCCCGAACCGACGCGAGAGAATATATTCTCTCGCGTCGGTTTCGAGAAGGAGGAGGGTAGGGGTCCGTGTAGGGGCGGGTACGTAGGGATGGTAGGGGTCACGGGTGGTTTGTGTGTGTGTGTGTGGGGAGGGGGGGTCCGATATTTAAGGAGGGGATGGGAAACAGGCAGGGGAAATAGAAATTCAGTCATCCAGTTGTTTGCAACAACCAAAGCATGTGAAAACTGTCACGCGAGCATTTTCTGAGGAAGAAGATTAATATTACACAACAGAATGCTATCACATATATGTAAACAGCCATGAGTAATGATAGATACTTGCAATGCCAATAGATGCCATGAGTCAACGATTGTAATAAAAACAGCCAAGGAGAAGAAGGACATAAAATGGACCAAAATAGTTATTAATTAGTAATCCAATAGATACTTGCAATGCCAATAGATGAACTAGCAACAAATAGAATGGAAAATGAAATACTTCATGTGCCATATATACAAAAAATGCATTACATATATACAAGTCTGATCATTACAGACGGATGTATAAAAAAGCTGTCCACTCGCAACTCTCTTCAGACAAAAATCGAAATTGTTACAAATGAACATTCACAAAAATTGAACTATACATGACATTAACAAAAATTGAATTATACATGATTCTCTTCTACCCTCAACTTGAGAGGTTAGAAGGCCAAAAATGAAGCAGACAAAACTTGAATTATCTACACAATCTCTTCTACCATCATCTTGAACAAACAGTTAAAAAGACCAAAATGAGAGGGAGAGAAACTATTTAGTAAGGCGTCGGCTTCAACAAATAATTTCTCCTTCTTCAACATCATCATCATCGTCTTCAGAAAACTCGTTCTTCAAATATAGGCCCAAACCCTCCAGCACTCTATCATGTCCAATACATTTGGCCACGCCCATCATCTCGAGGTCTTTCATGATGGCAAAACTGTCATATACGTCGGCGGACTTTTCCATCTGAAAAATGGAATACCAAACATTGAATAGATTGTATATATAAATTGGGTGATGAAAATGATCAAAAGGTACACAGCCAAGAAAATCATACCTCCTCAAGTGCGAGCCGGGCAGCTTGTCTCTGTCGCAGCAACTTCAATGCAGCTTCCTCTTTAGCAGCTTTAACGTGCGCATCAATTTTCGCCTTCTCTGTTATTATTTGTCAACAGTTAGAATAATTTATCGTGTTGTGAACAATTTTAAACAATCACCAACAACACCAAATGTGAATTAAAACTGAAGTCATTTTCTTTGGCCTAACAATTCATTAACAGAAACAAATAACCAACTAAAATCACAATTTAAATAAAAAAAATGAAGTGCCTCACCTCCTCGCTGCTTCTTTTCAAATCTTTCCCTCTCCTCCTGCTTCACCTTCAATGGATCAACTCTGTCACCCTAATAATTACAAAATAAGGTTGTAAGCCAAGTTCAACAATAAAATAACTATAAAGCACATCAAGACATGGACACTTACAGTAGTGCTTAGAGTTTTCTGCTGTGCTTTAAGAATCGTGTCTGCAAAGCGACTCTTTAACATTGCAGCACGCAGTGACTTGCTTGGCGACAATTGCCCTTCACATGTTTTCAGACATTCTACACCTTCAAAGCATCACAAAGTATAAGAAAAAGCAGACAACAATACTTGAATAGAAAAACTTAGAAATGGACCAAAGCCATTCATTTTTTACATTATTTAACAAGTTTTAAGTCCACCTAATAGAGAATTTTAAGTTGGCTTACTTTGTTGACGTAGAACTATAGAACAAGTGATTAAAAACCAACTCTGAAATAGTTCTAAATTCTCAGGTTGCTAATTTTTTCAATGTAAAAAATTCTAAAAATTGAAAGAAAATGTTATGTTGCTCTAGGGAGAATTATTGGAATTCTCAATGACATTGAAAAGTGGAAAGAACATCGATTTATGTTGTATTCCTAGATTGCTCTAATTTCTTATTCAACGAAATATTGTTTGCTTTGCTATATTCAATTTTCAAGGCATTTACTTGTAGAAACTCTCAATATAAATGTGTCTGATTGATGATTATATATTTTTTGGTACTATATCATATCGCATTAATAAAAATTTGGAGATCATAAAACAGACCACATGCTTTTCCATGTCATGAAGAAATATAAATTATTTGGCATCCGAAGAAGGAAAAACTCGAAATGCTACTTGATGGTAGTAGAAAAGAGAGACAAACCACTTGAAGCTTCAGAGAAAGCATTGTCATGGGTTGCAACGAGATTTCATATCGCCAAATGAACCTTTTGGATAGGTCATTTGTTTGCGGGATTCCCAAGTCTCTTGGAAGTAGCAGATTCACATTTAGGATTGGTGTTGTTATTTTTGAGGTCTTTGAGTGATAAGTCATGTCCACAAGTACCATTAGTAGTGTTGGCAAACCGCATACACATTGCATAATTATAAACCGAGTACAAAATGAAATCCAACAACAAAAGTAATCACAACAAAAATGCAAAGGAAATAAGAAATATGATAAAAGGAGTTACATACTTTTCCAATAACATTAGACTTGAAGCAACTACTTGTGAATATTTGTATTTCCGATGCAGTTTCTCCATCATTTTTGTTTTCGCAAAGAAGCCCGAGTCTTCGAAGATGACCGTGCAGCTTCGGTGGCAATTTTCTCTTTGATATTTCCATTAGACCCTGATCCTTGTAGACCAAATCAGATTTTTCCTCCTCACTCCATTTTGCTTCAAGAGACTTCCATTCCAAAGTAAACATTCGACTGAATTCACCGGCAAGTTCATGAACCCAGTTAATCGAAGGATTGTGCTTCATTGCATTGGAAAATGTCAACTTAACATCTGCAGCAAAGTCCCTGGCACTTGAGTATGAGCCATTCTCTAGCTTTTTCTTGACAGTCCCAAGGTCCATCGGCTCGGATATTATATCGAAGTAATCGGGAATGCATAATGAAGCGATGGTTTAACCGGTTGATTGAAAAGAAATCCAAACCGATGATTCATCGTTTCGAAGAAGTGCTCCACATCTTGTTGCATCGCGCCGCTACCAATCTTAAGCTTCTTCAACTTCGTCCGCACAATCTTGTTTTCGGCGCCACGCTTAAGGTGCATTTTACTAAAGACCCATTTTTACATGAACCGGAAATCGGTCTTTCATGCTCAAATTCAATGCTTTTGTCAAGTTGAGATCTCGCTCGTGGCGCTTCACCTTGATCAACTTCAATTTCTTCTTAAGCGTGATGTTTTCAACTTGAGATTTCGGTTGTGGCAGCTTCACCTTCAACTTCAAATTCTTCTTAAGTGTGATGTTTTCATCAATAGGCATTGATGAGATTTGAATGAACTTCAAATTCTTCTTAAGTGTGATGTTTTCATCAATAGGCATTGATGACATTTGAATGAACTTCATTGGGGTTCTCTTCATGTTTAGACTATGATGATTTTCAAGCAACATAACCAGCAAACACTACTAAAAAAAAGAAAGAAGAAGTAATAAGTAATTAATTAGACCTTCAACATCTCATTAGCATTGACACTTACATACAGTTAGTCGCCACAAATTCCACAACACATTCATATCCCATTAATGCTATAAGGAAATAATTCATTCATGCTATAAATAATAATAAGACCATCAAATCTCATTAACATTGAGCAGAGAATTACATATACATAGTTAGTGTAAATGAAACAACACAAAAGTTTGTATCAGTGATGGAAAAAAAAAATCAATCAAAGAAAGTCCTAAACATCATTAAATCTTTCAATGTGCATGAATGCAAGAAGTAGAAGAGAACTAAATTTAACAGAACCCTAATTAAACACTAAAAATCACAAACGTACGTACGTACCACTAGATAAGCTAATTAAGAGAAGAAACTTTATGTAAATTCAGTTAAACCCTAAAAATCACAAGAACCCAACCTAAATATCACAAGAACCCAATTTGGGAGTGGGGAATTTTCAAGAAAATTCAGTTCTTGATCGATATTATCCGATAATCAGATTAGGATAGCTTACTTCTTCGCAGTTGGCGCCAAAATCCTATATGTCAAAATAGAAATAAAATACACCTAGTAATTATTTATTAAGCTAAAAACAAGTAGTAAAAAGGGTGAAATAAATAAAATAAAAAACGTAAAGAGCGTGCGTTCAATTTAGTAATGGGCTCTACTAATTTTTGTATAATGTATATATAATATAAAGGCTATCTGGACCAAATTGTGGATTGGAATGTTTCAAACAAAGCTCCTTGAAATCGAAACACGGATAGCATAAAAAAAATTCACCTCGCTTGTCTTTAAGAGAACAAAAATCACAACAATGCAAGTAAAAAGTAAAAATAATTTAAATTTAAACAGTAACTTACCGATTATTGATTTGGAAGAAGAGAAAACTCAAATCCAAGAAACTAGAGATCAGAAAAAAAAAAAAATTACTTGATTGATTAATGTATTTATAATTTGGGAATAAGGATAACAACAATAGTTTTTTTTTATTATTTTCAAGATTGAAGGATAAGTAATAAAAAAAAAGTTAAAATAAAAATAGAAATAATAAAAAAAGCGTAAAGACGAAATCGAGAAATCTGGAGTATTAAACAAGTAATTTCTCATTTTTTCTCATTGGTTTGCTTCATATTATTTAAAAGTAATAAAATAAAACCAACTATATCTAGCACATTAAAATAAAATAAGCCCATTACGTGAGACTTTTTAATTTTAATTTTAATTTCGTTCCTCTTTCTAAAAATAATATTCTTTATTTTGTTACTTTCATTTGCTTATTTATTTCTTGTGTTGAAATAGAAAAAAATATTTTTAAAAAAATTCACTTGGTCCAAATAATAATGGACTCTGATTTCCGTTGAACACTATTACATCGAACATCAAAAAAAAAAGTTTACTAAACAAATTGTGTTCCATATTGAGAACCAATCCATTGCAGATTAGTCGATGCAGTTGGCGCGAACGTACTGCATTAAAAACCATAAAAAACAACTTTTTTTAAAAGAAACCAAACAAATCAAGAAGTACAATTGGTAACGTACTGCATTAAGTCTATACATTTGTGTTTTTAATTTGTTGAAAAAAAATGTACCAAGAAGCATACAGATCAAGAAACTAACTAATCAACATTCATACAATTGTTTTTTTTTTTTTTTTAGATGTATACACAAATCAAGATATGTACAATTGACATGAAAGACTCCAGTGATTTCATTATTTCAAAGCTATCAACAATCATGCTCCGTTGATGAGACCGCGACGACAACCATAACTCTTGTTTCGAAAGGTAGTTTTGCCGGTTAGAAGAAGAGCCGCCGCTGCATATGAACAACTGCTGAGAAACCAATGAACATCCAAAGTTTTTTGTTTTTTTGGAAGGTATCTCTAGTCACTTCACAATGCCACTGCTTTGTACCAAGGCAATTTTGCGCATCTATACTTCATCTAGTGAATACATAAGATCAGCATTCTTTCTCACCGTATCCCTCCAACTCCACGGATCAAGGTCGTTCTGCCAATCACATGAGAACAAATTAGTTACTTAAAATCATCTGCCGCCGAAAGAAAGCCAAAAATGAAATGAGCAAACTTGAATTGTCGATTGACGTTTGTCCCAAAAAGAATGATTTATGTACTGTGGTGATCTTAATGGATGGTCTTACTTGTGTTGCTATCCTTTAGAGTGTAGAGCTTGGGATTGGAAGGACTTGAATTCATGGATTATAAATAGGTGCACTGAGACTAGGAATCCCCACTTAAACTTTGGCGATTTCTTCCCAAGTTAGAAATTACTAAAACAAGGAAAAAAATTGGTTCACCCACTTTAGACATGCACTTGTTGGTGTCCATTGATTTGTGCATCGATGTTTGTGCCCACAGAAATAGATGTGTATCTAGAGGACACAAGCAAGTGCGTGTCCAAAGTGGGTCGCCTTAGCATCTTCCTTAAAATTATTCTTCTACTTCATAAACAAAAACCATCGGAAGTCGTGTGAAGTACGACACAAGAAGGTTGACATCGTAGGAAAGAGACAAAGGCCAAAGCATAAATCCAAATCAAACAAAGCAAGATGAATCCATAAAAAGTAGAAAAAATTGTAGAGCCAAACACACCTGGAATGATTTATTCCGCCATTGAAAGAAACAACCACGAGATTCCATACGCTCGAAAAAGATTGAGGAAACAAGGACTTGAATAATTCATGAAGCTTTCTCGTTCTCAACCCGCTACAAGCCAATAGAGCCACTACCAAGCCATGAGTAGAGAAACCTCGTAAATGCAGAATTGTAATGCTACGCAGGCAGGTGATTTTGGCTAGCGCCAGGAGTCCTACATCGGTTATCGAGCAATATGACAAAATTATCTGTCCATACATAATAAATTATGCTGTTAGGTAAAAAATAAGTCTTTCTAGCAAAAACTACTTGGTCAAAATTATAAGTCGTTTTTGTAATTTAAGAATGTATTCAACAATGACAAGAAAGATCCCCGGATACGAGCAGAGAAGAAAAGCAAGTGCAACAGCTACCTGTTTGAGATTGTGGGAAAAGTTTGTGAGTGAAAGAAGTCCAACATCATTAAACATGTGGCATTTCTTTACATCTAGCTCAATCAGTAGCTTGCATCCTATAGAAATGCTTGTGATTCCGGTAGATGATATAGATGAACATTTTTGAATTTCCACGACACTCAATCTTGAGCACTTTGATAGCGATACCAACGACATATCTGTTATCTTTTTACAATAGCCCAAATTGATCATCTCCAGCCTGGGACAACCTGATGCAATTGTTGCAACGTTTAAATCTTTTATTCCCATTGCCCTGTACAATAAGGTAAAATTGCAATTCCAAGAGTTACACACCAAAATACATAACTTACTTCAGCATTTAAAAGTTCCATCTCGATGAACTACTTTCTCGTAAAAGGAACCACTAGTAAGCATACAAGAATTTATTCCCCGATCACAGTTCTAATGCACCTCAAGTTAAAATATAAATAACATATTTCTAGCTATTTAATCATTGCAAACAAGCTGTAAAAACCATGCCAATAGATTACGCAGATAGGCATTTCACATCGCGAAGTTCCACGAGTTAGAAACAAAACATAGTAAATTAGGATTGTTTTTTTAAATTATTATAGTATATTAGGAAATGACAAGCATAAGTGGTACTACTCAGTGCACATTTAAATTTTTGATGGTCATAAAGAAAGAAATGACAGTTAGAGATTTCATTGAATCAATAGAAACCCAAAAGTTCCAAAAACAAAAGTTCTACGAGCAAGAACAAATTGAAAAGTTGAAAACAGAACCTAAGCAACCATCAAATTATTAAAACCCAAAGGTTTCTACAAAATTTAGGCGAAAACGGAGTTCTAAGGGATAAATAGATCGAGAACTACCCATCAAATCATTAAATCCCCAAAAGTCCCAATTACAAAATCATTAGGAAAAATGATCAGAAGAAACTCAAATCCAACATAGTAAAATACCTTAAATCAAAGAAAAGAAAAGCAAGCCTGTACATGTAAATGTCTCTTTCAGGGGCCAAGCATTTGTTCCACAGACCAAAACCCTTAAGAACATAGTAGTCTCCATCAAATCCCCTGAATTCCCTCTCTGATTTCTCGGCGACATCAACTCCATCAACACAAATTCTGCTGAGTCTTCGGTCAATTCCTTGATGAGAAATCCCTAGACTTAGAATTAAACTTAGACTGGTTTGGGTCTATCAACCTTTTCGAGATTTGATGCATTTTGCCTACGCGGATCATGTCCTCCAACTTGGGGCCCGTTAAAGTAAGCTAACAATCGAGGACCGAATTTGAGTACAAATAGAAGTACAAGGACCAAATTTGATCGAGCAAAGGTTTGTGGACCAAATTATGAGAACACACATAGTTCAAGGACTAAATATATCTTTTTGCCTAAAATTAAATATAAGTCAAGGTTCCATATGATTCACCAAAGTTCCCATTAATATGCAAATCACCACAAAAGAAGATGGTTCCCTTATGCATGATTATTATAGTACAAACTAAAACAGCATTATTCGCAGTGAAGAAGATTGCAGACGAGAGAAGCTGCAAACCTGTACAAGTTCAGCTCAATCAGTTTCTGGCAAAACTTCCCAACTTGGATGAGGCCGTTCCCTTATAAGTTATAGCAAATTGCTAACCTTAAAACGGAAAGTTCTGCACAACTAGCGATAGACATCAGACCTGCATCAAGAATTGACATTACCTACAAATTGCAAGATACAAGAAATTTTAGATATCGATATTGTTTAAAGACAAAACTGCATCATCAACTTCGGTGTCGGTAAGATCAAGTTTCTTCAAGTGATGACAAGCGCTCTCCAATCAAGGTAAAGGCTTCCTTCAATATCAGGTAGCAAGATTTCATCTTGAGAGAAGTCAGAAAAGTGCATGATTTTGTGACATTGTCGACAGATATCTCAGTTATCTTGCGACAACGTGAGATGTTTAGCTTTCTCAACTCTTTCAGCTTCGTCGCAAGGAAAGACAGCCCTTCGTCCGTCACTCGGCACTTGTTTAAGCTAAGCTTCCTTAGTAATATGCAACAATTGCCAATGGCCTCTAAACCCGCTTGCTTCCATCTCTTGCACCAAGTCATCTATCCTGTCTTCCCTTCTGTCACTCAGTAGCCAGCTCGAAACCCGACTGAACATGTTTCGTTTCCAACTAACAAAATCATCAATGAAATCTTCAATTATTTCTGTGGCACACTGATTCACTCCTACATGTAAGGTAGTCTATCATTTCGTTTCTCACATCAACAGCCACTAAAGCTGGACTTGTGAAGAGACCATTGGTAGTGTTGTCAACACAAGCTGATGCTAACCCTGGAAGAAGAACTTGTGCTATTTCATGAACTACTTCCAAATCAAAAAGATGACAGCAAAGCAATGGCTCTTCCTCTTTAGCCTCTTCAATTTTCTCGTGGTTGAGTTCTATATCCACCATTGGGGGATCCATTGTAATGGTGATCTACAAGAATATTTAGTCATTCAGTACAATTTTTCTAATAAGACCAATAAAGGAAATCTGAATTCTAAGAAAAAAGAAAAGAAAGGAAATGTCCAAATTCCTTCCATGTATCAATAGCAATGATGCTCTTGTTAAAAGTCTCTACAGATCCTACATTTTCAGTATTTTACTGCCACATCAAGGCATTGCTCACAATAATTAAATATTCCAAACAATCAGATAA
The DNA here is from genome assembly GCA_039657325.1 of Stephania cephalantha. Taxonomy (NCBI): domain Eukaryota; kingdom Viridiplantae; phylum Streptophyta; class Magnoliopsida; order Ranunculales; family Menispermaceae; genus Stephania; species Stephania cephalantha. The sequence goes on from CM077578.1 coordinate 1,514,246, forward strand.
GTTGTTAGAAAATTCAAATTTCACAACAATGTATACAACTTCTTTTAAGTAATAAGGTCCTTTTTGGTTCAAGATTCATATATTACTTTCAAGCACTTAGTTTTAAGTAAAAGTCTTTAGAGAATTTCATGAATTCTGAGTACTTGTCCCTAACTAAAATTTTGTAGTCATATCGAAACTGTTTTGGAATTTTTCAAATGTAAATGCACTTTTCCTAGGAAATCTTAGAGGGCGCTCGGTATTGTTTTTTAGCACATTTCTCCGTTACCAAAATCTCCAAAAGCCAATAAAATCCATCAAATCCAAAAACACTTCTCTGCAAACTTAAGAAGAAAAAACCAACCAACCGGATAACTCACTGGTATGGTATGAGGTAAGTGGTGTAAGAGGTTGGGGGTCCGAAATTTCATAAATGGCACATATAAATGTCACCATTATATTATTCTCTTTCTCCATTTCACCTACCTCTGTATGTAATACATCCAACCTCAACATATACTAATTGAGATTGCTTGATTTTACGTAAAAGACTACGGCGCCATGGAAATTACACCCTCTTCGTGTATTAGTAATTACAATGCTCTTTTCTTTTCTTTCTTTTTTTTTTTTTTTCCCGTAGCTAGGGAATTTGCAAATCTAATTTCTCCAAATGTCGAGATATTAACAATTCATCCTGATGCATATTATTACAACATACGCAATCATCATCAAAAATGACAAGAATGGAAAATCATAATGGGCAATTAGAATATTCAGAAAAAACCTTAAAAGACAGAGATATTGAGATACCTGGCACGGAAATTCTTCACTTCAATTCAACAAACTTGATAGAGAAGGAATTACAGATAATAGTAAGATCGGTCTTGGAGAGGCACGAAAATTACCAATAATTACAAGGAGATAATCAGAGGCGTGGTGCATTGCGAGAGAAGCGGAGGGCCGGCAATCGTTTTTCTCTCGTCATCGCCTTAGTAGAGGGGCGAGGTCGTATATTTTGGAGATATGAAGGGGTATAAGAGTCATTTCGTCACGAAAAGTGTGTAAAGAAAGTCCGTTTCTTTTGGCGCCAAACGCGGTTTCTGTGTTCGTAGGTCCGAGTTTTTTTCAAGGGAACAATTTTTTGGTGCATCGAGATGTGTGTAAATAAATTCCTAGGTGTATCTAAAGGTTAGCAAAAGATATGCATTTTTTTTTTTACCGAGTCCAACTCACGGGATCTCCAAACCTTGCCTTTTGAAAAGTGTGCATCAACTAGAAGTATTTTTTATTTAATTTTTTAGTATAAATCTTCCACAAACTATAATTTTTATTTTTTATATGTAAATAAATTATAATGTTGATGAAAACCATCTTTGCCTTGCAAAGATATTCCGAATCAAGAAGAGGGCGAGCTCGAAATCGTTTATCGATTTCAATGTATTCACCATCTTTGCCTTGCAAGTTAAGACATGAAATTGAGATTGAGATTTATGAAGATCAAAACCCCTAAAATCGAATTCAAATCAATAAAACAAACAAAAAATTCACGAAAACCAAAA